>PRKT01000488.1:30608-57279 GCA_003671525.1 Saccostrea glomerata
ATCGAAATCAAAACCGATACACAGAATTATGTATCTTAGTGTAGTCTATTTGTGTGCCAAGTTATATTGAAATCAGACCAAAACTGTAGGAGGAGTAGCATTTTGAAAGAATTTCACAGAAATTTCTATTTTTAGTAACAACGGCAACATCGATCATCGAAATCAAAACCGATACACAGAATTATGTATCTTAGTGTAGTCTACTTGTGTGCCAAGTTATATTGAAATCATACCTAAACTGTAGGAGGAGAAGCATTTTGAAAGAATTTCACAGAAATTTCTATTTTTAGTAACCATGGCAACACCGTTCATCGAAATCAAAAACCGATACACAGAATTATGTATCTTAGTGTAGTCTACTTGTGTGCCAAGTTATATTGAAATCAGACCAACACTGTACGAGGAGTAGCATTTTGAAAAATTGTTTACAGACAGACAGACAGACAGACGGACGGACGACGGACGCATTACTATCGCATAAGCTCTTCTGGTCTCTGACCAGTAGAGCTAAAAATCAGCTACATTCACACAAAGCAAACCAACAAAAAGGAAACGAAAACAAGAAGGGAATTATGGGGTAGGGGGAATAAAAGACTAAAGTACTTGTTTTATTTGTACAGACTTTTAAATTTATCAGCTATCCATATAATAGTATTGGAAACTTCAAATTTACTACATATTTTAAACTCTGATAAGGCTTAAAAATATATGTTTCCTGTAACATTCACAAAAAATAAAGGGTCTGTAGGTCGGGAATTCTTTTTTTTCTTTTTTTTTTGCTTATGAATGGTCAAACATCCCCGGACTGAATATACCAGATGTCATATTTACAGTGGACACCCAACATGGCATCCAAAATGGCTGCCTAGCGGCAGAACACGAACTTGAGAAAGTTGTATGGGGAAATTGATGTTTCAATAATGATTACTCTTTATAATTAAGGTAAATGTTAACTAGGTTGACATATTCTATGTCTCAAGTTAAGCTACAGGTTTATTTTTTTAATAAATGGAATCAGCTGAATAATCAAACGAAGTTTTACCATTTGTCAGAAAAAAATCCACCCGGGGGTAATTTGAAACAAGCAGATTTTTTTAGACCTTATACCCAACCCACGTTTGATTGATATTGTACCGAAAAAAAAAATAATTAAATGTCTCGGAGTTTGGTGATTATGTTTTCAGAGAAAATCTAGAAAAATGACATTTTAAAGCTGTTACACTTTACATGTACAAAGTACAAAATGTCCCAGTATTCAAAATGGATTTATAGTTACTAACTTTGATCATTACTGACTAAGCATAAAAATGTTCGTGCTTCATGCCTCGTACAAGAAAAAATTGAGACAGAATTAGATGTGAATCTAGATTTCCTTTTTTAAATTATATGATCTAGCAAAAGATAAAAAAAAGATGCACGTGGAAGAAAAAGAGAAAAATACAATCATTCTTACTTTTCAGTTGATTTAGTACTAAATTTGTAAATATATAAAAGCTGAAGTTGAACTTAAACGGAACAAAATAAACACTTATCTAGTTTTCTTTTCTTTTAACCATGTTTATGATACTACATACCGGAAAGGCAAGGGTACGGGAACAGGCGTCATCTGGATCCTAGCACATTCATCCTCAGGCTGGTCCTGTGGCTCTTCTTGTACTACTTCAACAGGTGTGTTGTCTTGAAGCAGCTCTGTTAATCCCTGCTATAAATTTTTTTTTAATCATTTAAGAATATGAAACATGCATTTGAAAAAGTAAGGCATTTTGGTGAATACTCAATGTAGTTTTAACACTTTCTATTTAACAATAACAAATAAGCAATTTAGTGCAAACGAACTCTTTCTTTATGTCTGATATTTTCTTATTTTACACACAACTGCACAACATGCATAAGTCTAGAAATTTCTTTGTTTATCATGTTTATGTTCAAGTCTTAAAATTACACTGAAGGGGTGTTGATATGAGGAGGCTCCAAGATCGCATCATTTAGTTCGTCACGTTTCCGCTTGGGATATATGCTTGGTATTGAGCCCTGGCGTAAACGCTTCTTCGTTGGAATACCGAAGTCTTGCATGAGTGAGAAATGGGCCTCATAGCAATCAGGGTTAAAATGGTCACTGCAGATAACGGTATACTTCGAAGGACAAGACCAGTCTGTCAACTTCACAAAACGACACCAGGCCGCTCGCAAATGCTCATCTTTGGGAAACACATGAACCGACACGCTGTCCGATTGTCTATTGCTACATCCTGCAACAACACACATTCTTCTGACACTTTTACTCCTCGGAATCTTCGCAGAACTCTATAGGGGACTTTCTAAAAATGGCGCAAACTGATGTGTTGTTACGTCATATCCGCTTTAGCTAGTAATAGCCTCGTTTTCGGTATCGTAAAGGTGTATATTTTTAAAACTTTCAGTTTTTTGCCAATATCTCCTTTATAAAACCGATTTCGTCGGGGAAAATTACTCCTGTATTTATTTCAATACTTAATTAAGATATATATTGCCACTTGATCACATACTTCACAGACACTTTAAAGATTCATACATGTCCGTACGTAAATATGTACACACGTAGGTATCCAATTCAATCTTTTCCGTTAACGGATTAACTGAGAAGTAAGTGTTAAATGAATTGTTTCGGATACGAAAAGTTACATATCCTTTAAAAAAAAATTTAAAATTAATTTGAAAAATATATAATAGTATACGAATAATGAATAACAGATAATACAGATTTCTTTGAATAAAAAATACATTTGATAATTGAAACCTTGCCTAATGTATCACAGATAACACTTTTTGATATTTCTTTTTTGCAAAAGCTTATTAAAATTAGTACAAATATTTTTTGGATTGATGTTTTTTCAGCATTTTTAGAATTAAGAAAATGTATTGAGACTCATTGTATCTTGAGTCCTCTATGGTTTAACGAATCAATATGTATCAATAACAAAAGTATATTTTATAAACAATGGTTTGATAAAGGTGTGTGTTACATATTAGATTTTTACAATTGCACTGGTGAATTGATGTGTTATGAAGAGTTCTGTAACCGGTACAATTTTCATCCACCATTTATTTTGTACGATGTGATTATAAATAGTATAAAGACTCTAGATTTGTATTACAATATAGATTATATTGGCAATAACTTACCTGTTTACCCACAATTTTTGCAAACAATACGAAAAAGTAAAAAGGGCTCAAAAGACTACTATAATGTTTTTTTTAATCATTGTTGGAAAAAAACCTAAATGTGAAATAAAATGGGAAAAGGAGTTTAATATAGATGTAAACAGTAGCTGGTGGAAGATTAAAAATAGTCTTATATCTAAAGTCATAAATGACATGCAAATTAGATGGTTGCACAGAATTCTGGCAACAAACACATTTTTAAACAAGATTGGGATTGTAGATTCAGAATTGTGTACTTTTTGTAATGTACACCCAGAAACACTGGGACATTTACTTTGGGAATGTGAATATGTTAGTGAGATCTGGGAAAAAATTCATGACTGGATAAAAGAAATATCTGGAATTGATATTGCAATGAATAAATTAGACATAATTGTTGGAAATTATTTTAAGTTTTATAACATCGTAAATTTGATAACATGTATTGTAAAGAAGCACATATACCGAAAAAGATGTTTAAAACAAATTCCTTCATTTGAAGGAGCTAAAAATGAGATCTTGTACTATTATAAATGTGAGAAATATATTTACAAGAAAAACTGTGAAATTGAGAAATTTGATAGAAAATGGAGCTGTGTACCATTAGAATATGCACTGTAAAATGGTTTCCTTTAAAAATACCCTGCTGTTTCAATTACTTACTATATAAACAATTAATTTCTTTGTATCATTTAGTTGATTAAGCTTGCATATACATATATGTATGACTGAAGTGTAAATGTTGTTGTTTTTTCTTTTTTGTTTATAAAAACTTCACCTGTCACATCTCACAAGATGTATGTTTAATATAAGGACTTTGTCAAATTAGTTTGCAGAATCCAAGGCTCCCCAACCTTGGCTGTAAACTTATTGATCACCATATTCATGTGATGGGGTAATAAAATTTAAAAAAAAAAAAAAGTAAGTTCAAATGTAAAGAGCTATAGAGACACAGGTAGTCAAAGAAATATGCAAGCCCCTTAGTTAGTGTAGATTTAAGTTTGTTCAGATCATACCCTCTCCTCTTTAAGGATTGGTTGGGACCACTTTTGGGTTTAAACTTTTCAATAATAAACTGATTTCTGCTTTTTTCCAAGCTACAGTGTTCAGGTGAGCAATGTGGCCCATGAGCCTCTTGTTTTGTAATTTCATAAATTTAACAGCTCTAAAATTATAATTATAGCAAAGTTTAAGGGACGGGATCCCCCATTCTCTTTCTGAATCTGCTACCGTAATTACTACTTGAAATTGTGTTCTTACGTTAAAGATACATAATTTTATTGAACTACTCCAGTTACTTACTATTTTCATTTTAAAAGAGTGTCAACCGGTACCAGATTGACTCCATTATGAGTCGGTCAGGATACGAACTGACGAAACCTATTTCTGCAATCAAAGCTTCTCGGGCCTTTCGACAAGTGGATCCAAACTCTGAAAGTCGAGGTGATGCAATTGCTAATTCTGAAATCATGCAACGCCACCCAGCGACTGTTTTCGGGCTTCCTATCGTTAAGTTTTTACATGTATGTCTGTTTGTCACGCGTTCATGTATGTTGATTTCAAAATATGTATGTTTGTTGACAATGGTTTGTCATATTTTATGTATGTTTATTTTGTAAAGATAACCGTTCTTTTTGCGTTTATATGTTTGTTACGTTAATGAACTGTTGTTTTGTGAAAAGGTCTGTTGATTGTGCATTACATGTCATTTGTTAAGTTTGTATGGTCATTGAAATTGAAAAAAATAGTTTATTTTCACATTATAGTAGTTTCTGCCCTTTCCACTGTCCCAAGACACTGATCTATTAATTACACTACTGGACGAGAAAGTGCTGAGAATCCCATATTTTACTGATAATGTTTGATAATTACTGATACGGTGCTGTTTTTGCTGATAATTACTGATATTCACTGTTATTATTACTGCTGTTGCTGATAATTTTAGTCGTTTCTGATAAATACTGATAATTTCTGTCGTCTTTACAGTTAAGTCTGATAAATACTGATAAATACTGTTGATCATGATAAGCTGTCGATGCTGAGATTTACTGATAGTTACTGTGGTCATTGTTTTTAACCTGGGAATGAGCAAAAATAGCATAAGAAATAATTATTTGTTTTTAGAAAAGTATTTTATCAACAATTTCATTCTGGTATACTTACAAAATAAATTATTCTAAATAAAAAGGTCACATTTCATTTATTTGTTTTCAGTTTCACTTTTCATGTATTAATTTTATCATATTCATTTTTAGATCATAATGTAAACATTAGCTTTCATAGATGTTTATCTTTTTATTTACATTTCTCCATACATGTAGTTGTCATTATCTGTGGCCTAGAGATTGAACGTATTCACCCTGTTTTCATCTCTTAATTAATTTTTTTAATGATTTCGACCAAATTTTCAAATATTTCAAGAAAAAGATTAGAAAACTGAATATTTACCAAGATAAAAATTGTTTTTGAGAGAAAAAAAACTTTAAAAAGAAAATGTTACCCAAACTTGACCAGTTGACCTGTGAAAACGGTACGAATCCAAATTTTCTAACCAGCAGGGAATTTTGTTATCCTGATTTTTTTTTCCATCCATTAAGAACGTTTCTTATTATTGAAATTTTTTTTTACCTACATCCCTCTTTTAATTTCTTGGAGTTGGGAAAGGCGGCGATAGATCTTTTCTAAAGATAGCATAATTTTCTTTTTATTTACAGTTTGTTTATTTATCAATAAGATCTTATGCAAAAACAAAATTCCATTTATTTTGCTGCATGCAGTTAAAATCATTCTATTTTTCTGTATATTTACATTCTATTAATTATTTATTTGATTATTGTCAAAATTTTCACAAACGTAATGTAATTGCGATCAGCAAAGTGAAATAATTCTGTCACAGGCAGAACATTTAAAGAAATATGAAAATTTTGTCATGATTATTCAAGTAAAAGAAAGTAATAATTAAAGGTTTTTATAGCCCTCAGTTTTATTTAACCACATTCTCAGGTTAAAAACAATGACCACAGTAATTATCAGTAAATCTCAGCATCGACAGCACACCAAAAGTATTTATCAGTATTTATCAGACTCAACAGTAAAGACGACAGTAATTATCAGTATTTATCAGAAACGACTTAAATTATCAGCAACAGCAGTAATAATAACAGTAAATATCAGTAATTATCAGCAAGAACAGCACCGTATCAGTAATTATCAAACATTATCAGTAAAATATGGGATTCTCAGCACTATTTTCGTCCAGTAGTGTTAATGAGCTTGGCGGATCTATGATTTAACCTTAAATTCAAGATTATTTTCATTAGCAGCAAATCTTTAACGAATAACCGACTAAAAACTTTTTAGTCGATAGTTCGTTAACAGTTGGTCGAACGATAGTCGAGTACTCGGTTATTTGGTGACATCCTTAATTATAATTGATACTTTTCGAGACATTTTAATTATATGCATTGAAGAATTGAGTTTGCAACAACATAGGACTTTGCCCCAAATATCTTAACAAATCTCAATTAATATTTGACAATAAATAATGAATTCATTTCAACCTTCCAGTCAAAAAAGTGAATCACGTCTGAGTATCATGGAAATAAAGATATGTTTTTATAACCACAAAAACTCATCTTGAAGATTCAACCCCTCTTTCTCTTTCCCTCCACCCCCCCTCTCTCTCTCTCTCTCTGAATATATGTGTTGTGAGGGTTTTACATTACCTCAGCTAAAACGAGAAAACAAGGAAATTACAGTAATGAGAAAAAAGGAAACCACAGTTTTCACTGATCTTTTAAATAGTAATTTATTTCTAAATCTTTTTTAGAGTGAAGTAAAATTTCAGTTTCCTTCCCTATACAATTCTTGTTTTAAAAGCCAAAATAAGATGATAACAGGAATCATGAAATTTTTCACCGTCATAAAATTCTAAAATACAAATATAGATAGCTAGCTATAATTTTTACAGTGGATTAAGGGTCGTCCTTACTCTTCTTAGAACCGTCACGGAAGTTTAATTTGTAGAAAGCTGTCTCTCCGTGATCGGAAAGTCGTGCGTTTAAGCCAAGACAGCGACTGATAAAAACGATAAACATAAGAAACAACTCTTCCAATGACAAGCGCTCGGCAGTTTGAAAAAGGAGTCTTTCGAATGAGACTTTCAATCAGAGCCCTACTATGACGTCAGGAGTTGGCGTTAAAGATCCCTTACTATTCAGTGGTCCTGAGAGAAAAAGTTTGGAGACGTCTGTACATATGTATGAGTGAAAAATTCTAGAACAATTTTATCGATAACATTTTTTCTAAGATCGGGGACGCTGTTCTCCTTTTCAATCAACTAATTTTTAGTACCAAGTTTGAGGCAGCACTTTAACTACACATACAGTACAATAGATATTTGTATACAGAATTATGTATTTTAGTACATTTTACTTATATCCTGTGTATCGAGTGATATTGAAATCGGACCAAAAGTAGGATATTCAAAAAAGTTTAGAAATAATAGTATACGCAAAGACACTAACTTTCGCATAAGCTCTAAGAAAATGATCCAAATGACATCACTGTCAGCTGCTTACAAGAATGAACAGTTGTGTCTGTTGCAGGTAAATACGTACATGTAACCCGCTTAACGGGTTGTTTCAATTTTTCTGCATGTAGTAGTTCAACCAATTTATCCCACATTAAACAAAGAAATTTGGACATTATTTCATATCTTTTTAATTGTAAAATTAATCGTACAAATATATTAAAGTATATAAAATATTGCATTATACATTGGCATGTACACTGAAGTTGAATTATTGACCTGTACGTCATTGAACATTGTTAGAAGAGCTCTTTGCATAAAATGAAGCACAAATCTTTTCTGATTTCCTTCAAAAGATCTCAAAATGAAGTATATTTATAATCCTTTGGAATTGCCAAGTTAATTTTTATTATATAAGTAAATGCAAGATTTAAAGTAAAGCTAGGTTTTAGAGATGAAAGAATTTTTTATTACTCTAAAAGATTCCTCCATGCTTCTTAAATGTTTTTTTCACATAACTGCAGCATCCTGGTGTGCAAATCTACAATAACGATAGAAACATTGAAAAAATATTTTTTTACATGTGTTCATTTCTCTGTATTTGTTGTTTAAACATTCTTTTCTGCAGCTTCTTTTATTTTATGGAATGGGTCCTGTTTAAGAAACTTCTAAAAAAAAAGGCCCTGTGTTAGTCTCCTTCAACAATATGTCCCGTCATCAAAGAGCAGCAGTGTCAGTAGGTCTGTCAGTGACTGTAAACACTGAGATTTATTACCTAGTATGTTGGGAGTTAACACAGACAACATATCTACTTTATCAAAGGATGATACAATGTTGATTTTCTCTCCTTGACAAACAAACTTCTAAATGTAAATGATATTTCAAACGTACGATCATTATCCGCTCATGCTGTTTTCATTTTTCAAGACAGATCACCTTTCAGAGACCAAATTTTAACGATATTTCTGTACCTGAAAATATCAATTAAGTTTACATTTCGTTTTTATTTTCAAATTAAAGAAAATCACTTCGCTGTTAGCTCAATGTCATTATAAGCATGTTCACTATCAGACCGTATAAACCTAGGCCCCATGTCGCAGTAGGTGCTGACACGAAAAACATCCCTCCATGCTCAATGGCCCTGAGTACTGAGTATAGGACAAAATTTACAGCTCTCGGCAAGTGGTGGCATCTCCATATGAGTGAAAAATTTTCGAGAGGGATGTTAAATAATATACAATCAATCAATCAAACAAAGGGAGAACGGTTATTATGTAATGTGTGTTACTAAAAATAAATATGAAAAATGAATATTATTTCATGTACATGTACTAGGTATTTTTTTAGCTCTACAGGTCAGAACCGAAAAGACCTAATGAGATAGTAAGGTATCTGCAGCTGTTGTCTGTTCATCCGTCTAGCTATCTGTCTTTAAGTTTGTTTGTCTGGAAACAATTTTTAAAATGCTAGCTGCTCCTGCTAGTTTTTGTCGGATTTGAATATAACGTGGCACACAAATAGATACACTATTAAAGGTACATGCATGTAATTCTGTCTATCGATTTTTGATTTCGATGAATGGTGTTGCCGTGGTTACTAAAAACTGAAATTTCTGCGAAATACTTAAAATTGCTACTTTAATAAAATTTAGCATGCAAGTAGAGAGCAGAAAAGCTTAAACTAAGATGTGTGCATGGCAACGCACTTTGAAAAAAATTGCGCACGAAAATTCAAAGTTTGTTAAATTGGAGCAAAATATATGCACTTTGAAAAAAAAATTCAAAGTGCGTTTAATTTTAGACACACTCAAATTTTGAAACTTAACTTTTTTTTCAAAGTGCGTTAAGTGTGAACACTAATATTTTTATTTTCATCATTCGAAATATGTTTTAATTCATATGCATTATTTACCCTCATTGAGAACAAAAAAAAAACGATTAGACCGAAAAGGTCACTCATATATATAGGCGTCGATGACAAATGAAGAGGGGGGGGGCTAATCCCCCCCAAGGTGAGCCCGAATTTTCAATACCTATATTATGTAAATCTGGAATAACCCCCACCCCCTCCTGTTCCGATGCCTATGCTACACTCAAATACATGTATTTACATGACTGTTATGGCTATGAAAACTTTCAATAAATTTTAGCTTACATAAAATGAATGAAAACTGAAAAAAATAAAAGAAAAACGTATATGAGAGAAGAAACATTAAAGTATGGAAAAAACAAACGCTAAATTATGCTTTTAAATGACCAACTCTTCAGAATCTTCAAAAGACCCATTTTCATTTTAAAATATTAAAGAGAATCAAAAGTATTTAAAACGTCTGTATCTCACATCCTAAAGTTATCTTATCACCGAAAAGATATCCAACTGGTTAAATTATTTACTATACCTAAAAATTGCAAAAATATTTACCAAACCATAAACATTTTTTTTTCAATGTGCGTCAATATGGTATATATTAACGCATTTAGAAATGAAATTTATTTTTTCAAATTGTGTTGTCACATGGACCAAATGTAATGCACTTTGAAATTATTTTCCTTTTTAGCCGGGCTTATTGCTCAAAGAGCAATTGTGATCCTGTTCAAGGCAGGATGTTGACCCAATAGTCGCCATTTTAAAGTTACGTGCAAAAATATAGTTCTTATTCTCAACCGCTTTTGAGATAATACAAAGGCTAAATAAAGCAACAAAAATAAAACGAAGTTTTATCTATATAAAATAAATATTAGTAGTAATGACTTTGAAAACTTCAGAAGTCAAAGAACATAGTTCATTAGCGTAAGGATTTTTGATAATCAGTGTTACCGTAGTTCTCTACACATACGAGGTAAAGCAGGAGAGGGAACCAGACTGGCCTGTTTGTTTACATTCAGCTGCGGTACCAGATTAATTCTGATTCTGACAAAATCGGACCGTGGTATTAGGATTGAAAAACTCACTGTCAGTGTCTTATCATTTATATTGATAGTTTTAAAATAATTTTTTCATCAGAATGTAAACGTGATTCATGTAAGAAATCCATTCTACTCTGTAAATGAGCCCGGCTCTCTGTACTTCTGAGTACTTTGATTTTCGTTATTTTTCGAAGTGCTTTGTAATAAATGTGGAAACACCTGCGGCTTCTGTAGATTCTAAATTATTCAAATCATGACCCCCTAGGGTAAGGCAGGGCCACAATAGGGAATCTCTTTAAGCACTACTACAAGTTTTGTTTGAATGGAACTCCATAAGAATCCAACGGTTTTCCTCAACAAACCATCATCTTATGGTTATTAGCTTTCAGGTCAAAGGTATTCAAAACACTATTAGAACCTCTCTAATTTACCTTGGATCTAAAAATATTCTTCGTCCGATTTCATGATTGTTCAGTACAATTAAAAGGGTTGAAATGACATCAGCACCATGTAGTTTCATTCTCACTAGTCCATGAATAAAAGAGATTTTCGAATTTTCAAGTTGAACATGTATTTAACTGTCAAAAAGTGATGCAAGATCGAAAACATTTTTAAAAGGATTCAAAATTCGGAGGAATTGTTATTTTTGTGAGCATTGGAAATGCATTTGAAACATGATTAATGTGATAAATGCGACGTAAATAAAGTAATTCTGTATGCACTGGAAATTAATTCTAGTATGGTGGCAAATTTGGAGTGATTATTATTTTTCATGTGCATTAGAAATACATTTTAAAATTGTTTTTCTCTCTTTTGTTCATTGTTTTTTTTAATGCAACTCAATTGGATATTTAAATATCCAACCGATAGGCAGTTGAATATTTAAAATATCCAACTGATGGCGAGTTGGATCTTTTAAATATCAAACTAGTTCTGGTTGAATCGGTAATATATACGTAGACTTATAACAATGGCTGACGTCATAGAAGTTTTTTTTTAATATTAAAAAACAACAGAACAGAATATTGACTATTTCTATTCTAGAACGGTCATCCTTGTTTTAAAATTCTCTATTGACTAACTCCAGATCATTTATATATATTTAAATATGTAAATGAAATAAAAAGTACAGATCTACAAGATTAAGGGGGCTCTCTACACCTGTAAAGTATAACTGATTTTTGTTGCATGTATTTGTTTCTAATATTAGGCCCCATATCCGATAAAATAAGGTTCCAAAGTATTTCAATTTATTTTTTAGAAATATTTGAAATATGTTATTTACTTTGTTAAAATCCCTCCTATCTGTATTTTTAAAAGCCCAGCGCTTTAAATTTCTCTTCAAAATTTAGTGTTATAAAATAATGAAATAATAACCAACAAAGTTAAAAATAAAATCAACATTATTTTTATTTAAATTTACAAAAATGGACAAAAGAAAAACTAAAACAGCATTTTCTTGAGAATAGCTGGTTGGATCCTCTTCAATATCTGAAAAGATATATAATATCAAAGGGTAAAAACAATGAAAAAAAGAAATTGAAAAAAAATTGAAAAACTGTCAAAAATTTATAAACATCACAAAAATTCAGGTGTGAGAGATCCGCTTTAAGTGTGGACTCAAATATCTTGGTACTGTTTTTTATAAACTTCAAATAAACTCTACTTGCACAAGTATTAAACAAATGTCACGCAAGGACATTGAAAGAAGTTCGTATTGTACTTGTATTGTTTTTCGATGAGTTAAAACGAAAATCATAGCGTTTCCAGTCAATGACAAAGACATGTATTTAGTAAATTCATGGTATTGTGAATGGTATATTAACTTACCGTTTTTATCCAACTTGTATGTGTTATCCAGTGCTATATTATAACAAAACAAGTTAAGATGGTAATTGGCCAAAAGCGGTAAAAGAAATTCCTATAACCAAATGCACACTTCGCCTAAAACCTGCACGTTTCCCATACCGGTAAACAGCTGACAATCAATGTTGATCAAAAGTTTGGGTCATGCAAAATTTCACCGGGTATAACCATTCATTCGGATGTATACAAATCGTGAACAGAGTATCCTCCAGTTGATGGGAAGATAATACATATGTCCTATCTGATCAAATTAGCATTTTTGGATGGATATATTTTGCTGGAAAGCACATATGCTTATTGAAGAAAAAAGAAATTTCTGAGTGTATGGCGTCTTGACACGTAATGATGAATTATAGCATATGGACAAGCCATGTTTTATGTCATTTTTTTTTTCTCACCTAATAATCTTATTCTAATAAATGTGTTAATGTATTATTTAATGATAAAATAAGTAGAAATTGAATAAATTGACAAACCTTTCATTTTTAAAGAAAGAATATGTATTGGGCGATACACTGTATTAATTGATGTGATATAATGTGCATTCCATACACAATATCGCATGTTGAGTTATACTCAGTGATTTATCGGTGTTAAGTTAATTTGAATCTGATCATTTGGGATCAAAATGGCGTTTTTACGGAAGTACGCCATGTTGTGACGTTGTAGAGGGCCCCCTTAAGTCAAATCAATGTTGTGTATATCTCGACGACAACAGCCGAATATTATGGAAGATCTTTTACAATTTATGGTTAGCAAATATAAAATGAATTGCCAGAATTTTTAAAAAGTTTCCATTTTTACAAAGTTGATAAAAGATAGTGGTTATTATAAGAAATATGGGAGAAAATATTTATGTCGATACACAATTCCTTTGTAGTTTTACAGCATTTTATTTTGAAGATGCATTCTCAAAATATAAATTATAAACATATTATGGAGATTTAAAGTCATGTCTACTTTAAGTTAAAGGATTATTATCTTCATACAGTTACGTTTTATCTGTGGCATTCTATTCTAAAATCTGTAGCTTCTTGTATTCTGTGGAATGGTTCCTGTTTGAGCGACTCTTCATAAGACAGTAACGCCCCTTGTAAGTCTCCCACAACATGCTGACAGATTCCTAGTATCTGCCAGGAAATGTCTCTGATACAAAGAGGAACATATGTCCCATCATCACAGAGCAGTAGTGTCTGTAGGTCTGTCAGTGACTGTAAACACTGAGATCTATTACCTAGTCTTTAGTGAGATAACACTGACAACATCTCTACCAAAAGAAAGGGTGATAAATGTAAGATTGTCTGTCCATGTTGTTTACATAAATTCTGTTCTAAACATAATTCTCCAATACAGGGGATATAATCATAACAGGACACATCCTCCACCCAGGCTATTTTCATTCTTTGAGATAAAGTCAGATTACCTACATCTTCATTGTACCTTTGTCTATCAACAGTTTTATGATACATAATACAGTCCTGTGACAATCTTTGTTTAGTAATAAAACTGATTTCTAGAGTTTTAGCATATCTTCCTGTTCTATAGTAATACAATGCTAAATGTAATGAATAAGACACGGGACCTAAACTTGCTGCTATTTTTAACATCTCACAAATTATTTTATCTACCTTATACATATTTTTATGCCTGCAACAGGAAGTATTGTTTGCAATTATGAATGCTAAGGGAATACATGTAAGAGTCTTAGCTGTACAGCACTGCAATGCTATCAACTGATGTGGTGAGATTGATAGTCGAGATAGTGTGTTTATTATTTTTAAATAAAGATAAGATTCCCATGTGTGTTTAGTAAAATAACATAATCTGGATAATTCACCTATGCGGCACATATCTAAATCTGTAGTACTCATGAATTCTCCCTTAGCTGGAGATAATACAAAGGACGAGCTACTGAGGGCTGGTTCTAGGATTGATCTGAGAGTCGGACTCAGCAGTAGACAGGACACGCCCATTCTGTAATACTTATAAAGCTGTTGTAAAAGAGATTCACGTGCACCACCAACAATTTTGTTTCTGAACATGTTATTCTGTAGGATGAAAAAATTAGGAAACGCTCCACGGTAAACACATTGAAGAATATATCTTAAAAGCATCCAAAAACAATTCAATAAGTTAGCTGGGCACCATCTGACTTGTCCTGATTGCATCATCCAGAACATTGTGGTCTTCATAAAATATGAACACAATAATTGTTCCTTTCTGTAGTTAATAACTTCCTTCAGATATATTTTCAGCAGTCCGTAACATAGAAATTGTGTATGATTCATGGTACACACTAATTCTTGCTCGGCTTGAGAAAACGATAATCTCCATTCCAATTCGTCAGAAGTCATATCAACTTTACTACCAATCGGCACACAGTGACATTCATTTTTTAGGATTTTTTCTAACACAGATACCGGCGGCCAAGTGTGCCTCTGGCATCTGTCAACCCAACTTCCTAATAGTTTAGGCCAAGGAAATGTGCCTAAACATAGAGCAAGATCTAATTCAACAGTTTAAAAAAAACCACTACAACAGGGGCCGTGGAGTTTTAAATTTTCAATTTTTGTAATTATCTCATGCTGCCGCTGAAAGTGTATTTCTCTCCACAGACGGCTAGATATATAAGCACAACCATTACAGAGAACAAGAACACCAGTATTTGTATTGATTCTGTGTCGTGTTGGTGACAGAAGGCGCAATCTGACAAATCCTGGCGGTGTGTCAGAATCTTCCATTAGCATAATGATATGTTTTGTTGTATCATAAAGCTGGGACTGGGGGATGTGAGTTATTAATTTATAATTACAATTCCAGATCATTGTATCGATGTCAGATGATTCCAACCTAAATCCCTCTCTATAACTACCACTCATAATTTCACTATAACCTTCATGATTACGAACTGGTTTGATTATCATCTCATGCATGTCCACCACGTCCCTTCTGATGGCCACTTCTGTCGGTGTCCCTATCTTACGACACAGACAAACATATAGGACCTCTGATAGACGGGGAATGTGGTCCATTCTGTAAATTAGTTATGTTTATAAAATATAAAGGAAAAAAAATACTTAAAAGTACCATTTCTGAGAATTACAACCTGCTTTGTTAGATTTTCACATTCGTATTTTAAAATAAACGTATACATACACGTAACACTTATTAATTAGGCTCCTTATATTGTCTTTGCAAATGGAAGTCTGTTCGTAATTAATAAGATGAAGAGAAAATCCCAGAAAAAATTTCCTTTTGTGTTAAGCAATATAACACTCGTAAACGAAAGGAGATAAAAGTTTCACATTGCATGTACATGTATATGTACAAAAATAATTTTATTTCCTTATCGGTACATTCTTTTATAGAATAGTTATTTCCAAGAATATATTAATGAGTTTTTTTTTTATTATTCTCTTTGCTTGCAAATTTGAATAAAAAATGAACAAATTAAATAAAGATTATTTTTACACTGCTAAAAAAAAAAAAAAAAAAAAAAAAGAAAAAACAGAAGGGAATTTATGAAGTGTGGGTAATAAAGGTCTAAGCCAGATTTCTTTCATTTGTATATTTGTATCTATAGACATAAATATTAATCAGGGATCTGTATTAACGTCTAGGTTACTTCACATTTACGTCAGATTTTTAAGTTTGATATTAGACTCCACTCACTTTTCTTGTTCTTGTACTGATCTTGTACCGAACAAAATAAATAATTGTCACGGATTTTGTTGTTTATGTTTTTAGAGAAATTTCAACAAAGATCACATTTTAGAGCTGTTACTTAATACATGTACAAAATTTTCCTGTATTCAAAATGGATTTATAGTTCTTAACTTTGTTCATTACTAACTTAGTATAACAATGTTCATGCTTCATGCCCCGAACATCGAATATAACTCCATTTAATTAAAATTGCTGGGTTAGGTTAAAGTTTTTGCAGACAAACAGAGAAACAGACAGATAAATAGGACAAAAACCAATAGATGCAATTATACCCCTCAATCTTCGATTCCGAGGGCATATAAATAAATATCCAGCATAAGCCGGGATAAGTTGGTCTGATGGGTTTACAAAACCATTAATAAACTGAAGATAATAGAAATCGTGTATTGTTGGTTTAAAGATTAAATTTTTTACCCCAAGGTTACCTGAAAGGGGGGTGGGGTGATGGTCTAAGAAACAGTTGTGTTATTTACCTTGAGATCCTCAATATGTCAAAAATCTACGATGCATTTTACAGGAAGTCTGTGTTTTATATTCAGAATCAATATAACTTGTTTTATGCAAACTCTGATGATCAGGTAGTGTAGGTAGCTGGCTAATGTTAATCCAATCAAATTCCATGGGTGTTTATAACATTATGGATCTATACGTCATGGTATGTTTCATTGAGTCTATTACTTAAGGAGTCTTGCATCCAGGTTCCTTCAGGGTACTTAACACAAACAAAAATATAATACATGGACTGCTATTATGTTTTTGGGCTGATTTTGATTGAAATGATGAAAAGAAATCATACGTTTTCTTTGGTACAAAGATACGAGACTTTGTGTCACTTTCTATACATAATTAAGTAAAAAAAACTTTGCTTAACTATTTAGATATCTATATCTATAGAAAGGTATTTGTCTTAATCGGCAAAGGTCCTAATGATTTTAATTAAAATCGGTAAAGCAGACAAATAGAACGCGAGGGTGAGGGGGGCATTCCCCCTCCTTTTTCTGAGTTAAGTAATTTGCAATAGTGTTTTTTAAAAAGATTATGATTGTACCTCTTTAAATTGCTGTAAGATTTAGCACTGTGCTATTCCAGGATTTTGACATTTAATGAGTTTCCCCTATTGTCATGATCCGTTAATCTTTTTTTATTTTACATTTCATGTAAAATTAGCCACGCCCCTGCAGTAAGAACTTAATACAGTGTATAAGTAATTAACATTCGACCTTTCAAAAGCCTGTTTTTTTGAAAGGGGGTTAAAGGTTCACTGTGGTGTCCCTTTAACACCCCCTACTGAATCTCAAGCAAAGAGACACGCACTCGGATGGAAAGGTCTATAAGGTTGTGGTAGTAAATAATATCTTTGTTTTAGGTCCCTTTTTTCTTTGAAAAGGTACCCAGTCCGAATAAAAAAGAAACACATTTCAAAAACTACTGAGGTTTTTTGCAGCATTTCTGAAGAGTACAAAGAATTTTCTTTTAGAATTGACAAAATGTTTAGGGGTGGAGTGCGGTTGAGGTTTAAAATAAAGAGTACATGTTAGTTCCTTCAAAAGATATAATCAAAAAATGGTACATTAGATAGCCAACACATGCAGCTAATGATCGAGGCAATCATTTATTACCTTAAACTTCGCATGTTACATCTTATAAAAGATATATAAAAATAAGTAGAGTATTTTGTACCATTCTTTCAGAAAAAAAATAAAGTAATAGTGAAGGTGCATGAATCGAGGAAACTTAATTTGTAAGAATATATCAATTTAATACAATAATTTTAGTAAGTAGTATAAATATTTATTATCTGAAAAGGTTTATCCTCTCTCTCTATCTCTCTCTCCACTTGGCAAAAAATGAGGGGGGGGGGGGTGTTCCTACACCCGGAATCCCCATCTGGATCCGCCAATAAAACATTTACGTAGTAGTTAATATGTGTGTATGTATCCAATGTATTTGCTTTTTTTAAAAATAAGATACCGTAAATCTGGAAATTTTTGCGTCGATTTTATTTTGCGAATTCGGGTCAAAATGATGTCGATTAATTTTTACGTTTCAAAATTTTACGAATAAACACTGCTTTGTTTACATTTTCTTATTGGTAATTTATTTTTAAGAAAAATATTTTTGCGAATGCAATGAACTCGCAAATTTGCTAAAAATTTATCTACAGCAAAAATTTCAAGATTTACGGTATTAACTGCACATTTGTGTATGAACCACTGAACCATTGATTTCTAACCTGAAATTATTGACCAGTTTTGACTGGTATTTATTTACCCAATCAGGGCCCATTTGGACATGTACTGTAAAATCCCATTTTGGTGGGGTCAATTTTTGTTTTTGTGGTTTGAGGAAAAACTCTTGGTTCGAGTGGATTTGATTTCGTGGATGTAGAATTGTTGAGTAGCTATGTATGTCATGTTTTGCAATTTGTGTTGTACGTGAATTCGTGGGTCTTTTCACACCTTGAATAAACAAAAATGAAACCCCCGAACATATGTGATTTCACAGTATATTACATATACAAGATAATTAAACAAAGCATATGATTTTAATTATTTACAAAATCTGATGTAATACCGGTAGTAATATTCACAATTTACACATGGTTCAAAAGATAATTGCTAACATGTAAAATTTAAATTCATATTGTAAAGTGTAAACAAGTACACTTTACCACCGTGTACATCATGCAAAAAAAACCTATACATATACAACAATTTATACTGAATAGAAATGTTTCACTAAATTGCAAAAGATACCACGGGACGGTGTATTGGTACTTTAAAAATCACCATGTTTGCATATCTTTTGACAAAAGTAATATTTATTAAGTGATTGAGAATACATTTTTTTTATTTCTTTATACATGTAGAAGACACATTATATTGCACCCTTAATCAATTTATAAGGGGATTAAGAACTTTCTCAATTCATTACATACAGTGATTTTCTTTTAATGTAAATATTTACATGTGTATACCCATTATGGGAATTTCACATTATATATGCATTAGTATTTTATACTGCTTGTCTAGTTCTAAAGAAACTTAAAGCACTTCAATAGTTTCACAGTTTAGAACCCACAATAACTTATTTTCATTATTTAGATAAGCAAAATTGAAACAGTGTCTTTAATAAAATTCAGATTAGTCTTTTGTTCTGTAACAAAACACAAACATTCAAAAAGTGTGTTTTTCATCTTCAATTACATTCATTGAATATTTAGTACACAGTCATGATCTCTAAGAATGCCAAAAATATGTACATGTAATAGCTGTATAATTATAATGATTCTTAATCAATGAATAGTAGTCCAGTCAAATTGTCATAGTCCTTAAACAAATTGCAACATATTTTTTTTCTTTATTTATAATTAGTAAATAGTATTCATTCTTCAGTTTAAATTTCAGGATCCACTGAAGATATAAGATTTGGGAATCTTAAATACGTTTAAAGTTAACGATATATTGTTGAAATCTAAGTGTGAGATCCGAGGGAATTGCATGTTGAAACTTAAGAATTTTGATCCGACATCTTTTAAATTTCCCATTACATATTTCGATTTGCCAAACAGAACTCGACAAACAAATAATTTCTTTAAGTTTGAACAAATATCCAAGACCGGTTAAGTATAACAGTTACCCTGAGTACGTTTTATTCATGAGGACACTGATCTGTTAGTAAAATCCACCTGTGACGTCATTCTTTTGTTTGAGCGCTCCATTACTTTTAAGGAATGGAGAGTTGCAAATAACACTGAAAACGGAATTTGTTATGGTCTTACTCTCCTTTCCGTGCCTCTATCAAGGAAAGAAATTTTAGAGAAGAGTTTTAGAAAATTGTAAAGGTTAGTTTCACATTAAGAAAATTAGAGCATCCATGATGAGAAACGAACCCGGTACCCTCACTATAGCAGTTCGATGCTCATTTCACTGAGCTAACGAAGCTTTTGAGAGACATGGGTTTAGATTAACTTCAGTACACATTTTTTTTTTTAATTTTTTCTTTCTTTATTATATATAAATAATACTACTTATATGTAAAAAGTATTTACAATGTATCGTATAAATATTCTTTATTATGTATTAACAAACAATAAACACAAGCATTCCGAAATGAGGATTTTAAGCGGGTTAATATACTCGTAGCGCTCCATTCCTTTAAAGTAATGGGCCTCGGCCCCTTCGGGGCCTCAGCTCCATTACTTTGGAGCGCTACTCGTACATTAATCCTTACATAAATGAACTGTGCGGATTCATGTTTTATCCTCGAATTTAACATTACTACGAAATGGTTAACGAATAACAAGCTAAAAACCTTTTAGCCGACAGTTGGTTTGATCGAACGATAGTCAAGTACTCAATTATATGTTGACATTCCTAATTATAATTGATACTTTTCGATGTTCTTGACTTTTGACATGAATTGAAGAATTGAGTTTACAACATAGGACTAAGCCACAAATATCTTATCAAATCTCGATTAATAATTAATTCATTCCAACCTCCGGCTCAATACTAGTATTATGGAGGAAAAGATATATTGCTATAACCACAAAACGATTCGTCCTCTATTTCTCTCCCTTACCCCACCTTATCTCTCTCTCTCTCTCTCTCTCTCTCTCTCTGTATATAAGTGTTTTAAGCGTTTTAGATTTACTCAGCTAAAATGAGAAAACAGGAAAATTACAGTAACGAAAACACAGGGAGCTACAGTTTTCACTACTGTTAAAAAAAGTAATTTATCTTGAATTCTTGTTGAGGGTGAAGTACAATTTCGGTTTCCTTCCCTATATTATTCTTGTATTTAAAGCCCAAATTAGCTGATAACAAGAATTTGAGAATGGGAATTTCCAGCTTTGTAGGAAAAAATAAGACGTTGATCCAGAGGTTGTATCCAAGAATACTGATCCGGGTGGAAAAATTTTCCAACGTTGAATATTGAACCTGGGTTTATTTTTACAATATTGAAAATGAAAGATTGAAAAAACCTAAGTAAATAAATGTAATATGCAGCAGGTAATTTTTTACAGCTTCATATTTGTCATCGCATACGACCTAAAACTCCGAAAGTTGACCCTGATGAATATTTACCCCAACAATGGAGATTTGAACAGTAACGCATGTATGCATCTTTGAAATGGAAGTTGTTTGAAACAATTTAATCTATTTATTAATATTTTGTCTTTTGACTTTTCATTTTTTCAGAATAATAAGAATCGGTCTCATATATTCACGAATTGATCAGTAGAATATATTTCACTGTTTTATTTGATTTCAAATACATAATTTTTACATTTTCGAAATGTTATCTCCCTTTCGGTGGTCAGATGGTGTACATTGTAGGACACGTCTATTTTCCTCTTTTATGATCAAATGTATTTGTCAATGTGTTACAAGTTAAATATATATGAATATATTTATTACGTTTTCCAATACTATCATAATACAGAGACAAATAAAAAATGTTCATATAGTTTAAAGGTCGAAAAATATAAGGTACATTGTATAATACATTATTTTATCTCATTTTGAATAATTTTTACAACGCTTCACATGTTTGGTACTAAAATATCACGTGGCAGGGCACATTTCCCTGTTGTTATAATGCTTTTGATTATATTCAATCTTTTCTGTAAATGCATTTTCCGCAATAGTTACCGTTCGTTAAACGAAAACTCCCAAGAATAGTAGACGTCAGAGTAGCCTTGCTCACGCCACATTTCTATTGTTTTATCAGAGTGTAATGTGTCAAAGGATTTCTGTTACTTCACTTTCAAATTTAAAATCAATTTGAGAGCGGTCCCGAATTTGAAAGTTTATGTATTATTTTTCAGCTCTTTTGCATGTTTTCATGTAACAAAAAATTAAATGCATAAATGTTTGGGAAACATGAAGATTAATTCAGCCAAAAAGTATATTATGCTTGGGGGAAATGTTTTTTCTTGGCGTAATGAATATACATATATCCATTTCGATCATGCAATAAATAGGTGTAAAGTTACAAAGATATAGTGAGGAAAATGTGTTACGCAAACAACTGAAGAAAATGAGATTAATTTTTACAAGAATGTGAAATTGTATTTTAATCATATGATGTAGATTTTCCACATGAATTTCCGTGATATGAAAATAAAAGCACGCAATTTTAATTTGCAAGACTAAGTGTTGCTTCTCTATTGTCAAATCACATTGTTATGGAATAGAATGTAAAATATCAGACTTTTTTTAAACAATTTCCTCAAATATTTAATTCTTGAATTTTCTTTTGTTAAATAATAATAACTGTTTAAAATGTCTTTTAATCCGATTATTTTTTTTTAGGAACAAGCCAAGCCATGATTAGTTGTACTGTTTATAAAGTTTAGGAACAATCACTCTGATTTAAAGGAACTGTTCCTGATTATTGTAGATCCACACAGAGATGACACCTGAGAAAATAAAACTTATCATTCCTACTCATTCCCCGTTGTTACTTTGTTACTAGTATTTACTCAAACCTGACCACACTGTCTTCATCACTCGGCTAGAAAGGATAATTATGTGAAGGTACTAATTACAAATTAGCAAATTAACTTTATGATCATAAGACAGCGATTTTTCTTATTAAATAAAAAAAATTCTTGCCTTAGTCTTTTAGAAGTGTCAATTCTTTAATATCAATGTTTTTTTTTTCATATAACATTAATTGCCCCCCCCCCTCTCCTCCGATTTGGAAACAGTTAATTTCTGTATAGTGTTTTTTAAATATTCAAAATACCATTCATGATTTACATTCAAAGAAAAAAATTCCAGATAATTAAAACATTGACATTTAGTTTTGTTACAGGAACACCAGGATGTAATGTTGGTAATTTTCATCAGCTCTCAGCTTCCTGTGTATGTGATCTCTAGTCATGAAGAACAAGAGTTCTACCACAACAACATTAGGACAGATGTACTGGGGGTAGGTATATTAGATTCAGAATTTAAACTGTCGGGAGAATCAGGAAATTATTAATGGAATTTTAACACTGGGTAAATCAGGTACCTATCTCCTTCTGTCAAAAATGTCAAAATTTCCAATATATGAATGATATATGTCATTATAATATACTTAGTAGTAAATACAACGATTCTGCACGGTGTGATACGGGTGACGTCACAATACCCCATATCACGGACCGGTCCGAAAAGCCATATCACGTATTGGACCGGCGGGCCGAAAATCCATATCAAACCGGATATAACGTTTGTATTAAGTTTAAAAGTTATTTACTTGATTTTATTTAAATATTCATATAAAATAATTCTTTGATGACATTTGTGGTCTTAATTTTTTTTCCAGTTACCTAAAATTGACTCTATCAAATTTTAAAGAAAATCAGTGTCACTAACAAGCATAAAACATTCTTCAACGACTACTATGATATGTGAACTCGCATATTAAGTATTTCAAATATATGATAAATAGAATACTACATACTAAAATCCATATCATATGTCACATCAGCCCTCGGGCCCCATATCAGCCCTCGGGCTGATATGGGGCCACTCGGGCTGATATGACATATGATATTGATTTTAGTATGTAATATTCTCTATTTCATACATGTAGATGTTTTGTGGCAGGCTCCTCTTGGAGATGAATCAAGACTAGCAAAGCTTCCACCACTAAAGAGTGAAGATATTCGGATCCACCTCCAGGACCACCCTCAGAAATTGGCTGTCCTTGACCTATAGCTCTCCTCCTTAGGTTTGATATGTAATTCATAACCTTTGAATAATTTATGAATGGTTTTGGCTATTGTAATTAAAGTAAACCTATCTAATCAGTAAAAAGTCTAAAGAAGTCACCCATGTAGTAAATTTTCTTTTGATAAATAATGATAACATTTTTGGAACGTATTCAGGGAACCACTGTCTAGTTATGCCAGGGCATCAACGATTATTGGAAACATGGAATACTGCATAATGGGCGAGGCATTTCCAACTATCGTTGATCAGGTCTGGACGATTTCTAAATATGGAAGTCAAGAACGATAACCGAAAGTTGCACTAAATGTACATCAAGAACACGTAATTATTTTTCTGTCCAATCAGACAACAGCATTTTTACACACCCCAAAACACATCTTAAAAGAACAAAAAGATAACACGTGCTTTTGTTTTTTTCCTCAAAGATATTTCAACAAAAAATCTGTAGAAACAAGATGAAGACTTTTGAAGAATAGTGTACATATTCCCCCGATTTTTACCGTGAACAACCTTGACATTTTTATCTCGGTAAAGGAAAAAAAATAATGCACGATAAAATGTAATCGTTAACAGACGTATAGATCGCACCAACAAGTTTTTATCAAGTTCAATTATAACATTTCCAGAAAATATTATATGATGGTAAATATAATTTTGCTTAGCCGTCCGATTTTCATCGATAATGCTTAAATTCCATGTGTATATAGGTCAACTCACACAAGCGTTTATCGTTTGGATTTTTGTCATCTCCCTCGGGAGATGACACATTAATATTGTATGCCGGAAGCGAAGTCCTTGTGTAAGCCTCCATTAATCTTTCGGGAATCCTCGAGGTTTACAATATCTCAAGTGAGAATCTACACAGGGAGTTCCAAGTAGCATGTAAACTGGTTTCCTTTTAGAAGTGTGTGATCTACTTTCGGTTTAGGCCTATTGGTTACAGACTACTAATTTTACCCCTATCTCATTGACCACTCAAGTAGTTCCAGTTTAAAAATAGAGGTTTTTTCTTAAAAATTCTTTGGGTTGTTTATGGAGTAGAAAGCGGTTATTTTTGGGCATAAATGGAAAGGAGAGGGTCTGAAAAAAATTATAAAAATGATAATAATGGGAAATTTTGCTTTTAAGTGCGTAGTAGGAAGGGTGTAAAGAGGCCCATATTTACCCTTTCCTCGAAGAGAAAGTGAAAAAAGCAGGGTAGGGGTTATTTGCGATGCCATAAAAGGACTTGCAGACTATGAATGTTCCTGAGAACTTGGTAAATTTTTGGACTTGGAATGGTCTTACTCTGTGCCAAGTTTCAGGTAAGTTGAGCCGGTGTAATTTTTTAAAATATTTTTTATGTTATAAAGGAATGTATAGCAAAATAATTGGTAGTCTGTGTCCTATCAGGTCAAAGGTCAAAACTAGTGTTAATCAGTTTATTGGCACTTTTCGGATAATTTGGAACTAATTATGCTAATTGTTGAAAAAATTAATGGATAAAATTATATTTTAGAGAAGTTAAATGGATTTAAATGATTAAAAAGGGGGAGGGGGCACCTGCTCAGGTTGTCAAAGGGTATGACATAATGTGTGCAATTGATGTGTGTCAAGAATTTATGCAATATGAATTTTGATTCTTTATATAATGTTGTAGGTAACATAGAACCCATTCCCCACCTATCCTGTTATCTTAAATGTCAAATGGAGTTCAAAAACCAAGGTATGTTTTTAACATTTGATTGTTCAGATTACACTATTGTTAGTAGGAAAGAAATGCCTAATTTCTCAAAACTTAAGCTACTTGGTGTTTGTAATTATAGTTGTCCAAATTACTTATTAATTTGACACAATATTTTATTAATTATGAATATGAAGTGAAGTTAAAATACTTTTAAATTCATCTTTTAGTGGCTCATATTAAGGGGATTGTGGGAATGCATGCAGTTGTAGCCTGGATGGGTGACTTAAAAAATTCAGGCCAGTTTCCAGTCAGAAGTGAACAAGTTTTGTACCAGAAGCAGAGAAAGTGAGCATTCAGAAAACAAGATACAGCTGTCATCAATATTGCAGTCAAAAGCAGCCAAGTTAAAGGTATACAATCAACTGATTCATAGTTTGTATTATTTTTTGTTTGTTTTCTTTTTTATATACTGTTTTCATCTGTTCATTATCATCTGTTGCTTATTAATGTATACTCTCTAAAACTTTCTTTTTTTCCTTCAGCTTTTGGAAATGAACATCTGTTGTCTGGTTGCTGGCACTGATCTGTGATTGTCCAAGACAGGGGAGGTCAGTAAGGTGCTCAACATTTCATATGGGATGTTTGGTCCTACTGCCTTTTTCTACTCTTGTGGAATCTTGGACATCATTGTCGGTGGTCGCATATCAGACAAAATCACCATTTTTTTGACAAAGACAGGTGTTTTAGAGAATTTGGATAAACTTTGTGCAGAAATAGTGCTCCACAAGAAAGACAGGACTTATGTACTCCAGTTTAATAGAACCTTCTCTACCCCCCCCCCCACCCTTCCTGTTCATAATAGTGAACTTCCAAGCAACTCCAGGACTAATAATATGTGACACAGGCATGGTATGTATTTTCTGTGTTAAACAATTGAATGTATGTATAAATGCATTTTAATTGTTTTGTTCTTTGGTACCTTTACAGTGCAGAGTTACCTCCCCTTTTTTACAGCAGCCTGAAGAATGTATGTAGGTAAAATGTATATTTAAATTCCTTTTTT
>PRKT01000488.1:71589-201359 GCA_003671525.1 Saccostrea glomerata
GTTCAAGGTCAAAGGATCAAGGCTGTTGGTATCAAATGAAAGGTCATTCAAAGAAGATTACATATGTGAAGTATAAATGTCTTGGCATCTACTGTTCAAAAGATATGGCCAAAGTAAAAGTTTATAATTTTCATGACAAATGGGTCAAACTGCAAAAAATTAATATAAATAATCAAGAGCTAAAATCAGCCTTTCAGTGCTGAAACAATTGTTTAAAAAGGATGACTCAAAGATCTTTAAAATAAAAAGTCGGTGTAACATTCCACCTTAAAGATTTATGAAGAGTTATCTGCAATTGACTAAAAGAAGAAAATTTATTATTTTTCAAAGTATCTAACTTAATAAAGATATAATTTATTCAAGTATTTACAAAGATATTTGTTTGCAAATCAAATAACTTTTTTACAATATCTTAAATTAAAACATGTGCAGACCATAGAACTTCAATTAATGTAAAATTCAAGGTGCAATTAATTGGACAAAAATCAAAGTTTTGTACAATTCTCAGTGAAGCATTATTTGATACCATCTTCAAAATTTTATCAATATTTAAACTATCAGACCATTCATTTATTAGGTACGTAAAATGGTCGCTATACATTATAACCTAAATGCTTCGGAATTGAGAAATGGTGTTCATTCTGCTCATTTACATATTCGCCATATTGGAGCTATAATGGCGGCAGATTCTACAAAGGATTATATTGAGAACTTACAAAAAATTGCCAATTTTTATATTCTAACTATTTCGGATAAAGTTCTTCCGCCGATCTTTTGTTTTTTCTTTATATCCTCTACCGGAAATAACAATGATGTTGATGCCAAAGTGAAAGTTGCGACCGCCTTTTTGATTTGAAAATTCGAAGCGAGAGTACACTGTTTTAATGAAGAAAAGAGAACTGAATTATTGTTTTTATCATTCTTGGTGATTAAATGTAAGTGTTTATTGCATGATGACAGAATTCTTCCGCCGATTAACAGGTGCAAAAGAAGGTCTATTTTTGGAAAATATTGCTGTTATAAAATTGTATGAAGAGTTACGACCGCCTTTTAAATTTAAAAACGGCAATTTTTGCATTCGCCTGACCTACTTATTATTGAAACATACGGTTTCATTAATTGCCAACGGACGATAACGCTAAATTCTACCCATTTAGATATATCTAGTGCCTAAAGAAATTCAATTTAAAAAGTCTTGCATGTTTTTATATTAAAAAAATTAAAGAAATGGTATAATTTGAGTTTTTGCAGGATCTTATGAATATTAATAAGAATAAATCACGTGGGAGCAACCTCATGAATAAACTGCACGTCATTTTTCCATATGGAGTAAATAAAGAAACTTCAGAAATTAGAAGCACATATTATAAGCGGATACATTGATGTCAATAAGAAACATTGGAAGATTAAAGATCACAATTAAAGAATCATTATGAGTATTTTCTTGCATGTCTAATTCTATTCTTTTTTAAGGAGTTTTTATGTTTATAATTAAAGAACTTGCAATTAATCATTTTCTTAATGCAGTTTTAATTGCATTAATAGCAACAAAGACATCAAGTCATTTTCTCCTATATTATTGAAATGAGGCCAAAATTATAATTATACAGAATTGTTTAAGTTTAGTATGCAGAAGAAAGTTTACTCTCGTAAGTTCGGAGTTTCCAAATGAGGACTCTTTCCAGATAATTTGAAATACTTAATTTTGGTAGAGAGCATTTAAATGTTATTACTTACCTAATTTTAAAAGCACGTGTGTTTTATTTCTTTGGATAAGCTAAGTGTGTATAAAACGAAGGTTTCATATTTTAAGACTTATATGCGCTTTGCAAGTTAATGACGTTGATCATGCTGATGGCAGATTTCACTATCTTGTGCTTTATTTTGACAGTACCGTGTGCATGTGCTTATATTTTATAAAGCGTTTATTAACAGGTGGATCCAGAAGTCTTGAAAAGGGTAGGGTCCCACCGTCCCACCAAAAACTGAATTACCGGTATTAAATCATATGGATATTTTAGACACAAAATTTTACAAGATACAAATGACAATCATAAAGTGACAAATAATTTCCATATGAAAGAGTTTTTTTTTCAAAAACATTATTTTATTATCAATAGTTCAGTGTGAAATGCTTTCGGAACATATGAATCATGATATTATTCAGATACATGTAATTTAGGAAACTCGAATCTACAAATCTGTGCCCTAGCTCTTTTAACCCTGTATTGTTGTAATTGTTCACTGCAAGCCCCCCCCCCCTCCCCCTATCCACACTGTTTGTTGAAGTATAGTCATGTACTTCCCCCAAAAAAGTTAAAATATTTCCTTCCTATCCAAAACATAGGATTTTAGAGTTTGATCATTACTCTTTTTTTCCCAATCTAAAATTGTTCATGTAAACTGCCACTCCCCTTCCCTAGAGGAATAGAAAAATCTGTAATAACTGAGAAAAAAAGTTACACTTCACTGTTTATTCTTTGACAGTAATGAAGCCAAAGAGATGACATTTCAGGCTTTCTAGAAAGCCAAACTTGTACACATATAGTTTTGAATTATCACGGGTTTCATGAGCGCCGAATACTTAGCTATTCAGACTTTAAATGGGCATAAGGAAAGGCGTATAACGCGGGAAAAAGAGCATCCTGTAATTATACATGAATGCGTTTTATCCCAATATCTTACCTCCCATATCAGAAACAGCATGTACTACTGGACTTTTACGAGAAACGCTGACTTTTACAGTTGACAATTACTTTTACACTAGATCAGTGTAGGAATCTCCTTTACGTTATAACTATTTAGCTCAACATTTAATTTAACGAAAAAACGGGCTATTTTTAAAACATATAAGTTGTCCTTGAAGAAAAAGACAACCATTCTACCCTCAACTCCCGGCCTTCACATGTTAGTGCCCCTTACATCATTTCTATGACCACTAGAAAGGTTTTCTTATCCATTGTCAATTCTGTACATCCGTACATTCATGCATATGAAAAAATTAAAAATCTTTTCAAGAACTACCGGGCAAGAAAAGTATTAACTTATGTGGAAGCATCTTGAGGTAGTGTATATTCTACATTTTCCACATTATGACCTCTGGATAGGGTGGGGTCATTATAGGTATTATAAGGCGGAAATTTGGTAAATAACAGCATGGCCAGTTATACTTAGGTTATGTTCTCCTTCGTTTCACTCATCCGAACATAAAATGTTTCTATTCTAAGTACTTAGAAAATAAATAACAGAACTCAGATATAAAGTATGTTGAGCGCCTATCAACCAGTTTATTCGCATATATGTACAATTAACACGCGACTTTATGTAGCGATGGACTGGATGATGACCCCAAGAAATATATCCAAAATTCCAAATACAATCTATCTGCAAAATACAATGAAACATGTCTTAATCATACAATATTTAAGGAATGACTCTAATTCTTGGCCAAATTATCGAGTATAATATGGTTTGGGTCAGTTTACGCTTTATAATCCGCGAAGCGGATTATAAAAAAGCGTAAACTGACCCAAACCATATTATACTCGATAATTTGGCCAAGAATTAGAGTCATTCCTTATAATTTAATTTTAAAATAATTATTCAACTGGGGATGTAAAATTGTGTTGTTTTTATGAGTTCAAATTTACCGCGCAATAATACGACCGTAGTAACGGAAGTGGTGGGAAGCAAGGGGAGGTAAAAACTTAAACATAGATCTAGCAGCCATGATGCTTGTTTACATGAGGTAAGATCGAGTAACTGTTTGAAATTAAAGGTACATTCATTAAATCTGGAATTTTCCATGAATTCCAAGGACTGGAAATGAGGGGATTGATGGATACAGATGATAATGCTGGTTGTCAAGGGGGTGTGTCCCCATACCAAACCAGATTATACAAAATGTTATGCGTTCCTTTTTGGAAATCAGCCAATGAGAGACAAGAATACAAGCAAAATTAAATTATATATATCTAAGTAATTCAAAAAAAGCGTGTTCGAAATCTGGTTGATTATTGCTCGTCGATGACCGCTTTACGCCTGACCAACTTCTTATATACTATAACCAAACAACTACCCTTAATAGTGCTTACGCGTATAAATTAATCCCCACATACAACTAATAGAAAATGATTTATGTTCTCCTTCGTTTCACTCATCCGAACATTAAATGTTTCTATTCTAAGTACTTAGAAAATAAATAACAGAACACAGATATAAAGTATGTTGAGCGCCTATCAACCAGTTCGAACACAAAGGTTGGGTATATCATTAACCTACAAAAGAAATTAAAGAATTCATAATCCAAGATTCAAAGTAACAGCGAGTTTGTTATTTAAACTATCTGAAATGTAACCATCTTTAGCATTCTCCGAACGCCATCTGCCATGAGCTTTAAAAAGTCTATCTGGAATATTGTTATTAGCTGCTGCAGTTGCTTCACCACTTCTCAAACTATGAAAACCATAATCTTTAAAATTTACACACACACTTTTAAAAACATCTAGAGGAAGCTCTCTAGCTCTAGTATAAGTTAAAGGTTTATTTGATTTACCTAACTTATCAACATTGTTTTTTGAAAAATGTAACCGCTCTAAGATTAAAATCATTAGACTGAAAAGCAAGACCAGCTAATGATATGTACATGTATTTTTCAAGATAAGAACAGGACAAAGTTTATTACCTGTTTTCGCTATATAACATTTTGCGCACCAGGACTTAAACTGAAAAAAAAAATAGCTTCTGTATTTTTTATATGTGTTATCACTTTTACTGTGCATTACTATATCATTCATTTTGAGTACACATGTACAGTGTCCATAAGTCTAGGATCCTGAATCTTTTTAATTTCTTTCCAATGCAAGAAACTACATGTGAGCTGAAATTAAAAAAAAATAAAATTACTTCATATTAAATATATATATATTTATGTTTCTTGACCAACATTTCAGCCCGTTCTTGATCAAATCTAATAAGCACATCTGTAATCTTAATCATAATGCTTCATTAACAATTATATGCACAAAATATAAAATTTATTCACAATTGCCCCATCCGGGCTTCATCACAATTGCCCAATCCGGGCTTCATTACAATTGCCCCATCCGGGCTTCATCACAATTGCCCCATCCGGGCTTCATTACAATTGCCCCATCCGGGCTTTGTTTTGTTTTTTTTTACTACAAAAGCCCCATAAAGGCTAACATACATTCATTATCATTGTCTGTTATAACATAGCATAAACACAAAATTCAACAATCAGAACAGTCTATATAAAGCACAATAACATTACTCTGAAACTGTGGTTCAGCAAACACACTCTCTGCATATGAGATCCTTTCCTATAAAAGTTTCGAGGCTTGTGATATTCAAGCCATTCTTTAACAAAATTTTGAAAATTTCCAGAAAAAGGCTTAACTAATAAAGGCCAAAAAGGTGCAGACTGCAATTTAGGAACAATAAGAGTACCTCTTGCTTTGCACAAAATCAATTTTTTGATCACTTTTATAATCAGATTAACAGGAGACCAATCAAACCCAAAAGCATCTACACCTGATGTTCCAGGATTCCAAAATCTGGAATAAAATTTTTCTACTTTCTTATTTTTACAGTTTGCAAATAAATCATAATCAAATGGCCCCCATTTTTTACTTACAAACTGGAAAATGTGATCACCCACTGACCAATCACCAAAATCAAAAATCTTACTGTACGCATCTGCAATTTCATTTATCCAGGATAAGCAAGTGTTGTTCTGTCGTAAGGCTCCTTGTTGTTGCTTCTTTCTTTGCTCTGAAAATAGCTTGTCGAAGCTTTGTAGCATCTTCAGCGTCGTCAGTAATAGGATCATCTTCATACTCTTGTACAACGTCCCAACCATATTTATCCGCTATGCGAACAATTTTGTTTCTTTTATTCAAATGAGTTATAGTAGAATTTAAAATTTCTTTAGCCGCTTCTAATCTGTTATTTTCAAACAGGTTTAATACTTTTCTAATGCCAATTTCTCTTTCTGCATTGAATTCAAACTGAATTTTATTGCCTTGATATCTAAAGTCAGGTACTACCTTTTTTTCTGTTGACTTCTGGGCTAAACTTAACTCGCTGACGATTTCTTGCTTTTGCCGTCTAAGCGCCCTATCTAATTTGTCTGTAAAAATATCCAGTGCATCTTGAGTAGTGAATTCATCTTGCGAATTTTGTGTCAAGCCAGGTCGTCCACTTTGGCCAAACTGGGTCGCAGCAAGTATAACCCGCTCCTCGTGACTAGAATTTGACTCATTCATTCTAGGTAAAGCGTGTTCGAAATCTGGTTGATTATTGCTCGTCGATGACCGCTTTACGCCTGACCAACTTCTTATATACTATGACCAAACAACTACCCTTAATAGTGCTTACGCGTATAAATTAATCCCCACATACAACTAATAGAAAATGATTGAACGATGAGGCCATTGTGCCTCTTTTTTCTTCCTTTGTTATATACACGTAAGAAGAAACCAGTAGTGGCACGGTATTGACAGAGACCTCTGTTTAAATTATCAAAAAGTAATCCACTTAAAAATCTTTCTTGTGTTTTTACAGATTTTTTTTTCACAAAAGAAAACTTTAGGTGATTTATTATCGAAAAACATCATCAATGAACAGAATATTGACTATTTTTATTCTAGAACTGTCATCCTTGTTTTAAAGTCCTGTATTGATTAACTCCAGATCATTTATATGTATTTAAATATGTACATGAAATAAACAATATAGATCTTCAAGATGGAGTCATATCAATTATATAGCTAGACGACAAATTATTTTAAAGCGTTTCCGTCATTACAATGTTAAGATAAAAGAAAGTGGTTATTATAAGAATTGATGAAAATATTCAGTTGATGTGGATACACATTTCATTTGTAGTTTTACAGAATTTTATTTTGAAGACGCATTCCCAAAATATAAATTATAAACATATAAAGAGATTTAAATTCATGTCTACTTTAAGTTGAAGGCATATTATCTTCATACAGTGACGTTTTTTTGTGTCCTTTACAATTTTATCAAACAAGTGATGGTTTAATTGTTGATCTACAAGTCTTGAAATTACTAATGAAACATTGTAAAACATATTTCACATGGGTGTATTTCTCTGTAATTGTTGCTTGACACATTCTATTCTAAAATCTGTAGCTTCTTTTATTTTTTGGGTCAGACATGGTTCCTGTCTGAGCGACTCTTCATAAGACTCTAAAGCCCCGTGTAAGTCTCCCACAACATGTTGACAGATTCCTAGTATCTGCCAGGATATGTCTCTTGCATGTAAAGGAACATATGTCTCGTCATCATGGAGCAGCAGTGTCTGTAGGTCTGTCAGTGACTGTAAACACTGAGATCTATTACCAAGTCTATAGTGAGATAACACAGACAACATCTCTACTATTATAAACGGCGATAAACTTAAGAATAAATTTCCATTTTTTTGACTCGCATGTTGTTCTAAAGCTAATTCTTCAATACAGGGGATATTTACAAATAAACGCATATCATTCACCCAGGCTATTTTCATTCTTCTAGACAAGGACAAATGACCTACAGCTTCATTGTACCTCTGCCTATCAAAAAAACAATAAATAATAAAGGATTGTGATAGTCTTTGTTTAGCGAGATGCGTGATACGTACTGTCTTAGCATACCTCCCTGTTCTATAGTAATACAATGCTAAATATAATGAATGACACACAGTACCTAATTTTGCTGCCATTTTTAACATTCCACAAATTATTGTATCCAAGTTATAAATATTTTTATGTGTGTAATTCGAAGCATCGTTTGCCTTCATGAAAGCTGATCGAACAAGAGTATGAGCAGTACAGTACTGTAATAGTAACAACTGGTATGGTGAGATTGATAAACGAGATAGTGTGTTAATTGATTGTAGGTAAAGATAAGATTCCAATTTGCTTCGCGCAAAAAGACCTAACTGAAATATTTCGGTAATGTAACACGTGTCTAAATCTATAATACTTATGAATTCTCCCTCTGCAGGGGATAACACAAAGAATGGGCTACTGAGCGCTGGTGCTAGGATTGATCTGAGAGTCGGACTCAGCAGTAAACAGGACACGCCCATTCTGTAATACTGGTAAAGCTGTTGTAAAAGAGACTCACGTGCAACACCTATAACTTTGTTGAAAAACATGTTGTTTTCAGGAATAAAAAAATTTGGAAAAACTCCACGATAAACACAATGAATAAGATATCTAAAACACCTCCAAAAGCAAACCAGTAAGTTGTTTGAGCACCATCTAACTTGTCCTAATTGTATTAACCAGAACATTGTGGTCTTCATGTAATATGAACACAGTAAATTATCCTCCCAGCAGTTGATAACTTCCTTCAGAAATATTTTCAGTAGTCCGTAACATAGAAATTGTGTATGATTCATGCTACACACTAGTTGTTGTTCTGCTAGAGAAAATGACAATCTCCATTCCAATTCATTAGAAATCGTATCAACTTTACTACCAATAGGCACACAGTGAGATTCACTTTTTAAAATTTTTTCTAACACAGGTAACGGTGGCCAAGTGTGCCTCTGGCATCTGTCAACCCAACTTCCTAGTTGTTTAGACCGATGAATAATGGCTAGACAATAAGCTACATCGAATTCAAAAAGTTCATAGCAGCCAGTGTTACAAGGACCATGAATTCGTAAACTTTGAAGTTTAACTACCCAGGGAAATATCGCACATTGCTCTTGCTGCAGTTGAAAATGTATTTCTCTCCACAGACCACTAGATATATAGACTCGGTCATTACTGAGGACAAGACAGGATATCAAGTTTATGTGTCGTGTTGGTGTCAGGAGGCGTAGTCTGACAAATCCTGGCGGTGTATCATAATCTTCCATTAGCACAACCATACATTTTGAAGCATTATAAAACCGAGACTGGGAGATGTCATCTATTAATGTATACTTAGACGACCAGACCATTCTATCCATGTCAGATGATCTCAGCCTAAATCCCTCTCTGTGACTACCACTATCCATCATAACAAATCCCTTATAATTAGTAAAAGGTTTCATTATCATATCCTTGATGTCCCTTACGTCCCTTCTGATGACCACTTCTGTCGGTGTCCCTATCTTATAACACAGACCAACATACAGGACCTCTGATAGACGGGAAATGTGGTCCATCCTGTAAATAAATTATGTTTTTAAGGTCAGACTAGACGTTCCTCAAAATCAGTTTTGTATATCTTTGTAATGTATGAAAAATATTCAAAATTTTCATAACATTCTGACTTCTAAATCAGTTTCTAGACGTTTTTAAAAAATCCAAACACTTAAACATTTGAAATTGAAAAATTATTTTTCTTCCCCAAAGGATTATATAAGAAAAACTACCCCAGGTATCTTGCTGAAATGCCTGGTAAGGTACCTCAATTTTTTGTTAGTAATAATGTTTAAGTAGCAAAACTTCAATGACAAACTCTTAGAAAAAGTTATCTTTTATTAAGGAACGTCTCGCCTGTCTTTAATACATAAAGGAAAGAAATTCTGAACGAGGCCGAGTCTAATTCGTGTGCGCATGACCTTGTGCAGCTTTTTTATTTCATGCAGTCATTTGTGCGACAATACACCTGTGCCAATTAAATGATTTTAATACAAAGAAGTATCATTATCCTTAAACCGGATTGGTCTGAAAATGTTATTTTACGACAATAATTAAAGAAAAAACATTGAATTGGATCTAACAAAATCAAATTTATGGATTTTGTAAGCAATGAATGACGCTGAAGAATGACACATACATTCTTACTCGCATGTAAGACGTCACTTGATATCATACTAAGAACCGATGATAGAACATCCAAAGAAACATACTAGAATTCCAAACATTGCTATTTTTACCGATAAAATCATATACACTATATATCATCTGCACTGGTATTTATTTATTCCGCAATATGGAATTTGATAGAAATAAACTTGGTAATTAATTCCTAGACAAACCTATTTGACGAACTTTTTTGAAATTTCATATTTTGTTGACGTTTCAAAATAACTTTCATCCACTTGAGTGTAAAAGAAATCTCAAGGGCAGAAATACAAAAAATATAGCAAAATGTGACTATTTAGCTCTTTTCCCACAAATCCCCATATAGTTAAATATTAATTTAACAACTTTTGAGATCACCCTGATGAAATCGGGACGATGAACATTATTTTCTTAAATCTTAGAAGAATAAACATAACAGAAAAAAAATTATCAAAAAATTAATAAAATCCCTCAGAGAGAAATAATTAAATTCGGACTCCTTAAAAGAACTATTTTTAAGAATTGCAACATTTCTGTTAGATGATTAATTACGTTCGTATGTTAAAAAAATGTAAACAATGTACATACATGTAACCTTATTAATTAGGTTCCTTATATCCTCTCTGTTACTGGCTTAAGTTTAAGGGACACACACAGAAAAAGAACTTGTTTCGTTTCTGCTGAGTTATAACATTCGTAAAGGCGAGGCTATGGTATAAATGTAGGTGTTTCTCATTGCATGCATATGCATATATGAATAATCTTATTTCCTTTTCCCTACCTTCTTATATAGAATCTTTATTTCCTATGTGAACAAGGACATATTAGTTAGTTTTATTTTTAATATATTCGATCAATGCATACTATTAGTGCAAGATATATTACTGTATTCAGCGGCAGGTCACACAAATTGTTCCGACGAAAATAGTTCCATCATTGATAAGTAGATACAACATTATTGTTCATGAAAAGAATAATGTTGTGTATCTCATACGTACAAGAAACCAAAATTAATGTAATTTTTTTCTCCAAAGACCACTTCCCCCCTAAATGCAAATAAAAAATATTAATATTCCTACGCTCGCTCCCTCCTCAGCTTTTTTTTTAACATGTTTGATAACAGAATATCTAGGTCATTCTTCGACTGATATCTTTTCACCGATGAATTGATTATACTATATCAACAATTGTAGTATAATCATGTTAATTGTTCGTTAATCATCATAAAGTTTCCTCTTAGAGAAAAAAAATAATCATTCTATGTGTGTGTTATATTAAATGACGGAATTTTCGATCCCTGAGCAGATTCCTGCACTTGTGTAGACAAACTGTAGGCCTAGGGAGAGTACCTATAAAATGTGCAACAAAACCCGAACTGGGCCGGAGATTTCTAAACTGACAATTGGGATTGTATAATTTTTTATTAATCAGAATTTGTATTCATTTGATCTAATTAAGAAAAAAAGTTTTGAATGCCATCGTAACTTCTCGGCAAAACAAAACGTGTAAAACTCTCCGAGCTCGCTAGATGCGTTTGCCAACTTCCATCGCACGTGTGTAGACCAAGGCTAACTGGTCTTGCGGACACAGGTATGTGTACTGTTTTTTAAGAGACTGGGTGACCGTTATGCTACGGACTCGCGAAATTTACACAAGTTCCATAACTAGACAGTGCATTTTTTTTAAAAGTCATTAAACACTGTTTAACATATTAAATCTAAAAGTCGAATATCTTTGGATATGGGGTAACCCATATCCATTCTTGTTTACTTGTAAATTAGAAAAAAAAAATGTACGAAATTTAAAACAAGAGGCCCATATGCCACATCAGTAACCTGAGCAATGTGGCTATGAAAAAAACAGAATCAGTTTATTATTAAAAAATTTAAACCCCAAAGTGGTCCCAGCCAATCCTTAAAAGGGACAGAGGGCATGAATTGAACAAACTTGAATCTACACAAACTAAGGATGCTTTCATATTTCTTTGACTACCTGTGGCTTTATTGCCCTTTACATTTGAACTTGCATTGTGGCCCCGTCCTACCCCCAGGGGTCATGACTTGAACAAAAGTAAATCTACACTACCTGTCAATATAATGCTTCCATATGAACAGGACTAATCATGGATTTGCTATTCTTGAAAAGAAGAATTTTAAAGATTTTTTTCTACATGTTTTTAAGTAAAAATTGGATTCCAAGTTGTTGTCCGCCCTACCCCCAGGAGTCAGGATTTGAACAAAATTGAATGTCCACTACCTGATGAAGCTAAACATAAATAGTGAACACTATTGAAATACGACCACTATTGAAATAATTATATCAGTAGTTGTTGAGAGTGCATTTGAATAGCAAACATAGTTATTAACCACTATTAAAATACGACCACTATTGAAATAATTATATCAATAGTGGTTGAGAGTGCATTTCAATAGCAAACATAGTTAGTAACCACTATTGAAATACAATCACTTTTGAAATATTTATATCAATAGTGGTTGAGAGTGTATTTTAATAACACACATATGTAATAACCACTACTGAAATACGACTATTATTGAAATAATTATTTCAATAGTGGGTGAGATTCTATTCATTAACAAACATAGATTGCAACCACTATTGAAATAATGTTAACTTTTGAAATAAAGATTTCATTATGGATTAAATTATCGTTTTAGTTTTGTAATGTTATCAGCAAAGTTCTATCAAAATAATTATTTAAATCCCTTTTGAAATTATAATTTAAATACCTATCTATATCTTAATTTAAGGACAGATAATACAAACAAAATATGGATGCATGGATTGGTATATACTTTTTGGTCTGATTTCATTGAAAATGATGCAAATAATATATTTCTAGAATATAAAGTAATTGTAAAATTGTAAACCTTCCTTATTAATTAATACACTTTAATTATTAACCTATATATTTTCCACCCCAAATCCAACTCTTGTAAAATTTTGGATGAAAAATTAAAAATAACGTGGTGAAACTTTTCTTTCGATACTGGTCGTATTTCAATAGTGGTTGAAACCTATGGTAATCATATTGAAAAGCACTCTTCCCCACTATTAGATAATTATTTCAATAGTGCTCGTATTTCTATAGTGTTTGAAACCTATGGTTATCATATTGAAATGCTCTCTCACCCACTATTGAAGTAATTATTTCAATAGTGGTCGTATTTCAATAGTGGTTAATATCTATGTTTGTTTTTGAAATACACTCTTAACCACTATTGAAATAATTATTTGTCGCATTTCAATAGTGGTTACTAACTATGTTTGTTATTGAAATGCACTCTCAACCACTATTGATATAATTATTTCAATAGTGGTTGTATTTCAATAGTGGTTACTAACTATGTTTGTTATTGAAATGCACTCTCAACCACTATTGATATAATTATTTCAATAGTGGTCGTATTTCAATAGTGGTTACTTACTATGTTTGCTATTAAAATGCACTCTCAACCACTATTGATATAATTATTTCAATAGTGGTCGTTATTTCAATAGTGGTTGCAACAGTGCTTTCTTTCTAGTGTCAAATTTGTACCACCTGGTCTTAATACAGCTTCCAAAAATGCATGTTTGATTATTGATAAACCCACCAACCATATAGTCTGTGTATCTAAAATTAAGGTATACCTTTACTCAGGGGAATAAAAATTCCACTGATAAGAACGAAAAACCACCTATTGCAAATTGTACACCTATGATTCTTGTGTTTAATTTCAATTTCAAATAACTAGGTCAATGACCTCGTTTTCGTGCTAGGCGCCCCTAAGTATTTCTCTGGAAATACCTCAAATTTTCACACTGCGACCATTTTTTTCTTCACTCACAAAATATTAAAAGCAACAAAAATCTTTAAATAATGAAATTTTATAGCAATGGAACAGAGTTGCTCCATATAAAGAAACGAGTAGAGTTTGGGCCATAAACGTGATAATGAATACAGTCCGAATTTCCTCTGTCATATTTATATCTTTTCCCGATTTTTAATCAAATATTGCAAAAATCTGACTGATAAGAACTCTTAATTATATATAGCCTCAGGTTACTTTTCTTACCCTCATTCTCATGGTATCAATATTATATGGGGTCAATGATCAAATTATTGAGATTTGTTGACTGCAGTGTTTTTTGTACATGTTTTTGAATTACTTTCTTTCATAGCATTAATTTATTTGAAATAATTTATGATCTTAAACACATATAAAATTTGCAAAATGATGGCTTAAAATACATAAAATCTTTACTTTGTGATTGATATTGCAAGAAATAAAAATTTTGCCAAAAATGAAAAATTAAAAATTTATTCCGAATTTCCTCTGCATAACCATACATTGAGTTTTGTTCCAGTATATTTTCTTCAAGTACTTACATATTAAAATTTTAAATTGATATTGAGATAAAACTTAGTTATTTTATCCATTTAGAACAATTTTTGATTTAATATATTATCCTTTATAAAATTTCCTCTCTGATTTCTGAAACGTGAGTAAACGTCATCCTTAAATTAGAACTTTGGTTTGCGAATGTAGGATTTGTAAAAATCAGATTTCCAACGACCAGATCTCTGAATGTCATTATTTGAATATTCTTTTAACGCGAGATCAGTACTTGCGCCAATACGAAAAGAGTGAGATTTGTAACCCGAGATACCAGGTAAATTCAAGTGTTTTACTGCCTTACACAGTCCCCCCCCCCTCCCCGTAAATTGATATGAGTAAGTGGGGATAGGTCGAAGTGTCGAAATAATGGACCTGATCCCTCCGGACGGATGCTGACGTATTTGGTAATGAGCTGATATGGACATGCTACACCCCCTGCTTATCTATTTGTAGTACTGTGCCTGTACCTAACTGATCCGTTTTCGAGTACTGGATAGTCAGTGAGAGAGATTGTATTTCGTGATTTATGTACAAATGGTCGATTTGAATTGTATTTTGTTGATCACCTTTGATAGTAATAACTGTTAATTCGCCCACTCTAAAAAACCCACGAAAGGCCAGGGAGAATGCAGCAGAGAAAAAGAGTTGTTTCAAAAGCATTGGTACATATTGTGGGCAGAACCTGAACAAGAGGCCCAGGGGCCACATCGCTCACCTGAGTGAAAATCCTTTAAAACTTGCAAGAATTATGCATGTAGATGTTAGAGTATGAACTTCCTCTATCTATTCACTGTAATTGGGCTTGATCTGACTATAAAATTGCTAAGGACCAGACTTTCTTTTCAATCAGTGCTTAATGCCTACCTCATTATCAATTTAGTCATAAAGAGGTCAATCTCAGTATTTCTGCAAAATATAGCACTTGTACTGTAAACTCTGAAGTCTAATATGCTAACATTATAAAACTATTGCATAATAGTGAGGGAGACATGAAGATTTCTTTGCTCATGAAAAATCTTTTTTTCTTTTTTTTAGGGGGGGGGGGGGGAAATTGTCTTTTTGCAATCAATAATTTTGTTTTTTAAGTCCAGTCATGAGAAATTATAGTGATCCACCTTTTTTTCCTCTCCTTTATAGGAGAAACTGTAATTTTATAAAGAGGTAGGTTTACCTCCCTTTACGGGCTGTCCATTGACCCCCTCTTTTCATACTTACCTGGGTATAAGTTTTTAATATATTAATTCATTCTCATTAGGTTATAATATTAAAGGTGGTCACAAATTAAATATCTCAATGCTGCAGAATATTAAAGGAAAAAATAACATGGAGTTAACTGAAATTAGCAATATACCAGTAACTCAGAATGAATTGTCAGTTACTGTCTGATTATGCAGGTTGCTTTCCTATTCTACTTAGTACGTAACTAAAGTGTAAATAAAAGTAAATGTTTAACATGTTTAAAGCAATTTCTGAATGTTTTGAAATACAAAAATACAATCAACTTAAACATTTTAACACAACAAAGCAAAAAAAGATAAATAATCAAGTCAAAATATTTCACCACAAAGTTTCATATATACCATGAACATTATTTCAAAACAGGTGCATCTATTGGTTAATTTGTTGACCACCCAGCCTGTTTAAAACCTCAGCAATTGTAACATCTACAATACTGCATAAGGTTGATTATAAAATAATTACATAAAGACTTGAATTACATTCATGATAAGAATATTGACAGTGATATTGTTATTGCATTTGTTCTGGGAAAATATTAATTAATTCATATACACTGTTAAAGTTTATACTCTCATGTACTCCAGTATTGTTCTGTATGGACTAAATGTCACAAGACATGGTAACATTAATAAACTAACAATATTTCTATACAGAATTTTTTTTTTCATGAACAGATGATATCTGGTGAATACACTTTATAAAACTATAATAAAATACAGCATTGAACATATATTAAAGACACCAATTACTTGATGCAAGTGTATATTTGTAGAACAACTCTAATCATTATTTAGCAGAACTTATTAATTTCTTTTAATATATCAAACTTTATATACTCGCCTCCATTAACAATTCATGTAATCTCAAAATATTTCATGTTCCGGGTATATTGAAAATACCAAGTTCATGATGTTCATGCATCATTAAAGAGAAGAATATAAACAGTAAGGCTAAAAGTCTAACTCAAACATCAATATAGTATATATATATAATATATAAACATTAACAAATAATACAATGATCATCATTTATTTTACAGGAATGATTGTCATTGATGTACAGGAATTTTCCTTAACATGCAACATTCAATTATTTCATACATGTATTAATTGTCTGTTGAAAATTTATCAACAATAAAAGTCACAATGAAGGTTTACTGTTTCACAAAACTTTTAAAGTCCAATTGTTTTGTAATCATTAATGAGTTGTTTTTTTTGCCTATTCCATGCACATAAATATAGTTTTAAGTATACATATGTGTAATAACAAACAAAATTTTACAAAGTAATTGGTGCCTATAAGATACTGTATACAGGGAAATATTCGACCCCCCCCCCCCCCGATTATTGAAACGCACAAATTAGAGTGCAAAAATGTCAACCTTCAACACAGACTCTGTTGACAATCATATGACAGTGGGTTGATTAGCCTGAAAGTATAAATAACTTAAAGTTTTCGTCATACAGGCACATGTTGTTTTAAAATTATTATGTAATATAAACCCAGTCGTTTGTCTGTCTTTTATAGAAAAAAATGGACATCTTTTATTATCCGTCACTTCGTGGCCATGCCATGTGTTCATTGTTATGAGTGTCCTACATACTTTCTCTGTCTAAGACTCTCTTACAAACCGTTTCCAGGCAATACGCCAATCCAAAAACTACATAAAAACGGACATATACGTATTTTTTCTCTATATACGTCACAAGTCACATGGTGTGGAAGACCCTTAAGACAGCACATAAAAACATAAACTGATAATTATGTATCTCAGTGTAGTCTACTTGCATGCCAAAATATTTACATTTGCAAATGTTTTCCCTTATATAAAACTATTTGAACAAGGCATTTTTACATCTCCGTAAAATATGTTCGTTATGTGACCATAAATTGATTGTTTAGTCATAAGCGATCTACGACATTTCATAGTGAAGTCATAAGCGATTGACGTTATCAACACATTCAATTTATACCGTTGAGTTTTCAACAAAAAAAACTTCATGGATTTCAAACTTTACTAATAAGTATCTTAGTACATGTATTTGTGATAAATCAGTCACACATGTAACTGTGAAGTACAGAACAAGTTTTTGGCATTGTCGAACATACATACGTAATGTGAATTGTAATTTGTTGTTTGCCATAGCGACTCACTAAGAAGCCAATCAAATGACCAACATATATTTAATAACATACATTTTTTCAGCAAGTAAATATGTGCGAGTCATTTGATTGGCTGCTTATTGAGTTGCGATGGCAAAGAACAAATTACAGATCACATGCAATGCCAAAAACTCGTTTTGTAGTACATACAATTAAAAAATCCACTCCCAGACTCATTTTGGAGTTAGAAAGAGGTACTCCTATATACATGTAATATCTGACTGGTATTAATATCAGTGACGTACAATTGACTTCAATTGTTCTAAATCAAACTTCACGTTTAAACAATCGTCAAAATATTAAATACCATAAATAGCAAACTAAAAGAACATATTTTTTAAAATTACATATTTATTTCGTTTTAAAAGTGTAATTATTCCTCGGCCACATCGTCAATAGCCCTTTGGTGATCTTGACTTCACTTATCACCTGAGGGCAAACTAGCTGAAATATCACTGTAAAGTATGCTAATTTATTGTTTATAGTTAACCAATCAGAAAGTTTGAACTCTTCAAAATTATTTAAAAAAAAAATATTTATCACTTAAGTTTCCTATTTATGGTATTAAATATTTTGATGTTTGTTGTTGATTTGACTCTTGAGTATAAAGAATACATAAAACAACAATTAACAACATGTATATATCTGTAATGTCTTTTTATTCTGCTGGTATTTTTTTTTAATTACATTTTGCTATACTTTATTTTTGCAAAATGCCAGGAGCCTGTAGTGATATTCTTTTCCACGATCGACACGAAATCACATGCATATATGTATGTTTCTTCCTGCAAAATTTTATTAAATTGTACTGCTAGCCTACTTTTACTAATAGTAATAATGTTATCCGTGTCCTTTATTAACATGTTCTGAAACGACTGGTGGAACTAGATACAGGATTCGCACTTATTCATGTTTTGTAATGTTGTGCACAAACTATAAAGATACTAAGTATATTAAATAAATAGATAATATTTTTTAATCATCCTTTAGCACTAGTAAAACGTAGCAGTGACCTGATCTTTCCGAGCGACATTATAAACTGCGCAGTATAATCGCTGCGACGAAACACTCTGCAGTAATCATAAATGCTGTACGAATAAATATACTCAAGGTTATAATTATTCAGATAAATTCTACACTTTTCAAACCTTATATAATGACACCAACAATAAGCAAATATCAATATTTTTGTCTCAGATCCGCAACTTTCTTCAACTGTCTTCAGAACTCTACATAGAAAATGGCTGACGCCTCGTGATCAGATATTGGTATACCGCGCCCGATCGAAAAAAATAAAAATAAACGCAGCTGCTCTAATGATTTTATTCCTGACGGCCACAAACTGACAAAATTGATTCTGCATTTAATAATGCTGAATCACTCACTACCTGAGGATGCTTCCATATAACTATAACCAATAATTGTTTGCTGTTCTTGAGAAGAAGATTTTTTTAAAGATTCTCCCTATATACTCCTATGTAAAATTTTGATCGGCCATTGTGGCCCCACCCTACCCCCGGGGGTCATGATTTGAACAAACTTGAATTTACATTACCTGAGGATGCTTCCACATGAGTTTCATCTTTCTTGGCCCAGTGGTTCTTGAGAAGAAGATTTTTAAAAATGCCATTAATTTTTTCACTAATTCATTATTATCTCCCCTTGGAGGAAAGCGTGGCCCTTCATTTGAACAAACTTGAATCCCCTTCACCCAAGGATACTTTGTACTAAGTTTGGTTGAAATTGGCCTAGTGGTTCTTGAGAAGAAGATGAAAATGTGAAAAGTTTACGACAACAACGACAACGACGACAACAACGACAACGACAACAACGACGACAGACAACGGACAAATTTTGATCAGAAAAGCTCACTTGAGCCTTCGGCTCAGGTGAGCTAATAATATTCATCAAAATTGTTTTCGTTATTGGCAATCTCGTGTCTGCTTTATGTTTCAAACGTTTCATACCCTGCAAAAACTTTGTAACCAAGAATTCCGGGGTTGGATCGTGAACACTTTGCAATTTACAATAAAATGAAATGGCAGACAAATATGACCTCACGGTACCATATGCAAAACCGGATGATGATGAATGCAAAGCGAATTGCACGACCGAGTTTAATGTAGGAGGCCAAGGCGTACAATCAAGGAGTCTACATACTTTGCAATAAGCTGCCACTCCAGCACGATGAGATTTATGTGTGTTTTCAGATAGTGAAGCGTCTAAAAGTTTAGCAAACTCAGGCTGGAGATGATGTTGCGGAATGATAGGGGCACTGGGCAAGGATGGGTCCTGGCATGTGGAGCTGTTTGTCGGAATCTGGCCCACTGCCTACGAGAAAGTGAGTCAGCTACTACATTGTCTTTACTTGATATGTAAACTGCACGAAACAAGATATTATATTTCATAGAAGGAAGTACCAATGATCTAAGTAGGGTCATGACCCGGTCTGATTTAGAGCTGAGCTTATTTAATATAGCGACTACAGCTTGATTATCTATATGGAGAATTATCTTTTTATTAGCTAGTTTGTTACCCCATAAATAAACAGCCAAGACCACCGCTAACTCTAAAAAGGTCATGTCTCCAAGTACTTCATTGGACGCCCAAGTTTCTGGCCAAGGGTAAAAACACCATTTCCCATAGAAATAAGCACCACAACCGAAGTAAGACGAACCAGAACTATCTGTATAAAAATTAATGTTGTTGTCTGACGTCCACTCATTATCTAAAAAATACACAGTCCCATTAAATGACTCAAGAAAACTAATCCACATGTACAAGTCCTGCCGCATTGATTGAGTTATCCTTATGCGATAATGTAATTCTGAAACACCTATTGTAGCATTATAAAGCCGACGCAGAAATGCCCTACCTGGTCTTATGGCTCTTGTAAAGAAAATTCAGTTTACCTAAAACAGATAGTATTTGTCGGAGTGTTGTCTTGCGTTGAACAACCAGTTGATGTAAAATACCCCGTAGCTCCACGCATTTTGAATATGGGATCTTAACTACCATATGATAAGTATCTATCTCAAGACCTTAAAACGTCATAACCATAGTAGGGCCTTCAGATTTGCCCTCAGCAATGGGAACACCTATTTCATCACAGACGCCTTGAAAATTCGACATAAGTTCTTGACAAGAATGGGCATCCCTCCCAGCAAATATAAAATCATCTAGAGAGTGATCAATTGTTGGAAGTTTTAGAGCGCTGTATCGTAGCCCCCTGCAAAAATGTAGAAAATTCCTCGAAAACCTTACACGAAATGGAACACCCTATAGGTAAACATTTGTCTATGAAATAATTACCCTAAATTTAAAACCAAGAAGATCAAAATCGCCAGGAAATATTGGGAGAAGTCAAAATACGGATTTTATGTCCCGCTTACCCATGAAAGCCCCCTTCCCTAATTTAGCAATCATCTGAATTACTGAATTAAAGGATGAATATTGTACAGCAGTCTCACAAGGATCAATGTAAGCATTCCAATTACTAAACTTCGGAAAAGAGAGGTGAGTTATTAGACGCCAGCCCCCCCCCCCCCCCCCCCCCCCTTAGGCACTACCCCAATTGGAGATAACCTAAGATTAGAAATAGGTATTTGCGTGATTTTCTCCTTAAGTTAATTCGGATGTTCGTCCGCGGATTTCAAATTGTTATATTGAATTGGTAATCTGGGCCCATGGTTATGAAGTTTAAACCCTTGAGAGAATCCTTGAATTAGCCGATTTGCTACAATTTTGTTAGGATAGTGGACGAGACATTTTTAAGGGCGTGTGCATTAATAGGAGTTGAACCTAGACGCCATTTTGTTGCTGTTTGAATACCCCTTAGGTATTGGAATACCCTTTATACATGTAGTTGGTATTTGCACTGGTGGTTTGTGGACGGAAACCTGACTGTCCAAAGAATTGACCATTAGAATTTTGTTGGCGAAATGTTTGTGCAGACCTAGTGTTTGGGGTTTGTGCACTAGTAATACAATGTATCAGTGGATGGTTACTGCCACAGCGAAGACAGTTGTGCTTATACATGCATAGAAATTTGTCGCAGGACCCCTTGAAATTGAAATTGTAACATTTACCATTATATGTTTTGAATTCATTTGCCACGTTATAAGCGGGGCCAGAATGCATATACATTAACCATAATTCTGAGTCAACTTCGCCCCAAGATGATGAATGATTTTGCTCCTTACGCAGCCTAAACTGAGTATCATATTCTTTCCAAGATATAGCCCCCCTGCTAACACCCATTCTTACGGTCTTTATGTACTTAAGAGTCTTGGCGGGATGTGCACTCAAGTACACACTTGCAAATATGAGCATAAGATCAGTCCATTGCTCTATGTTTTCTACCTTTTTTTGAGTTGAGATCTTTAGAAATTATCTCCCCCATACTATTTATAACTAATTTCTTTTCATCAGACCCCGATTTTGGTGTTACCAATGTGGCCAAATCAATATACTGCTACCTATAATACGTTGCTTGATTGTGCTAGAAACATTCGTACCAATCATATGTACTGATGGGACAGAAACAGGGGTGGTGCCCACATCTGCTGAAGTTGAAATCAGTGTTCCAGGCGAAGGTGGTGCAAGGGATTGCCCTGAACTTACTGTCAACATGGGTTGAGCTTCCGCTCCAATTGAATTTGCTGGAGCCTGGGTCGGTGGTATTGGTACTGGACATCCTGTCGACACCGACGACGAGTACGAGGAATTCACTGTAGCCAGACTACCACTTCGTGGCTGCTGTGAGACAGTCGCTGATGGTTGAGCCATTCTGAGCTTCTTAGCTCTCGGTGGCATCGTGTACATTGATTGCAAGAAACAGAAAAAGAAAATAATTATTTTTTATTTATTAGGGTCTTCCGTCTCCAACGGAAGACCCTTCTATTATTCTATTGATTCTTTTTCACTTTTATTATTATTATTTTTTTCTGTCGATATTTTGTGCAGACGATTTCTCAGAGATGCTTGGACGGATTTATATGAAATTTTCATGGATGATGTATCATGATCTGAAGTTAATATGTTTTCTTTAATTTTTCGAAATTCACTTCCGGTCGTGAATTATCGGCCTTTATTTGGACTTTTAGTGACCATTTTGTCCAGACAAAAACTCGAAAACGGCAAAAGTTAGAGTAACGAAATTTTTAGCGAATATAGTCGACATGTTGTAGTTTTGTACCTATATTTTCAAATCTTCTGGAAGTGCTTAGTATGGAAGCTCGGTAGGGGTCAAAATTTAGGACACGACTCAAGAGTGTTTTTTCGCGACATTTTGCACCATATCTTTTAAAGTATAAATATTTTGTAAAAGCATACTGAACATCATTTGTGCAGAATAACGAGATCTTTTAAATGTTATCAAGAAAAAAACGCTGACTCATCACATTAAGGGGCGAAAGGGGCCAAAAGTCTTTAATCGATAACTCTTTATCACTTAATATTTTGTAATAAAATATTGAAGCAGAAATGTTTATCTCAACAATCTACAGCTATATATTATAATATTTATGACGTATGGTACATAATTAGGGGCCACAAGGGGCCAGAATGCCAAATATTTGACGCTTTATATCTCGAGAGTGAGAAATATTTTGATAAGTAATATTGAACAAAAGATGTTCAAAATGATGTTCTAAACAATATGCATCTTTTCATTTTTCGCTAAATGTCCCCTTTAGGGAGTTGAAGGGTTGGCCCCTAAATATTTATTTTGCGAATAACTCGAAAACGAAAAAGAATCTCTGAATAGTTGTTGAACAAAAAGCGCTCAAAATCATACGAGCTTGAAGATAAAATCCAGAATAGGGGGCTGGCCACTCAAATTAGGGGCCAAGAGGGGCTAAAAGTCTTTTTTCGATAACTCTTTAACAGTCAATATTTTGCTATGCATTACTGAAGCAAAAATGTTTATCTCAACAATCTACAGCTATATATTATAATTTTTATGATGTATGGTACGTAATTAGGGGCCATAAGGGGCCAGAATGCCAAATCTTTGACGCTTTATATCTCGAGAGTGAGAAATATTTTGATAAGTAATATTGAACAAAAGATGTTCAAAATGATCTTCTAAACAATATGCAACCTTTCATTTTTTGCTAAACGTCCCCATTAAGGAGTTGAAGGGTTGGCCCCTAAATATTTCTTTTGCTAATAGCTCAAAAACGAAAAAGAATTTCTGAACAGTTGTTGAACACAAAATGTTGAAAATCTTGAGATCTTTAAGATGAGATCCTGAAAAAGGGGCTGGGCACCCGAATTAGGGGCCAAGAGGGGCCAAAAGTCTTCAATCGATAACTCTTTATCAGTTAATATTTTGTAATACATTACTGAAGCAAAGATGTTCATCTCAACCATCTACAACTATATATTATGATTTTTATGTCGTATGGTACATAATTAGGGGCCACAAGGGGCCAGAATTCTAAATCTTTTAATGCTTTATATCTCGAAAGGGAGAAATATTTTGATAAGCAATATTGAACAAAAGATGTTCAAAATAATGTTCTGAACAATATGCAACCTTTCATTTTTTGCTAAACGTCCCCATTAGGGAGTTGAAGGGTTGGCCCCTAAATATTTCTTTTGCTAATAGCTCAAAAACGAAAAAGAATTTCTGAATAGTTATTGAGCAAAAGATGTTCAAAATCTTAACAGCTTTAAGATGATATGAATAAAAAGGGCCGATTCCTAAAATTAGGGGCCATTAGGGGCCAAAGGCCGATTTTTTAAGTCTTTAATGTTCAATGTCTTTTAACAGATTGTAATAAATCATTATTTTAGAATGAAAATCGCAATCAAAATCTTATCTCATCTCATCAAGAATTGGACGGAAGACCCACTCGTTGCTCGCAACGAGATCGTATCTAGTATATTATATATTTTTGTCCCCCGCTTGAAAAGTGGGGGATATTAATTTTGTTTTGTCCGTCCGTCTGTCCGTCCGTCCGTCCGTCCGTCCGTCCGTCCGTCCGTCTTTCTGTCTGTCTGTAACGCTTTCGTTTCCACACAATATCTCGAGAACCCTTTGAGCTTTTACAATGAAATTTAGCATAGCAACTCCCTATGGACTAAAGAAGACCCCTATTGATTTTGAGGTCAAAAGGTCAAAGGTCATAAATAAGCAAATTCTGTCTGTTAAAACACTTTCGTTTCCACATGATATCTCTAGAACCCTTTGAGCTATTGCAATGAAATTTTATATAACAACTCCCTGTGGCCTAATGAAGACCCCTATTGATATTGAGGTCAAAAGGTCAAAGTTCAAGGTCGTAAATTCATACATTCTGTCTGTGTGTAATACTATTATTTCCGGGCGATATTTCAAGAAGATTTTGAGCTTATGCAATGTAATTTTATATCAAAACTCCCTAGGACGTCTCTCGCCCCTCTCAAAGTGCCCCGCCCCGTTTGTTTTATTAGTATTTATAGTATATTACATGTCGCTATTTTTAGCGCAGGGGCATGAGGAGAGTTATTGCGTATAAAACAGGTTCTCGGCGGACTTTAAGTTCTTATTACATCTATTAGAACTGTTTAATAAAGGCTAAATAAATCAGACACCATGGATTGTGTAAAATTTTGAGAATACCGAACATGAAAAACATGAATATATACATGTATGTGACTTCACTTCAGCATTTACTTCACAGCGTATAAAGCGATGCCGTGGTGTAGTGGTTATGTCTGTCGCCTCAATTGTGAGAGATCCCGGGAACGATTCTCGGTCGAACCTTTCTTTTTTTTTTTCCTTTTTTTTTAAATACTGTTTTACTAAGTGATAGTATTCAGCATGTGAAATGAAACATTTATGAGGTTATAAAATCATCATTACAGTGTGATAAAAATTCCATATAAAAATCTTCTATACACATAATGAAGAATAAGCAATCAAATCTTTATATGCATATTGACATACATGTATTTTATTTGCTTTAGTATACATGTATACATTTAATAATTCTACAAATTCAGTCAGGGGGAGCCGACTTTTTCCCTAAGCGGGGGACACGAATTCTCTGAATTAGCTTGTTATTTATTTATTTCATTTTATTTTTTATTTCTTAGAAAAGAAATTGAAATTCGTCAACTGTTAATTCTTACATGCTAATCTATTCTTATAAAGTTTTTTTTTATCTCCCCTTTGATATAGAAACGTGTCTGATCAATTTGTAAAACAAAGAAAATTAAATATAAACCAAAGCACTACGATATATATATCCTAACGATCGAGATTAATGACTTAGCAATCCTTATATCGTATCACATACTTACATGATATAATCTGTTTAATGAAAAGTTATTTATTTAGTGGTCGGCAAATTTTAGGCAAAAATGGCCACAGCAGACGCTAGAAAAAATTGATTGGCATGATAAAATCAAGGATCATCGGGAAATCATGAATTAATAGACCTAAATTGATTGCATCAAACAACTACCGAAAAGATAACAAAAACATCTACATGTATATGTATAATAGCCATTAACTATTTTTCTAAATATCTAATTTTGCAAAAAATTGTCCTTTAAAATTGCACCAACCCCATTTATTGATTCTTTGATTAACGGAAGTTGACTCAGGGGGAATAACTCTAATTAATTGTAGGGATTTTAGGCGGATCTAAAGTTTGCATTATATATGGGAAATGAACACTCTTTTCGATAAAAGACTCCAATTCAAATAGAATTGGATGTGGTAGAAACTTCATATATACTACAGATTTTAAACCCAGATAATACCCCACCCACGTTTGATTTTGTACCCAACAATATGGGTAAATGTCACGGAGTTTGTTATAATTGTTTAAAGAAAGTCCTAAAATAATCACATTTTAAAGCATGTAAAACATTGAACATAACTCCATCTAATTACAAGTGATGGGTTAGGTTAAAGTTTTTGCAGATAAACAAACGGACAGATGGACTGGGCAAAAACCAATAAATGCAATTTTTTACCCTGAATTTTCGATTCCGAGTGCATAAAACTAAATATCCCGTATAATCGAGAATAATTCGGTCTGTAGTGATTATACAGGAAGTGATTATATAAATTGAAAAAATTGAAATCATGTTACGTTGGTTTAAAGACTGATTTTGTCTACCCTATTAATCCTTGGGTAGGGTCGGGGTGGAGGTGGGGGTCTAAGAAACAGTGGTGCTATTTACAAGGATACCCTCAATACTCAAGATATAAAAAATCTACATTGCATTGTCAATGGGGAGGGGGAGAGCCCGCCCCCTTTTTCTGAGTGTAGTAGTTTGGTATAGTATTTCTTAGATGCTGGTACATGTACCCCTTATCATTGCTGTAAGTTCAAGCACTGTGCAAATTCCAGGATTTTGACATTAATGAGTCTATCCCAAGATTCATGGTCCGTTAAGATTTTTTATTTACGTTTTATTTTAAATTCCCCACGCCTCTGCAGTAAGAACTTGATTTCATTAAATTAACATTCAAGCATTCAAATTAGCCTGTCATAGGCTTTGTAACACACGCACAGAAAATGAAAATTTACTTGATAACTTAAAGTTGTACAATGCATTTATTCAAGTTTATAAACATTGTGATATAAATTGAAATAAAGGATGTCATTTAATTGAACGATAGTTGAGTCTTAAAACGAATTTTGGAATCGTTAATATTTACGTTACAGGAGAAGTAAATATATACGTATGTATCCAATGTATTTGCTTTCTACGAAAATACTTACTGCACATTTGTGCATGTACCACTGAACTATTGGATTCTTACCTGTCGCCATTTCAAAGATTTTTGACGATGACCCATGAATGATACCTCTTATAAAAACGAAAAGAGCAATAAATTTTTATTATGATGTTTTGGCAAACAAACAATACAATCTTAAAGCCACTGATATTAATACCACCTTTTACCACCGTGTACCATAATGCAAAAAACCCCCAGAGATATACATATACAAAAATTTATTTATCTCATACGTGTTGGTGATACAGTAAAACTCGTTTAGTACGGATATTGCGAATTTACGGATATAGCGAAATCATATGGGATCCCAAGCTATATGAATTTAACGTTTTATTTATACGGATATAACGAATTACGGATATGGCGAAGTAAATTCATAGGTCCCAGCGACTTCTTTATAACCGAGTTTTACTGTATAGGCCGTTGGATAAACTTATGCTTTATCAACGGGTAGATGCTTTATCAATAGCACTTGGAACTTGTTTTGAAACGATCCCCCTCTTCAAGATCTTAGTTTACTAATTGAAACTTTTATTTGAGAAAATTGTTGCCCTTATAAGATGAATGATAAAAGGCAATAATATCGTTAAAAGCAAGAAAAAGACTGGTATATGTCAAAGAAGTGTCTTATTTTATCAAGAAGCCTGTATTGGCTACTTGAAGACAGATGTTAAACCCCCCCCCCCCCCCCCCCCCCCCCCCCCCCCCCAAACACACACANNNAATCGTTTTCGGAGAAAGTAAAGCCTACCAGTTATGTTGTTGTTATAAGACTCCTTTGACATCTTCAACAATGCTATCTTATATTATACTACGTATGCCTGCCTAGTAATGTAGGTTAAACTTACCATTGATCAGTAATTTGGCCCCTAGCCTTGCCTAACACGTTTTGTACTGCCATCGTAAAAAGAGTTGATTCGAAATCACGATCCCCATATTCCTAACAACTTTCAGTCAGACGTTCATTTGATGTAAAGCTTCAGCAATTGTCACATACATCAAAGACGCAGACAGCAAAACTTTTAAATTTTGAACACTTTCGAGGAATGTACGTAACGCAGCAATGTTAAGGCCTACTATGAGAAATCAACGGAAAAAGACGTGCAAAAAAGGGGTATTTTTGAAATTGAATTTATTTTAATAAACCTCTTTTTTATCACATGCACGTACGACTTTAATACTAATGTCTTATGGAAATAGCATAGTATAACCCACTGTATGAAGTTTAGTTCCATCGATGGACAGTCACGTGATGAAAGCATAGTTTGCGTACTGAATGTAGGTCATAAACAAATTTCAATATCGCAAGGGCATACCTTAGTTAAAATTAAAAATTCAAGCTATTAATTGTTTCTGCATACTTTGTAGTTTCTGAAAAGTGCTGCTGTTTTAAATAGAATTCACGCTTTGATAGTTTAATTTTCAAGTAAATAAGCCGATATCGATTTGACTTTTCCCAAATATTTTGTGTACTAATAAAATCACGCCTTCGATTTAAAGAAAGCAGCAGCACTTTTCAAGTTGAGGAAAATATCCTTTAACTATATTCAAAAAATCGTTCAGATCTATGCAGTGTATGCCTGTGCGAAAGTACGATTTTATGAGGCATCCCAATGTAAAATATACGTAACCTGTACATAAATACACGACATAATTAATAAAATACATTCTCTTGGTAGTTAATTAATATTTACACTAAACATAGGATATATATTGGTTTTTATCGACTATTTAAAACCTGTAAATAATATTTCGTTTGATAATAAAACGCATTTTTCATTGTTAAAAAAATCCTCAATCTGCCTCTAACAGCACATGAAATCCGTCATATTTACCAATATGACGTCATGTATACAAGTTCATCGCGATCAGTGCTTTGTTGAAAACCAGCAATATGGGATTGAACAAGCAACTTTTTTTTATTGCATTGATGAATTATAATGTTGTTTATTATGCTTATACAGTTAAAAGTTGCAAATTATTTCATTTTCAGGTATTATGAGAAATACATAAAGTCATATTTTTGTGTGACGTCACAGTAAACTTTTCCCGTATAAATTAGGCACCGTCCCCTTTTTCAAACCTTAACAATGTTGCGAAACATCAACGGTGTTACGTCATCAAGTTATACGTCATCAATTTGAATCAGCAATCATTCATGTAGTTTCGCAGGGGAAGTCTCAAAGTTTTGTTAAAACGAAAGTCGTATGAGATAAATAGAACATCTGTAATTGTGTGATTTGATATTGGCTTTATCAAATTCGTGGAAATGGTGTATATTCGCTCGGCAAGCCTCGCGAATATATACACCATTTCAACTCGTTGGATAAAGCCAATATCAAATCACACAATATAGATATCCTCTATATTCTTAATAGATATATTCTACTAAATAGCAAAAGATATCACATGACAGTGCAATAGTGCTTTACAAATTACCGTGTTTGCATAACTTATGACCAAAGTAATACTTATAAAGTGCTTGATGAATACAATTTTTTCTCAATTTCTTTATACATGAAGACGATCTATTATATTGTACCCTTAATAAATTTCACAAGGGTATTTAAAAACTTCAGAATTTTCTCAGTTCAGTACATACAGTGCTTTTTTTTTCAATGTAAAAATTTACATGTACCTTTTATTGGTATATCACATTATATGCATTAGTCTTCTATATGTCTTGTTCAGCCAGTTCACAAGCAACTGAAGGCATTTCAATAGTTTCACAGTTTAGAAACCACAAAAATTTATTTTCATTATTTAAATACGCAAAATTGAAACAATGTCTTTGTATGAAATTCAGCATAGTCTCTCATTCTGTAACAAAATTCAAATATTCAAAAAGTGTGTTTTTCATCTTCAATTACATTTGTTGAGCATTTAGTACACAGTCTTTGATCTCTAGGAATGCCAAAATATGTACATGTAACAGGACCTGTGTAATAGCTGTGTAATTACAATGATAAGTAGTCGAGTAAAATTGTCATAAACCATTTTTTTCCTTTATTTATAATTAGTAAATTCTAAGGTTTAAATTTCAACAATGCACTGAAAATATAAGATCTCAGAATCTTATATACGTCTAAACGATATATTGTTGAAATTTTAGTGGGAGATCCGAGGGAATTTTACGTTGAAACATAGCAATTTGGATCCGACATCTCTTAAATATTCCATGGAATGTTTCAATTTACCAAACAGAACTCGACAAGCAAATAATTTCTTTAAGTTTGAACAAATATCCAAGACCGGTAAAGTATAACAGTTACCCTGAGTACGTTTCACTCATGAGGACATGCACTTAGCTGTTAATAAATGAGCTGAGAGGATCCATGTTTTAACCTTGAATTTAAAATTATTAAGAAATGGTTAACGAATAACAAACTACAAACTTTTTAGCCGATAGTTGGTTTGATCGAATGATCGCTAATCAACAACTCGATTATATGTTGACATTCCTAATTATTATTGATACTTTTCGATGTTCTTGACTTTTGACATGCATTGAAGAATTGAGATTACAACATAGGACTAAGGAACAAATCTCTTATCAAATTTCGATAAATATTAGACAATAAAAAATTAATTGAAGCCAACCCCCTGCTCAATATAATGAACGAAAAAGATTTATTTTTATAACCACAAACAATCTTGAAGATTCGTCCTCTCTTTCTCATTCTTACCCCACCTTCTGTCTGTCTGTCTGTCTGTCTGTCTGTCTGTCTGTCTGTCTGTCTCTCTCTCTCTCTCTCTCTGTATATAAGTGTTTTAAGGGTGTTAGATTTACTCAGCTAAAATGAGAAAACAGGAAAATTACAGTAACGAAAAAACAGGAAACTACAATTTTCACTACTGTTATAAAAAGTAATTTATCTAGAATTCTTGTTGAGGGTGAAGTACAATTTCGGTTTCCTTCCCTATATAATTCTTGTATTAAAAGCCAAAATTAGCTGATAACAAGAATTTGAGAATTCGAATTTTCAGCTATGTAGGAAAAAATAAGACGCTAATCCAGGGGTTGTATCAAAGAATATTGACACGGGATGAAAAATTTTCCAAAAAAAAAATTATTTTTGAACCTGGGTTTATTTTTACAACATTGAAAATGAGACAAAAGTAATGTAATATACCTCAGATCATTTTTCTACAGCATCATATTTGTCATTGCATACGACCATTAACACTCTGAGAGTTGACCCTGATGAATATTTACCCCAACAATGGAGATTTGAACAGTAACGCATGTACGCATTTTTGAAATGGGAGTTGTTTGAAACTATTTATTATTTAATCTATTTATTAATATTTTGTCTTTTGACTTTTCATTTTTTCCAGATTAATAAGGATCGGTCTCATATATCCACGAATTGATCAGTAGAATATATTTCACTGTTTTATATGATTTCAAATACATAACTTTCACATTTTCGAAATGTTATTTCCCTTTCGGTGGTCAGATGGTGTATATTGAAGGACACGTCTATTTCCCTCTTTTATGATCAAATGTATTTGTCAGTGTGTTACAAGTTAAATATTTATGAATATATTCAATATGTTTTCCAATACTATCATAAAACAGAGACAAATAAAAAAATGTTCATATAGTTTAAAGGTCGAAAAAATATAAGGTAAATTGTATAATACATTATTTTATCTCATTTTAAATATTCTTTACAACGCTTTACATGTTTGGTACTAAAATATCACGTGGCAGGGCACATTTCCCTGTTGTTATAATGCTTTTGATTATATTCAATCTCCTCTGTAAATGCATTTTCCGCAATAGTTACCGTTCGTTAAACGAAAACTCCCAAGAGTAGTAGACATCAGAGTATCCTTGCTCACGCCACATTTCTAATAGTTTTATCAGAGTGTAATGTGTCAAAGGATTTCTGTAACTTCACTTTCAAATTCAAAATCAGTTTGAGAGCGACCCCGAATTTAAAAGTTTAGGTTTTATTTTCAGCTCTTTTGCATGTTTTCATGTATATAACAAAAAATTAACTGCATGAATGTTCGGGATACATGAAGATTAATTCAGCCAAAAGTAAAATATGGTTGGGGGAAATGTTTTTTCTTGGCGTAATGAATATACATATATCCATTTCGATCATGCAATAAATAGGTGTAAAGTTAAAAAGATATAGTGAGGAAAATGTGTTACGCAAACAACTGAAGAAAATGAGATTTATTTTTACAAGAATGTGAAATTATGTTTTAATCATATGATGTAGATTTTCCACATGAATATCCGTAATATGAAAATAAAAGCATGCAATTTTATTTTGCAAGACTTAGTGTTGCTTCTCTATTGTCAAATCACATTGTTTTGGAATAGAATGTAAAATATCAGACCTTTTTTAACAATTTCCTCAAATATTCTAATTCTTGAATTCGGCAAAATTATCCATGCATAGAATTTTCTTTTGTTAAATAATAATAACTTTTTAAAATGTCTTTTAATCTTATTTTTTTAGGAACAAGCCAAGCCATGATTAGTTGTACTGTATATAAAGTTTAGGAATTATCACTCTGATTAAAAGGAATTGTTCCTGATTATTGTAGATCCACAGAGAGATGACACCTGAAGAAATAAAACTTATCATTCCTACTCACCCCCACCCCCCTTGTTACTTTGTTACTAGTATTTACTTAAACCTGACCACACTGTCTTCATCACTGGACTAGGAAGGATAAACTATGTGAAGGTACTAATTACAAATTAGTAAATTAATTTTATGATCATAAAACAGCAATTTTTCCTAGTTGATTAAAAAAGAAATTCTTGCCTTAGTCTTTTATAAGTGTCAATTCTTTATTATCAATGTTATTTTTCATATAACATTAATCCCCCCTCCTCCGATTTGGAAATGTGAGGAAACAATTAATTCCTGTATAGTGTTTTCAAAATATTCAAAATACAATTCATTATTTACATTCAAAGAAAAAATTCCAGATAATTAAAACATTAACATTTAGTTTGATTACAGGGAAACCAGGATGTAATGTTGATGATTTTCATCAGTCCCAAACTTCCTGTGTATGTTATGCCTAGTCATGAAGAGTTCTACCTTAACAACATTGGGGCAGATGTACTGGGGGTAGGTATCTCAGATTCAGAATTAAAATTGTCAGGAGAATCAGGAAATTATCAATGGTATTTTAAAACTGGGTAAATCAGGTACCTATCCTCTTCTGTAAAAAATGTCAAAATACACTCATGTTCATATATGTTTTGTAACAGGTTCCTCTTGGTTAAGAATCTAGGCTAGCAAAGCTTCCACCACTGAAGAATGAAGATATTCGGATCCATCTACAGGATCACCCTCAGAAATTGGCTGCCCTTGACCTACAATTCTCCTCTTTAGGTTTGTTATGTAATTCATAACTTCATTTTGCAAGATTTATGAATGGTATTGGTTGTTTACATTACAGTAAACCTATGTAATCAGTAAAAGGTCTGTAAAGAAGTCACCCATGCAGTAAATTTTCCTTTGTTAAATAATGATAACATTTTTGGAATACATTTAAGGAAACACTGTCTAGTTAGTGGAATATGCTAGGGCATCTAGGATAGCTATAAACATTGGATATTGCATGATGCGCAAAGCATTTCCAATTATCCTTGATGACCCTGGCATACTCTTTAACTGGACAGTGATTCTCTATATTTCCATTTCATTGTGAAATAAAATTGTAAATTTAGATTATAAAAATGTTGTCTAATAAATTAAAATTTGCACAAGTCCTCTTACCGTATGTCGGAAAGACAAACACACAAAATTTACATGCACATTAGGCCTCCTTAGCTCCCGATATATCGCTTGTCGAAATTTACATGCTCGAAGAATGATCAAAAAATCAAATCTATTAACTTTCAAAGAGTGACCGGTATCACAGAGAAAACAAATAGAAATGGAAATATTAGATGATATAGAAACAAAGAGATTTTAAAATTCACAAATCATTTCTTATGCAGTCTAAAATCCATTTACAGGTTGGGTGTCAGTGATTGGAATGGCACGGGGATTTGAGATAGACATAGACGCGACACTGAGAGTTTACACCCCAGGGGCTCTTGGGATTTATCAGAGACCCCCGATGTTGAGGGAGGCCCATGCTTTCCATAGAAAAAGGATGGGAAATTCATTTAAATACAGAAGGAACAAATCTAAACTGCTGCTTTCAAAGGGAGAACGTTTATAATGTGATGTGTGTTACTTAAAATTAAAATGAAAAATGAAGCTTATTTCAAATACTTGGTATCTGTTTTTAGCTCTACAGATCAGAACCAAAAGAACTAATGGGATAGTAAGGTATCCTTTGTCCGTTCATCCGTCTAGCTATCTGTCTGTCTTTAAAGGGTTTGAGCAAATTTTAAAACTAAAATGTATGAAATTTTTCTTTGCCAAATGATAGTTGACAGCTTAAGATATCATTTCTGAAAATTTAAGTTATATCTGATGGCTTATTTGTTGACCCCCAGCCTCCTTAAGTTTGTTTGTCTGCAAACAAATTTTGAAAATGCTGCTCCTGCTACAGTTTTTGTCTTATTTGAATATAACGTGGCACACAAATAGATACACTATTAAAGGTACATGCATGTAATTTTGTGTATTGATTTTTGATTGCAATGAATGGTGTTGCCATGGTTACTAAAGTAGCAATTTTTGTGAAATAATTTAAAGTGCTAGTTCTCCTACAGTTTTGGTCTGATTTTAATATAATGCAGCATGCAAGTAGAGAGCAGGAAAGCTGACACTTAGGTGGAAGAATCAGCGGGTTGTGTAGATTCAAAATTGTTTAAATCATGACCCCGTGGTCAGGGCAGGGCCACAATAGGGAATCCCATTTTACATATTTCAATGTAGAAACAAGAGGCCCATGGGCCACATCGCTCACCTGAGCACTAAGGGTAGGAAAAAGTAGAAAATGGCTTTTTATTGTAAAGTTTAAATCAAAAAAGTAGTCCCATGACCAATCATGGATTTGTTATTTTTTTAGAAAATGATGATTTTTAAAGAATTTTCCAATATATATCTTTTAAAAATTTAGTCGGCCATTTTGGGCCCACCCTACCCCTGGGGGTCATGATTTGAACAAATTTAAATCTACCCTACGTGAGCATGCTTCCATATAAATATGATGAATTATGGCTTTGTCATTCTTGAGAAGAAAATTTTTGAAGAATTTTCCAATATATTTCTATGTAAAATTTTGGTCGGCCATTTTGGCCCCGCCCTACACTTAGGGGTCATGATTTGAACAAACTTGAATCTACACTACCTGAGCATGCTTCCATATAAATATGATGAATTATGGCTTTGTCATTCTTGAGAAGAAAATTTAAAAAAAAAATTCCTATATATTTCTATGTAAAACTTTGGTCGGCCATTTTGGCCCCGCCCTACCCCTGGGGGTCATGATTTGAACAAACTTGAATATACACCACCTGAGCATGCTTCCATATAAATATGATAAATTATGGCTTTGTCATTCTTGAGAAGAAGATGTTTAAAGAATTTTCCTATATATTTCTATGTAAAACTTTGGTCGGCCATTTTGGCCCCGCCCTACACCCAGGGGTCATGATTTGAACAAACTTGAATCTACACTACCTGAGCATGCTTCCATATAAATATGATGAATTATGGCTTCGTCATTCTTGAGAAGAAAATTAAAAAAATAAATTTCCTATATATTTCTATGTAAAACTTTGGTCGGCCATTTTGGCCCCGCCCTACCCCCGGGGGTCATGATTTGAACAAACTTGAATCTACACTACCTGAGCATGCTTCCATATAAATATGATAAATTATGGCTTTGTCATTCTTGAGAAGAAGATGTTTAAAGAATTTTCCTATATATTTCTATGTAGAACTTTGGTCGGCCATTTTAGCCCCACTCTACCCCCGGGGGTCATGATTTGAACAAACTTGAATCTACACTACCTGAGGATGTTTCTCTATAAGTTTCATCTTTCCTGGCACAGTGGTTCTTGAGAAGAAGATTTTTAAAATTTGCCATCAAATTTTCATAAATTCCTAATTATCTCCCCTTGAATGAGGGCGTGGCCCTTCATTTGAATAAACTTGAATCCCCTTCACCCAAGGATACTTTGTGGCAAGTTTGGTTGAAATTGGCCCAGCGGTTCTTGAGAAGAAGTCGAAAATGTGAAAAGTTTACAGACAGACGGACAAAATGTGATCAGAAAAGCTCACTTGAGCCTTCAGCTCAGGTAAGCTAAAAAAGCATCCTTAGGTTGTCTAGCTGATAAATTGTTCAATCGTTAATTCGTGACCCCTAGGGTAAGGCGGGGCCACAATCGGGAATCGAAGTTTTACATTGAATTATATATGAACAAAAAAAAAAAATAAAATTTTTTCAAGACCCATCAGGCAAGAAAAGCTGAAACTTATGTGGAAGCATCCTGAAGTAGTGTATATTCTACATTTTCCACATTATGACCCCTGGAGAGAGTGGGGTCACAAAAGCTATTACAAGACAGAAATTTGGTAAATAACAGCATGGCCAGTTTTATGGTACTCAGGTGAGAGATGTGGCCCATGTACCTCTTGATTCTTCCTTTGTTATAAGTACAAACCAGTAGAGCTACAGCATCGACAAAGACGTCTTTTTTAAATGATCTAAATGTAAGACACTTAAAAATCTCTGTGTTTTTACAGAATTTTAGTTTACAATAGTAAAATATTAGGTGAAACATCATCAATGAACACTATAATGCCTTTTTTTTTACAGAACTGTAAATCTTAATTGTTTTTAGGTCCGGCATTGATTACCTCCAGATTATTTAGATCACAGGGGCCAGTAACATGCTAAATTTGAATTTACGTAATGACTATATATTTTTGTATATATATATATAGTCATTACGTAAATTCAAATTTAGCATGTTACTGGCCCCTGTGATTTAGATGTATATGTATTAAAATATGTACATGAAATAAACACTATAGATCTGCAAGATAGAGTAAGATCAATGTTTTGTATATCTCGACGACAAAAGCCGAATATGATGGAAGATCTTTTACAATTTACGGTTTGCAAATATGAAATGAATTGCCAGACTTTTTAAAGAATTTTCATCATTACAAAGTTAAGATTAAAGAAAGTGGTTATTATAAGAAATATTGGAGAAAATATTCAGTTGATGTAGATACACAATTCCTTTGTAGATATATGGCATTTTATTTTGAAGATGCATTCTTAAAACATAAATTATCATATTATAGACATTTAAATTCATGGCTACTTTAAGTTGAAGGTTTTTTTTTCTTATCATCATACAGTTGCGTTTTATCTGTATTCTTTACAATTATATCAATTAAGTGACGTTTCAATTCCTGATCTACAACACTTTAAATTACGATAGAAACATTGTAAAACATATTTCACATGTATACATTTCTTTGTAATTGTTGTTTAACACATTCTATTCTAAAATCTGAAGCTTCTTTTATTTTGTGGAATGGTTTCTGTCTGAGCGACTCTTCATAAGACCTTAATGCCCCGTGAAAGTCTCCCACAACATGCTGACAGATTCCTAGTATCTGCCAGGATAGGTCTCTGATATCTAAAGGAACATATGTCCCGTCATCATAGAACAGCAGTGTCTGTAGGTCTGTCAGTGACTGTAAACACTGAGATCTATTACCTAGTCTATAGTGAGATAACACAGACAACATCTCTACCATAACAAACGGTGATAATTGTAGATTTGGCATTCCGCGTTCTTGACTCACATTCTGTTCTAAACTTAATTCATCAATAGAAGGGTTATCTTTAAACAAACCAACATCATGCACCCAGGCTATCTTCATTCTTCTAGACAAAGACAAATTACCTACAGCTTCATTGTATCTCTGTCTATCAACAGTTCCTTCATACATAATAAAGGATTGTGATAGTCTTTTTTTAGTGATATAAGTGATATGAAGTGTTTTATCATACCTTCCTGTTTTATAGTAATACAATGCCAGATAAAGTAAATCAGACACAGGACCAAGTATTGCTGCAGTTTTTAACAGCCTGCAAATGATCTTATCCAAGTAATAGACATTTTTATGTGTGCAACATGTAGTACTGTTTGCCATCATGAAGGCTAAACTAACAAGAGTGTTAGCAGTACAGTATTGTAATAGTAATAACTGGTATGGTGAGATTGATAACCGAGATAGTGTGATAATTGACTTAATATAAAGATAAGATTCCAATAGATGTTGAGCAGAACACGGCAGTCTAGATTCCCTCATGCCACATTTATCTAAATCTGCAATACTTATGAATTCTCCCTCAGTACGGGATACAACAAAGGACGGGCTACTGAGGGCTGGTTCGAGGATAGATCGGAGAGTCGGACTCAGCAATAAACAGGACACGCCCATTCTGTAATACTGGTAAAGCTGTTGTAAGAGAGATTCACGTGCATCACCAATAACTTTGTTTATGAACATGTTGTTTTGTTTAATAAAAAAGTTAGGAAAAACTCCACGATAAACACAATGGAGAAGATATTTTAAGCAATTCCAAAAGCAATGTAGTAAGTTGTTTGGGTACCATCTAACTTGTCCTGATTGCATCATCCAGAACATTGTGGTCTTCATGTAATATGAACACAGTAATTTATCCTCCCCATAATTGATAACTTCCTTCAGAAATATTTTCAGGAGACCATAACATAGAAACTGTGCATGGTTCATGGTACATACTAGTTGCTGCTCAGCTTTAGAAAATGATAATCTCCATTCCAGTTCGTCAGAAGTCATATTTACTTTACTACCAATAGGCACACAGTGACATTCATTTTTTAGGATTTTTTCTAACACAGGTACCGGCGGCCAGGTGTGTCTCTGGCATCTGTCAGCCCAACTTCCTAATAGTTTAGGCCACGGAAATGTGGCTAAGCAATGAGCTAGATCGAATTCAATAGGTCCAAAGAAACCACTGCTACAAGGACCATGGAGTCTGTTATTTTCTGTGTAGGACCCTTGCGGCTCAATACTGAACTGAAAATATTGTTCTCTCCACTGACGACTTGATAAATAAGCTCTACCATTAGGCAAGGAAACATGGCATGATATCATGTTGTGTCGAACCGGTGTCAGGAGGTGCAATTTGACAAATCCTGGAGGTGTATCAAAATCTTCCATTAGCACAATAATATGTTTTGTTGTATTATAAAATCGAGACTGGGCGATGTCAGTTATTAATTTATAATTACAACTCCAGAACATTGTATCCCTGTCAGATGATTCCAGTCTAAATCCCTCTCTATAACTCCCACTCTCAATAATAGCACCTCCTTTATGTCGAAAAACAGGTTTCTTTATCATCTCCTCCATGTCCAGCACGTCCCTTCTGATGGCCACTTCTGTCGGTTTTCCTATCTTACGACACAGACCAACATACAGGACCTCTGATAGACGGGGAATGTGATCCATCCTGTAAATATGTTTATAATATATAAAGGAAAGAAATACTTAAGTATCATTTTGACCAACGTAGCAATAATGTATGATGATTATTTAAGATATACATATACATACATGTAACATTAATAAGGTTCTTATATTTTCGCTGCAAATTGTGGTTCTTAAGTCATAAGGGAAAATTTTAAGGAAATGCCCAAAATTATTAATACATCATAGACTTGCCTAGATAACCGATTGGTCTAGAGCACTGTTCCTGTACTGTTAGGAGACTAATTCCATAAATGTGAGATCAACCCCGGGACGGCGCGGAAGTCTATATATATTAATATTTAAATTTACCATTTTTACATTTGAAAAAGTTTTTTTTTCTTTGTGCGATCAAACTGGCTCAACTTGTGAAAGATACGGATTTTCCTCTATAACATTACCATTTTAATTGGGCAGTAGTGTCTGTATGAATTAGTCATACAAAGTAAAAATCATGTACATGTATATATAATATAGGATTTATTAACTGTGCGTCATGATACGTTAATGGAAATGCCCATTGCTTAAGAACTCTTCCATACCAACCGGTCTAACCGCTCAGCGTTATCAGAATGATTAAGGAAAGTTGTTATCATGAGAAATAATGGAGAAGAATATTGAGTTGATGTTGATATACAATTCTTATATATATATATATATTTTTGCTTTTTTGAATACTTATTCTCAACTTATTACCATATAAATATTTGGAGTCTACTTAAATTTGAGGGGATGTTATATTTATATAGTTATGTTTTATCTATGTCCTTTATGATTTTATCAATGTGTCACTTCCTGGTCTACAACACTTTAAATTACGATAGAAACATTGTAAAACTTTCTTATTTATTTTTACAAGTAAACATTCTCTTTTATTATTGTATAACACAATCTATTCTGAAATATGAAGCTTTTTAAAAATTTTATTAAATGGTTTCTATTTAAGAGACTCTTCATAAAACCGTAAAGCCCCATGTTAGTCTCCCACAACATGCTGACAGATTCCTAGTATCTGCCAGGATATGTCTCTGATTTGTAAAGGAACATATATCTCGTCATCATAGAAAGCAGTGTCTGTAGGTCTGTCAGTGACTGTAAACACTAACATCTATTACCTTGAATTTCATTCCATGTTGTTGACTCACAGACTGTTCTTAATATAATTTTTCAAGACAGGGGATATTATTAATTAAATCAAACTCATCCATCCAGACTATTTCCATTCTCCTAGACAAAGGGAGTTTACCAAGAGCTTTATTGTTCCTTTCCCTATCAATATAGAATTGATACATAATAACGTCTTTCACAGACATAATATAGTGACATAATATATTTTAGAGTTTTACCATATCTGCCTGTTCTATAGTAATACAATGCTAAATATAATAAACAAGACACAGTAGCAAATCTTGCTGCCATTTTTAACATTCCACAAATTATTGTATCTAAGTTATAGATATTTCTTTGCCTGCCATTATAAAGGCTAAACGAGAAAGAGTCTGAGCAGTACAGTACTATAATGTTAACAACTGGTATAGTGAGGTTTGTACTGATAATCGAGTTAGTGTTGTGATTGACTTTTAATAGATTTATTGTTTCATTATATAATCAAAATAAAAACTTAATTTATTTATTTCAATCATGCTACATTTATCTGAATCTGCAAAACTTATGAATTCCCGTCAGCAGGAGATAGCACAAAGGACGGGCTACTGAGGGCTGGTTCTAGGATTGATCTGAGAGTTGGACTCAGCAGTAGACAGGAAACACCCATTCTGTAATACTCATGAGGCTGTTTTAAAAGAGATTCACGGGCACTACCAACAACTTTGTTTATGAACATGTTGTTCTGTTGAATAAAAAAAATTTGAAAATATTCTCGATCAACACAATTTATGAGGTATTTGAAACACTTCCAAAAGCAATCAAGTAAGTTGTTCAGGCACCAATCATTTTTCCGGATAGCATCATCCAGAACATTGCAGTCTTCGTGTAATATGAACACAGTAATGGTTCCTTTCTGAAGATAATAACTTCCTTCAGAAATATTTTCAGGTGTCCGTAACACAGAAATTGTGTATGATGCATGGTAGACACTAGTTGTTGCTCAGCTTTAGAAAATGATAATCTCCATTCCAATTCATTCGAAGTAACATCAACTTTACTACCAATAGACACACAGTGACATTTTTTTTCTAACACAAATGACGGCGGCCAGGTATGTCTCTGTCATCTGTCAACCCATTTTCCTAATATTTTAGGCCAAGGAAAAGTGGCTAAACAATAAGCTTTATCGATTTCAATAGGTCCATAGAAACCATTCTTCAATGCATTTCAAATGTCAAGAACATCGAAATCATAATTATGTAGGTCAACAAATAATCAAGTAGTCGACAATTGTTTGATCAAACCAGCTATCGACTAAAATGTTTTAGTTGTTATTCTTTTCAATTGGCTATTCTATTTGGTAGTGATCTTGAATTCAACGTTAAAACATGGATCCACACAACTCTTTAATTTACAGATCAGAATCCTCATTGAGTTTAACGTACTCAGCGTAATTGTTGTACTTAACCATTCGTGGTTGTTTGTTCAAACGTAAGGGAAGCATTTGCTTGGCGATTTCGTTTGGCAAACATGCAATGGAGTTTTCAAAAGATATTAGATCCAAATTGTTATTTTCAACGTGCAATTTCCTTGGGTCTCCTACTAAGACTTCAACAACATATCGGTAAGTTAAGATATATATAATAATATTCTGGGATCTCATCGTATATCCGGTTTTTTTGCGTGTTGGAAATTTTGCGAAAAAGTGGTGAATTAAGATAGTTTAAATTTTGCGTTAGTTATTTTTGTAGATTGAAGATTTTTTTGTTTAAAGTGGTTATGTTATTATGTCGCATTATAGCTGACATAATTTCTGTGTGTTTTACATTTTGCGAATTAGAAATGGTCGCAAAAATGCGAAAAAAAAAATCGCGAAAAAACCATATATAATCCACTCCTTTTTATTATTACCCACTCTAAGGCAGCAGCTAAATTAAGCATCAATACTACTATACAGAATCATGTATCTAAGTACATTTTACTCGTGTCTTGTGTATACAGTGAATATGAATCAGACCAAAACTGAAGGATGACAGTTTCAAATTGTTTAAAAGTAGACAGATGTACAGACACTTAATATCACTTAAGCTCTTTTAGTTTCTGACATGTGACGGGATGGGGGGCTAGGAAAATGATCCGAATAATATCACTGTCGCCAACTAACAAGAATTAACAGTTGCGCCTGATGCAGGAAATACGTAACGCACTTAGCGGGTTGTTTGAATATGTCTATTGTATAGTAGTTGCACTCTATCCTTTATTAAGACAAAGAACTATGGACAATTTTTCATATCTATTTTTCTGTAAATTAATCATACATGTAGATTTAAGTATATCAAATATTGCATTATACATTTAATATTGTTTTGCACGTCATATGGTACATTCTTGAAAAAGCTCATTGCTTGAGAATCCCTTCTTTAGATTGTCTTGTAAAACGGTTTCTAACTAGCTCATCTTTAACGGAACGATTAGAGGAAGTGTTTTAATATAAGAGGGCTCTATTTCATTTGAAAGTTATTTATGTGGCGGAGTTTACGCTAAAACTAAAATTTCGCGGTATTTTCGCGATCAAATTTGCGAGTGAATCACTATTGATTATAATTACAAAAGAATACATGTACACACTTTAAAAAAAAAATCACGTATTCGCTACACAAATTGTATGGTGGTACACATTGATAAAAGAAGAACACATCTTCTCTGAAAAGCAGAGGAAATTATGGTCGATACAGTTGAACTACTCGCCATTTTTGAAAGTAAATTTGCCGTGACTTTTGTCAGTTTTCTTGACCGTATTACCAAATTACAAAAAAGGAACTTCAAACTACTTTTAAGAGATCCTTGAAAATTATTTGAAACAATTTAAATAAATTGTAAATGATTTTAATACGATGTTTGACTTTAAGGACATTGGCTAGGTTCCTGGCTTTTGTATAGATTTTTTCAAGAACTCTTGAACAGGTGTTATGATAATTAACATCCTATATTCTGGTACATTTAATCCACCAAGCAACCCTTCCTTATTAGATTTTGTCAAATCAATGTTTTTACAATTTTCAATGCATTTCCTATGTAAAATGTTGATAAAAAGAACCTACTTAATTTTTACCATAAAATTTTTCCGAAATCCAGTCATTTCAGAAAGTTTATATATTATATACATTACTGTATCCTCGTTTTCAATCATATCTAGATATCATGACTGATAAAAACAAAAATTTAGAAACATGACACAGATCTACCAACACTGTTCATTATTTTAGAGTAACTCGTACTTTCCTTAGAATCTAATTCGTATTCATAATGGTAAAGACTTTTTGACTGTTTATGTTAAATAATTTACCATATTGGAAACAAATTATCTTAAAAATATTGGCATAGATTTGTTTATATTTGTTTACAGTTACTACATGTAAATGGTGCCTCCTTCGCATGACCTCATTCAGTAAAAGGTTAAAAGTCTTTTTTTTTTCGAATATTATGCTACCCTGCGTTTCTTTTTCCTTTCAGTACACTATATTATTTTTAATCAAGCATTTTGAAGACGTTTGCCACAAAGTATTCACAAAGCATAAACATTATATGATAATACCTATCAACTTTAATTTCAGTGTGTATTGTAACATCAGATTAAAGTACAACACATAAAAGAAATTAATATAGAAAAGTAACGCGTTTTATTTTGCAGATAAAATTAACGAGAGAGCTGTAATAACTTCACAGACAATAATGCTATACTAGTACATAGACTAAACATATGCTAATAACACAATGTGTGTTAAATTGTATAGACCTCCAATAAGATGATTCAAGCACAAACCTTTTTAAAAATAATTTTTATTCTGATTTTCTTCAAGTTCTCGAAATGAGGCACATTTATAATCCTTTGGAATGGCCAACTTTATTTTAAGTTAATGCAAGATCGAAAGTAAAGCTAGGTTATAGAGAAGAAAGAATTTATTATTCTTAAAGTTTAATCTGTGCTTCTTATATTTTTGACACATAACTGCAGCATAATGGTGTACAGATCTACAATTACGATAAAAAAATTGAGAAACATATTTACATGTGTATTTTAGATATGTACATTTCTCTGTAATTGTTGTATATTCTACCACGGTTATTGAAAACTTGAAAGGAAGCCGCCGGACATTATTCTCCAATAGATCACGAACGTCATCAAAAAATTATCAGATCAGAAACACGTATCAAATCTGAACAATTCAAATGCATGTTTGGCTGTAGAATGAAATACCTGATTAGACCGCATCGATGTGTCGTCTTTTGCAATATAAACACTGTAAATTGCATCAAGTTGCTGATGAATGTCGGTTTTCATAGCTAAGCGGGGCTATTCCACGGACCTCCCTACACATTAAACAACGTGATTTTAGCAGTAAAACAAGAACATGATTTTGTTTTTGTATATTCATTTTAACTGATCAATACATATTACGAACAAATTTGTGATTAAACAAGACTATTTTTAATGCAACGAAAGCTCAAATCATCTGCATTCCATATATAGGTAAGTCAACAAAATTTCTCTCTGATGTTAAATAGAACAGCGTATTCGAGACATGGTGACCTAATTCGTTTTTCTATAGAGGAAACAATCGGCCGTATTTATCGCCCTTGGTAGAATAGAAATAAAGTCCTTGTTGTCGTGAATGATGCAGAATAACCTCCTCGATCTCGAAATGTTGTTTGAAATATAAAAGCCTCGGCTAACGCCTCGGCTTTATATTTCAAACAACATTTCTCGACCTCGGAAGTTATTCTGCAACATTCACGAAAACGCGGACTTTATTTCTTAAACACATTATTTTCTTAAATCAGTAGCTTCTTTTATTTTTGGAGTGGTTCCTGTTTAAGTGACTCCGAAAAGCCTCTATGGAAGTCACCACCAACAACAACAGATTCCTAGTATCTGTCAAGATAGGTCTCTGATTTGTAAAGGAACATATTTCCCATCATCATAGAGCAGCAGTGTTTGTAGGTCTGTCAGTGACTGTAAACACTGAGACATATTACCTAGTTTATAGTAAGGTACACAGATAACAACTCCACCTTAACAAAGGATGATACCGTGTTGACTTTCTCTCCATTATGTTGGTAAACTTTTAAATAAAAGTCTTCAATATAGGAGAAAATGCAAACTTGAAATTACCTAATATTGATTCACCAAGCTGCCAAGCATCTTTGTTATTTCAGGGTAAATAAATTTAGACCAATTTCACGCTTCCTGTGTTATTACATTGAAAAAGACTTTCTTGACTGCTTTTCTGACTTAAAGGCAGAGATTTTAAGCACCGCCTTCAAAAATACCTGGTCTGGGTAGCCCTGTCAATCAAATGCAAGAAGGTCCATCATTGGATGCTGGAACTTGATTGACATTTACTAACTTGTCCCTGTTTATACCCTGTCTACATTGTTTGGGACTCGTGGTGACCTTCTAATTAACTTTTGATCCTTTGATGTTTATCAAACATAGTGTACAGAAACTGTATTTCTGTGAAAAAATTAAGATTGATAACATATGAATTAAATATTTCTTTAGTATTTGAACGAATTATGATATAATATGCACTTTAAAAAGTTAAATTAACCTTTGGTACCTAAAACTTTTATTTACAAATGAAATTTCGATATTAATTAAAATTCTAATGGTAAACCTAATGTGGAAATGTTATTGATAAGGTTCAGAGCAGCACTGTGTGAAGTAATTAACGTTAAAAATAATGTTTCTAATAAAGGGTCATTAATATTTTCCTATTTTCAGATATTTTAAGAATTTACAAGAAATTTTTAGCATGTTTCATGGTGACAAAGCCTTATTAAGGTTAGGATAAACCTAAAAAAAAATTTTCGTGATATGTATATACATGTATAGTTAACAAGGTTCTAGAACTTTTTTCATTCAATCAATAGATGGGATCCTGGGGATGAATGAATTAGGTCTAATTTGGTTGTTATAGGAGTTTTTTTTATTATTATTATAAACACATACATTTATAAAACAACTAAAACAATCTTTGTTTAATATTTGAATTTGTAGTATTTATAGTATGATATCATAACAATTTTTTTCAAATCGGAAGGGGTGATTTCAAACAGTCAAAAATAAATCAATATGAAAATTATTAAAAAACCTTTTTACTACTAAATGTAAAATTGTCTCAAAATCCCCAACACAGGTAAAGTTTGACTTCTGGGTATTGCACTGTGTATATTAAATCACTTCCTGTGTATAGGGATTTAAGGAGACAGATGACCACAGGTAGACATCTAGCCCCAAAGGCATTCACACCTGTACAAAATAAGTCCCTCCCTCACCTGGAATTTACCACCCGGTAAAAATTCTTTAATAAAAAGTTTAAATAATGGTTGCCTATATGTCTTTAAGGAATCACTGTCTATTTAGTAAAATATGCCAGGGCATCATCGATAGTGGGTAACATGGGATAGTTTGCATAACGGGCAAAACCGGCCACTGATGTCAAACACAATAGCAGCCGCATGAGATTTACATATAAATTTGACCCCCTTAGCGTCAGACACAGAGACAGATGTGCACGAGATCTGCATGCATATTAGGCCTCCTTAGCCCCTGACCTATTGACCTGCCTAATTAACATTCCGGTAGAACTTTCAAGAAATCAACTCTGCTAACTTTCAAAGATTTATTACAGAGAAAAAAAAATTAGAAATGGAAATATTTTTATATTTTAAACTCTGTCTAGAATGACCAGAATTGCTATCAAATATGACCTATTTTGTTTTCAGAAGACATAACTAAGTGAAAGATGAAATAAGTTAAATTTCATTCCTTATTTGACTGGTAAATTGCCAGAAAAAAGTAAAATTTATTTGTGTATGCAGCGCAATGTTTTGTTTCTAACAGGAATACTACTAAGATTTTGAAATACACAATGCCATGTACACATTGCGTTGCTTTTATTCTTTTTAATATCTAAGAAACTTTAAATTTTTGTATTCAATTTTGTTGATTGAAAGTCGTCTCTTTTGCAAGCCCACTGGATAATTGTGCATTTAGATAATATATCTATTTTGACATTAAATAACTAAAAAATAACCTTTGACAAAGATGGCCTGACTAAATCAATCAATAGCTTTTGAAAATATTTAGAAGCAAGAGAACTGATAAAAGTTTTTGACATCTAGGAGCGACATAGTTGCAATCAATTATTACATAAGATATACAATAGATTATGTAATAATGTAATACCATATATTGCAAAATTACGAATATTAATGTTATGACGTGTTTGGTTATAATTAATTTTGTTATATTGAAAGTAAAGCGGATGAAAACAGACTGAATCAAGAAAGAATGTCCCATTTACCAGGTGCAGGGAGCTCAAGTTTGTTGATGAATGAACTACTCCATAGGTGGGATATATATACTGGGAAAAATTATATAAACAATACATGTACTAAGAAAAATTTATTGCTTTTGTATTACATGACCAAATGAAGTTATTTTAAAAATGAGTTAACATTTGTAGATAAGGCAATCATTAGAATAATGTTTATTACCCTCTCCCGACTAAGGGTAAATATTGGGTTGGTTAGAAGGTTTAACTTAACTTTTTCGCAGAAGATTTCAACTATATTTGTTGACAGAATAAGAGGGATAAAAATAAAATACTATCGTGATCTGGATATGAAAAAAAAGTTTTAAATCGAGCCATTTTAATCAATCGGATGATGAGAGGTCAACCAAACATTTTTAAAAGATGGCCTTTAACACTAAAGTGTACAAATCACGATACAAGAACAAACTCTATCTATTTTTATAGAAGTTATCAATCTCTTTAAAAGAACAATCCAAGAAAATGGAAGGAACATTTGACGCCAAATGGGCCAAAAAGTTGAATTTTTTGGAAACATTCTTAACAATTATGTTAAAAAAGAAAAGCATTAACATTATTGAAACAGAAGCATTATAACTTTGTGTAAATTCAGTTTTGTTCGAATCATGGCCTAATGGGGGGTGTCACTTCGAGGTAAAGGATTAACATTAGAATATATATATTAAAAGTATCTCGAATTTTCTTCTAAAAAACAGCACAAACCTGGTTAAGTGTGATTGAATTGAATATTATCATGCGGTGTAGATACAGATTTGTTCAAATAGTGACCCCGGCAGTTGGATGGGGACTGCAATAGAGAATTGTAGATTTGCATAGGAATTTATAGGAATTTTCTTTTAAAATCCTATCAGGAAAGTCATATTAAGTCACGTTGAAACGGAAGTGTCCACAGGTAGTTTAGAATCAAGTTTATTTTAAAAAACCACCCCCGGGGTAAGAAGGGACTAGAATAGGAGATCATCTTAACTTACAAAGGAATATGGAAGGGAATATAAAAAATCTTCTCTAATATCATTACTTATATTGATATGAAAGACGGAGCACTCGGTGAATATGATTTTTCTTGGCTAAATAAATATTCATATTTCCATCACAACCATGCAATAAATGTAAACTCTTACTCCCAAAATGGTGCAGTTCTAATGTATTTAACGAGGCCCAATCAAGTTGGAAATTATGAAAACAAAATGATAAAAAATAATTGATTCTTGGAAATAAATTTGTATCAACAGACGGACGGACGGACGGACAGACGGACAGACAGACAGACAGACGGACGGAATTAAATATTTCTATATACCCTCCTGCTTTACAAGCGGGGGGTATAAATATTCTAGTATATGACTATTATAAATCCTGTGGACGATTAAGCTAGGCAATGGGTCAGACATGAAAAAAGACATTGACACTTTATCAAAATGGATTAAATTTGTATGATTATGTTTTTAAAGCGATTGGGGAGGGTGTATATGAAAACGATCTGTCCTTCTTTGTTCAATAATTCAAAAGTTAAAGAATTAAGAACAAGAAAAATCACACGATCAATATGTACTGGTTCAAGTTAACAAAGCAGATAATAACGTTGTCTTTATATGTAAAGCTCAGTACCTTAAGTCTGTTTTAGAGAAACGTGGATTAAATTTTACAGTGGTAATACAACTTATGACACAGCTGCTTTCCTAAAGAAAAGATTCTTCAAAATCATATGCAAGTTTTGAATAATTTTAATATTCCAACAATACAAAAAAATTTGAACGACCAATCAATATATATCAATGATATATAATGATCTGCATGATATACTGGATTTAAAAAACTATAAATATTTAAACACCCGATTACATATTTGAGTATATATTGGGTTTCAGTAAATGTTCTATTAAGCATTAAGCATCTCTCTTTACTTCTTACTGAAATATTAACAGCAGTGAAGGAGAATTTAATAAGTACTGTGTTTCAATATGATTTTATTTACTAGAGGTGGTTCAAATCAGATGTGGATACTAAAAAACTCCAAGAAACTTTTAAAAAATATGAAATTATAAAATTATACTAAAATCAATAACATTAAAACTTACGATTTTTCAATACTATTCTATTTACAACAAGTACCCATGAAAACTTAAAGTAGATTTTTTTTTGCATCATTTACAGAAAAAAATAAATCGTTGATTAACATATCTCGTTATTCCTCATTTGCAAAATTATTCTCTGAAGTTAATATTAAAAAGACGCTTGGCTTCCAGATTGACAATAATGATTGATTGATTGTGTATTATTTTACGTCCCTCTCGAGAATTTTTCACTCATATGGAGACGTCACCGTATGCCGGTGAATTCGAAGGGCTTCAAATTTTGACCTTTACTCGGCAGTCGGCACCCAGGGCCATTGAGCAGTAAGGGATGTTTATCGTGTCATAGCCTGCAACTGAAACGGGGCCTCGATTTTTAAGGTCTCATCCGAAGGACCAACAATTTTCACTTCAAAGTGCCGAGTGCGTGGCGAAGGCACAGTTGATACCCATTTTTTATCGACTTAGGTCAGTCGCAGCGGCCGTGATTCGTACTCACGACCTTCCGATCACGGATTGACAATATCTGTGTGGTTTTGATGACTGTCTTCGATCAATCTGTCTGAATTCACATGTGTATCATTTGCACTCGTTATTAACCACCCCATTTTTATATTCATATGAAACAGCTAAACTCAAGTTTCAAATATTTTAAGCTATGATTTTAACTCGACATTTAGATATATTGAACACGTTTTTTCATTTAACTATAGAAAAATTATACTCATATGTCCATATTTAATATCTTAGAGCTTGAAGTTAAAGATATCTGATTTCGTTTTGTATATCTCTTTCATATCCGGATATTTCATATGAAAAGACATTAATGGTAATCAAACAACAAAATTAAATGATAAGCTTCAAGATGTCTTAGTTTAAACGCCAACCTGCCATACTCTTTTTGTCATATATCTTTAGCAGTTTCATAGGAGGTTCACATCTTTCTGTTGAATCAATAGATGCGCAAAAGCATGCACTGTGTATGACCAATTTTTTTTTTTTAAATAAGTGACAAACAATTTAATGAAACAAAAATAATTAAACAGTCTTGTAAAAAAACATCATTTCACAATTTCTACGGTCGATAAAATGACCTTGTCAGCAAGTACCATCTATCGTTTTGTCAAATGACTGATTTTTACAATACTTATTGTTGGGCCAAAAGATGTCACTTGTTTGTGTAGATCGATTTTTTCCGTTATTTCCCAATCGTGTCAAATAACACGCGTCTTGAACCATCTTGTAAAATATATTAATTCAAAAACGATTATACTCTGAAATTTCATTATGTATACATCTTACAAAAAAATTACAAAAAATAATGTGATGTTGGGTTTTGTCCACTTTTCTTAGTCGCATGAAATTAAAAGCAAGACTAAGTCTTCAGAAGAAAATAAGTTTTTTAAGGCAGATATCAGGTACAAGTATAGTTGACAATATAAAAAAATCATTATAATAATTGTAAAGCTTTGGCCAAGTTTGGGAGGAAAAATTTGATGTATGTATCAACTAAACTGAATTCAATTATTCTGTAAAGAATTTTAAAATTGATCGAAACCCAAGGTCTTATTTTCCAAAAAATGAAAAAAAAAATCAATGGTATTTAAAAAGTAAATGAAAATTGAATTAAATTTTAGATGAAATGAACTGAAAAATGATTTTTTCAATCTTTGGATTTAAGAGTAGTCAGCGCACTGTATACAAAATCACAACTTAAACATAGCATTACAAAGATAAAATGTTTGGAGACGGTATTGGGAATTCAATTTTAAATCTTTGTTGTAAACAAATTATTAAAGTACGTTTTTCATAAAAAAAATTATCTATCTAAATAAAATGATAAAAGATAGAGAAATAATATTTTCTGCATTTTTTTCAACTTGCATTTTAAAAAATTAGAATATCTTTAAATGATTAAAAATATTTTTGTATTAATCAATACTGGAACCAATATTATTTACGTTTATCCTTTAATTGACTATTATTGCATTCATCGTTTCTAATTTGTCATCACGTTATTTTAAGTTCTTTTTGTTATATCAGAATACGTTATATCGCGACTACCTCGCAGTTACCTAACTTACTACCGCTCTTTTGCGAGAGAGTCGAGAAAGCTCTAGATTTTTGGGACACGTGACATTGTTTACCGTAGTAACGATCAACTGATTCGATCAAATAAATGCAGAAAGTACAATGTATTGCCAAGAATTGGATTCCAAATAGTAGATTGTCAATTAAGGAAAGTGTATAATATTCTATCAGCTTTTAAATGTGACGATTTTCAATGAAAATTTAATGAGAAAAGTCCGCTTAGTTAAAGATATCGTCAAAAATGTTAAATTTTAGGATAAGCTCGTCTGAAAAATTAATAAGGCTGGTTCAGCAATTTTTAAGCAAGGTATTCCACCAGGATTTTTTTTACTTATATATCCTTATAAACTCTACAATGACCGATCAAGCATTATATTCAATAGCATAGTTTTCCCCACCCAACAGACGTTTCCTACCTCCATTTGACCAAGTACCCAAGAAAAAACATAGAGTAAAAATTGTAGTCTCCGTTCTTCATTCTTTTCATTAATACTTGAAGTAAAAAGTATAAAAATAATAAAGAAAGAAACACATCATGATCAATGATAACCAGTTCAAATTTCTTTCTCCAAATTAAATAATTCCATACACACTCACATGCTAGAACGATTTGTTTTCAAATAAGGCAGACTTTTGACAAATAAGTTAATGTTTCAAAATCCCTTTTTAAAGCAAAAGTTTTTTTTGCAAATTCTTCGGTGGTTATTATTACTTTGATTCTAAATACAATCTTTTTTGTTGTATTTTATTTTCATTTTTTGATACCACATGCACAGCTATTGCTTTTATGCTAAATTTGATCGAAGCATATTCCGATTACCTAATCAATATGTGGGTTTCACGACAGTTGTGAGGAGTCAACGGGGATGCTTACTAATGCCTCCTAGGCACCTAATTCCAACTTTGGTAATTCAGGGTCCTGCTTTTAACCTGTAAGATTGTTTTTTGTTTAATTGATCCTTAGGATTAATCACTGTTTATTATCTTCACATGTTACACATAAAAATAACATTTAGACAATTTCAAACTGAACAAAAACAAAACAATAATTTTATCTTTCTATGTAGAATGGACAACAAACCACGTCTGTCAGAGATCCTGTATGTTGGTCTGTGTTTCAAGATAGGGACACCGACAGAAGTGGGCATCAGACGGGACATAAAAGACATGGATGTCAATTTTAATGCTGTATATGCAGCAACGAAGTGTGAAGGTGTGTACAGCGGTAGTTATAGAGAGGGATTTAGGCTTGAATCATCTGATAGGGACGTGATGATATGGTCTTGTAATGATAAACTTATAACTGAAACCTCTCAAGCTGAGCTTTTCAATTCAACAAAGAATAATATCATACTTATTGAAGATTCTGATACACCACCAGGATTCGTCAGACTATGTGTCCAGACACTTAATAGGAATAGACATATGGAGTCATGTGTTGTGTCCTTTAATGGCAGAAATTATATTTCAAGTTTTTCATGGAGATATAACTATTTTCAGTCACTTACAGAGGATACATATTTCAATCAAAAGAATATCACAATCCATGGACCATGTACTAACCTTTGGGACAAATCTAATGAATATGACAATGCTATTTGTTTTGCAATTTCTCACATGCCCAAATCATTACAAAGTTGGATTTGCAGATGTCAAAGAAATACTTGGCCACCTTTACACGTGTTGGAAAAAAGTTTTAAACTTGGATGTCACTGCGTGCCAATTGAAAGTAAAATTGCGTCGCCTTTTAACGAATTGGAATGGAGATTATCGTTTTCCCAAGTCGAATGTCAACTTGTTTGTACTATGAATCATACACAATTTCTATGTTACGGTCTTTTAAAAATATTTCTGAAGGAGGTCATCAATTACAGGGGAGATAATTTATTGTGTTCCTATTACATGAAAACAACAATGTTCTGGATGATACAAATGGGAGACATTAGATGGTGCCCTAACAATCTACTAGATTGCTTTTGGATGTGTTTTAAATACCTCATTCATTGTGTTTATAAAGGAGTGTCTCCCAATTTTTTCATTCCACAGAACAACATGTTTATAAACAAAATCACCGGCTGTGCACGTGATTCTCTGTTGGAACAGCTATACAAGTATTACGAAAGGGGTTTGTCCTGTCTACGACTTAGTGAGACTTTAGAAAAAATCATATATATAGCCCTCAGTCATCCGTTAATTCCTGTATCCACTACTGAGGGAGACTTGGTAACTACTGCAGACTTAGACAATAGTGGCATGTTTGAAATTTTTGAGATGGGGATTGCTGGTATTCATTTATCGGTTTATTATTCCTTTTTAAAATTGGTTGAGAGACAATTACGATTATCACTCTCTCCATTCAAATTATTAACATTACAGTTTTGTACTGCCGATATTCTTGTTCGTTTTGCATTTACAATAGCAAACAGCACATTTTGTGCCACGCATCGAATCCAACATAGAAAACTCTACCTCTTCGATTCACTGATTTGTAACATACTTAAATTGGCAGCAAGGATAGGGCCTATGTCTCATTTACTTTATCTAGCACTGTATTACTATAGAACTGAAAGATATGTAAAGGCACTTCATATTACTTGCCTCACTAAACAAAAGCTGTCGCAAGATTTCATCATGTTTTATAGCACAATGGATAGAAAAAGATACAATGAAGCAGTAGGTCATCTCCCTTTGTGTAGAAGAATGAAAATGGCCTGGGTAAACAATTTGCGATTTGTTGAGAATATTCCCTATATCGAAGAATTATGCTTAGAACAAAAAGTGAGTGAACACAAAGCAATATCAGTATTAGATATGTCACCGTTTGTTATGGTTAACATGTTGTCTGTTATATCTCACAATAGACTCGGTAATAGAATTCAGTGTTTACAATCACTGAGAGACCTAGAGATATTGCTGTTCTATGATGATGGGAGTTACGTCCCTACGGTAACCCTTGACATATCATGGCAAATACTTGGAATCTGCCAACACATAGTTGGAGACTTACAAGGGGCTTTAAAGTCTTATTTGATGTCACTCTCGGTGAAACCATCACACCAAATACAATTTGCCACAACCATTAGAATAGGGTGTATTCTACAACAATTACAGTGTCAAAGACAAAGATAGAAAATGTCAAATGTTTTTTCACATACATTTCTTAGGATTTTGAAAGTAATAAATTTGGTCAAACTATATTGATAGTGTAATAACTTTTGAATTTATTTGTTTTTTTCTTCAAAATATTGCAGCAAAATGCTAAAAAGTTGAGTTTTTCTTAAAATTTACTTCTTGCCTTTCCATATTATAGAAATTATTTTATCGTGCAAATTAAAAAGAAAGGAAAATATATCTAATATTTTTTAGAAGTAAGAATAATTTCGTATACATAGAGTGCATGTCCACAGATTTGCTAAATTTGACAATGCTTTTTAATATAGAATATATTCCAAAGTGGTAAAATTGTTTCTTGTAATACAATTTAAAGATCTTGTGTATCTTGTGTTTTCCTTTGTGATCCAAGCTTTGTTACTTACTTACTTCAGGGCGCCTGCGACCGAAAATTTCTCATCGATGTTCAGGGGTATTAATAAATAATAACCTTACCATTGTTCAAATCTTGCGTTGCAAAGGACCGATAATTGCAATTGTCTTCATAGAAGTGTCAGATAGTATTTAAAAGATCATAGAAAGTAGAATGCATAAAAAAACAAGATGTGTTTGTGAAACACAGATGCCCCCGTATGGCAACATAGCAAAGATTAAGCTTTTCTGAAATGCAAATTTTACTAAATAGTACCAAAAGTAGGGTATTCTCACCGGAAAACAATTGTAAAATTTAAAAGTAACCAAATGTTAAAGTTTTTTTTAAATAAGTACAAAAATTTGCAAAGTCAAGGTCAAAAGGTCAATGTAATTAGTATCAAATGAAAGGCCTTGCTGCATAGAATACTTATGTTGAGCATGAAAGCCCTAGCCCTAACCATTCAGAAGTTATGGCCAACATTCAATTTTTTATAAAGTATGTCAAACTCCAAGGTCAAGGTCAAAGTTCTTGTTATCGAATGAAAGGTCTTGTCATAAGAATCAAATGTGTAAAGTATGAAAGCACTAGCCCTAACTTTTTAAAAGTTATGGTCAAGGTTTTGCTTTTTTAAAGTAGTCATTTTCAAAGGTCAACGTCAGAGGGTCAAAGTTCTTGAAAACCACTAAAGGGTCTTCTCACAAGAATTACATATATGAAGTATGAAAGCCCTATTACTTTCTGTTCAAAAGTTATGGCTAAGGTTAAAGTGTTTTCACAAGTACGGATATCTACAAGGTCAAGGTCAAAGGGTCAAGGTTGTTGGAATCCAATGAAAGGTCTTTCATCAAACATTACATATGTGAAGTATAAATTTTCTGGTATCTACTTTTCAAAAGATATAGCCAAAGAAAACGTTTAAAATTTTCATGTAAAAGTTGCTCAAACTCCAAGGTCAAGGTCAAAAGGTCAAATTTGGTGTTACCCAAAGAAGGGTCTTGTCACAAGGAATATACATATGAAATATGAAAGTCATAGCTCCACCAAATCAAAATTTATTGGCCAGGTTAAAGTTTTAGCGGACAAACAGACGAACAGACAGAAGACAGACAGACAGACGGACACGACAAAAACTATATACCACCAAACTTCGTTACGGGGGCATAATTTTTTTTTTGTACAGAAGCACTACAGGGACACTTTTTTGTTATGAATAATTTATTCTTACGTATTTATTATAACTTATTTGTTCTTGAGTATTTGTTATAACTTATTTGTTCTTACGCATTTGTTATAACTTATTTGTTCTTACCACTGGAGTCTGAAGTTTTAATCGTCAAAAAAAAAAAAAAAAAGAAAAAGAAAAAAAAAATTCCAGAAAATTTTTTTCCTACCCTTAACTAAAAAACCCCCAGGATGGCAACGTGTTTTGGGGGGACCGACCTAAACAAATAGATCTGGGCTTGGCCAGAAAAATCTCGCAACTAATTTAGTATCCGGAGTGTTTGTCCAATTTATTCAAGTTAAGAAATCAAATCTGCTTGACGACTACGGCCTGTTTTCCAGTTTGACAGCTCATCCTGGACTCCATGCCACTTAACCGGAAGTGAACTCCGAGGTGAATATATGACGTATATTGAAGAAAAGAACCAAAAAATGCATGTAAAACTTCATGTACAATTTTATGTTACCATACGTGATCAATAAAAAGATATATTTTTCAAACAAAATAATGCTTTATAAGGGCGCTTAGTCTAACTGTTTGGCTCTTTGTCGACATGGCTTTTCAGTGATTTAAATTTGGCGCTTGTAAAAACTGAATTATCTGTCCTTGGTACACTTCGTCGTACAAGTAAGAAAAAGAAAAAATAACTTTTTAAAGTTCTCTTAAATATATTTAAAATAACCGCATACAATTACGTTGAACAATTATTTATTTCATTTCATTTGAACAAGTTTTCATAAACGTCAAATATACACTGCGAGATTCTCTTCCGGTTTATTGGCATGGAGTCCAGGATGAGCTGTCAAAGTGGAAAAGGGGCTAGGAACGGCCCGTAGTCGTCAAGCAGATTGAATTTTTCACATTAAATGAATAACAAAAACGCTCCGGAAACTGAATTAGTCGCGAGATTTTTCTGGCCAAGCCCAGATCTATTTGTTTAGGTGGGTCACCCCAAAACACGTTGCCATCCTGGGGTTTTTTAGTTAAGGGTAGGAAAAAAAAATTCCGGATTTTTTTTTTTTTTTTTTTTTGACGATAAAAACTTCAGACTCCTGTGGTTCTTACGTATTTTTTATAACTTAATTGTTCTTACGTATTTGTTATAACTAACCCTAACCTGACTTGTTTGTTCTAACGTATTTGCTATGATTTATTTGATCTAACGTATTTGTTATGACTTATTTGTTCTTACGTATTTGTTATGTCTTATTTGTTTACTCGTTATAACTAAGTGTAACGGAGCTATTGACTACGTGTATCTTGACTTTCGTTTATTACAAAAGGTATTTAGTTCTAGGTTAACTGTGGTTTTTAATTGAATGATAATTACTGTAGTTTAAGTCCAGTACAGTTGTGACTAAAAAAATATTTTCATATGTTTATATCTTGTAAATATGATTTTATAACTTATTTCTTTTGTTAAGTCATATATTATTTCATCTTGTCAGCTGGATTATAGAGAAATATCAATAAACACAATAATAAAGGGAAAAGCTGATGGAATGTTGCTTAATATTATTTTACTTCGACAAAGTATAATTTTCGAAGCTGACAAACAGTCCTATCGACATAAAAAAACCCTTAAAGTAAGTCATTGATAGGGCCCAGGCAAAATCCAATATCACAGGTTCTTGCAGGTCTGTGATTTTATAAAGTAGAGGGCTAGACCAATATATTCTCATCATTCGTCGTTTACAGAAATACATAGGGAGCGCCTATTTCTTTTTTTAAAAAATTTCACCCACCGAGCCAATAAATTATCATGACTCGGGAGATGGCAAGCAAACATTATACCATACATGACGTGAGGTCAAAGTCACTTTATTTATAATCAAAGACAAAAACAAAAAACTTAAGTTTTTAACGATTAGAGGAAAAAAGCTACAGAAAGGAAGGTAGTGTACTACAACTGCTTTGTCGTTTTATTTGAAAAAGGAAATCATTGCGTCGGTAATATATAAAATCTTTTTTCTTATTTAGTAAAACCAAATTGCTATGTAAATAGAAATGATTTAATGAAAATAAGATGAAAAGTCTTTAGTGTTTAAAAAACGTTTGTCATCTTTTTTCTTGGAAATGTAACCGGTCACGGTAGCCTAGTGGTAGAGCGTTCGCTTCGTGATCGGGGGGCCCGGGTTCGATTCTCGATCGTGGTGCCGCGTCATACCTAAGACGTAAACAAAGGTAGTGACTGTTCCTTCGCCAAGCGCTCGGCACTAGAAGTGAAAGTCACGGGTCTTTCGGATATGACTTAAAAAACGTAGGTCCCGTGTCACGGTAGGCGTTGGCACGATAAAGAACCCTCACTGCTCAATGGTCCTGAGTGCCGAGTATAGGTCTAAATTTGAAGCCCTTCACCGGCATCGGTGACGTCTCCATATGAGTGAAAAATTCTCAAGAGGGACGTTAAACAATGTACAATCAATCTTGGAAATGTTTAGATATTTTAAGTCTATATGATCAAATCAAGAAATGGTTATACTATAATGGCTTTGTAAATAAGTTTCTCTATACCCTAGAATTGTTTTGGAAAAAAATAGGAAGACAAAGAAACAACGTAATTCAAAATTTCATAAAGAATGAAACATGAACCTTTGCATAAAATTAATCATTTTTAAGTCACGACAAGACCTTAATATATAATGTAAATACAAGCCATGAGTCATTTTTTAAAGACATACATGTAGTATCATAACTGTAATGGTGTGTGCAAACAAATTGAGAAATGTGCGTTATCCCAGTACTCAATTTGTTTGCACACATCGTGTCTGTTATGAGATTATATATCTTTCAAAGAATAATGATTCATTATTGATTCATTGTTAAACAGAAACGTGAACAAAAAGTACAGTGTAGGAGCAAAGTCGGTGTACACTCCACACCAATGTTATGTGTGAAAAATCTCAGAAAAAGTTCTATGTACACTCTACAGATAAAGATGATACATGTATATAGTATAAAAAAAGCAATGCTTTTTTATTGTGTTGCTCCTGCAATGTGTGCCTTGAAGTCCATGTCAACCTGAAGTAATTTATTTATAAGTTAGATGTAAAGAAATGGCCAGATAATTTGTATGTCCAGATCCAATTGTCCATTCAGATCTGGTAGTGAAAAAAATCTCGCTTCAAAGCGATATGTACGGAAGCGTATTAGTGCAACTTGCACATTTACTTTTTTTTAAGTTCTACACTTTTATCTGTAAATTTTACACTTTACTCTGTAAAATTTACAGATTAAAGTGTAAAAATTTACAGATTAAAGTGTCAAAATTAAGAAAGTAAAGTGTGCAAGTGGCACTAAAATGCTTCCGTGTGGATGAAAATTTCTATATCATTTCAAAAGATATAAAGTAAACCATTTTGTTTAATAAGTACATGACATTTAACTAATGACCCTCTTAAGCCTTTTAGAAAACACTGATTTTACTCAATTTTTAATTTACCAAGAGGGAACTTAATTTTCAAAGGTTAATGAAAATTTCAAGAGTTCAAGAGGCACACTGCAGGAGCAACAAAAAGAAACACTGATTCTGTTTTGATACTCGATTTCACCTTTAGTTGTAGAGTATTTGAGCTCGTCGTTTTGCAAAGCGAATTTATATTTTAAAGTCCTGACAGGTTCATGGAAGTCCATTGCCGAAACTCTAATAGATTTATGAAAATGCAGTTTGCTCATATCATAGGACACAGTATGCTCTCTTTCATCTCGAAGAAAATTTCTAACATTGATCGTGTATATTTTTTTTTATCCCGTTTATTTTTTCTTAGAAACAGCTTAGCTCATTACGGAGGAACAGAACCTAGAGCTAAAAAAAGTCCTGTCAATGATTTTTTTTTTCGTATTTTTCATATTATTAATTTAATATGTACTTAACATTTTAAACCGGTCCCGTCATGAGATTCCTTGACTAATTTAAGGTATCACCTCATAAATATCGCCCTGTATAGTGTTTGTACATGTATGGTAAAAAGTACAAAAAAGGCCTTTGGCTGATATTGGTGTCTCGGGCTGAACAGGATGTGGTATGGAAAAGGGTGTGTATTATTTTCTATATAAACATTTATTTTAAAAATCAAAAATTGTGATAAAAGTCTCATCCATGTTTGTCAGAATATCAAATTAAGAGACAATGAAACCTGAATCGATTGGTTTAAACACTCAAGATTTTACAATAAGATAAACTTTACAAAACAGCGAAGACCTGAGAAGAGCAAAGAATTGCAAGAGCGTCTTGTTTTTAAAATTCTTATTCGGGGAGGCAGTTCAATTTCTGAAAAATGCCATTTTTTGCAAAAAAATCGACAGGTTTATGTTAGAGAAGAAACAGAATCAGGAATCCACTACATTTATTTTCTTTATGACACTGTCCAACCAACAGGGTATGAGGAGTAAAGGAGTTTTGGGGATAAAAACAAAGTTAATGTTTTGTCACACCAACAATATTCCCCAGATCTTTCAACCTTTGACTTGTTTAATTTCCCAAACTTGAAAAACACCTTTCAGAAAAAAATACCGGAAATTATAGGATTTGCCATTTTCTAGTGTACTAAGGGCCATAATCAAACATGTGTTCTAAACCAATTAGAAATTGAATAAAAATGTTAAGGACATATGTTTAATTAATAGAGAATATTTAAGTGAAACCATTAAGAATAAATCGTTGAAAAGCGTTTTTTGTTTCTTTCCGAGCACCGATGATATTATTGATAGAAATCCCTCGAACATTGTACCATAAACGTAGGGGTCTATCAAAAGTGAAAAATTAATACTACTCAGAACTTTATATTACGTATTGATTCATTTTGGAGACCTACATGCAGGCACCATACAGCGACTACGTTTAACCCTTACTACAAATATACAATGTAAGCAAATGGCTGTCATTTTGTTTTACCCACTTTTTTATGACAGGCTGCAGTTTAGACAATTTTGTATAATTATGGTGTCCTTTTATGAGTTCTCTATGCTATATTTAATTCACATTCAAACGGAAATAACTGTATATATTTTTCATCGGTAAAAAGCCTAAGTCGTTCTGAGTAGAAAGAGTTATTTTATTTGAATACAAAAGTATTAATTTTTTTTCGACCCTTTGCCCAGCCAGCAATCTTTTCCGGTGTAAAGACGAATAATGACCCGGTCCCCCATCGAATAATGACCGGGGGGTCATTTTTCAACAACAAAAAATGACCCCCACCCGTAGAAAATAATCAATTGTTGCAGAAAAAGAGTCCTAGGGGTCATTATTTTATATGTAAGTCATAAAAAATTGACCCCATTGAAAAATGACCCCATTTAAAGTGATACAAATTTTATAACAGGTGAAAGGAAAAATATGCTGTATATTATAATTGTTCTTCCATCGAGTAATTCATCATTTGTTCGAATAGATTTGATCTTTGTTCTTCTTAGCATGTAGGGGGTAATGAAGTTACTCATTTCTCTCTGCCGAAATATTGATAAATCTGTTTTAAGCAATTAATCTTTGTTTCTCTGATAAAGGAGCAAACATAGAAGATCAAAGATGGTACATACAAATGGATCAAACGTACGCTGGAGATGAAATTTATGAATATAATTTTCTTTACTGACTCCACTGATACGTTGGTTCAGAAAAAAAAATATTTGTTGGGAAAAAGTAGAAATGTGTAGCAGACGAATTCATATCGGTGCGTATAAATAAGTACATGTATTTTGTTCGAATTAATAAGGTTTCATTCGGACGAGTGAGTAAAAATAGAAATGATGACAGGACGCCTGGATGCTGTATATTTTTTATATGTTCCATCCTATACATGCAGAGTAACAGTTGAAAATAAATAGAATGGTAGATTATTTCAAGCTTATTTTTAGTCCCTCCTTATAGAAAAATAAAGGTAGGGTATTTTTTTGTTGTTGCTGTTGTTGATATTCCTCCTAAATAAGTAAGGGGTGGGGTGGGTATAACACCTAAATTATGCTCTGTAAAGCTATGGGCTAGTGTAAAATACACATTCTAATGCAAAAACTATACATTTGGAAATACCCTTTAGAAATAGCACACAGTATTCATTATATTTCATAATTCTTGTTTTACTTCACCCTTTTACTCAGTTCTGAGTATTTTTTTCAGAGAATTTAATATGAAAATCAGAACAAATTTTGTTATGTCTTTATACTGTATCATAATATGAAAAGTTAATTAAGACCATTTCTTTTTATGTCCCCGTAATTTTCGAGGGTATATAGTTTTATTGTGTCCGTCCATAACTTATCATTTATTGGAGCTATAACTTTCATATTTAATATGTATATTTCTTGTTACAAGACCTTACTTTGGATACCACCAAATTTGACCTTTTGATCTTTACCTTAGAGTTTTACACAAAAATGCCAAATTTTTACTTTGGTCATAACTTTTTAATGGTAGATACTAGTAGTCTCATACTTCACATATGTATTTGGGGGGGGGGCATGATCTCTCATTGGACACTTAAATCTTTGACCTTTTGACGTTGACCTAGGAGATTTCCGTACTTACGAAAAAACTTCAACCTTGGTCATAACTTTTGAATGGTAAGGGCTGGGGTTTTTATACTTCACATATGTAATCCTTGTCACATTAAACCTTTCTTAAGAAACCATCAACTTTGACCCATTGACCTTTGAGTTTGGCTTACCTTTCATAAACTTATCCTTAGCCATTTCTTTTAAACAAGTGGTGCTAGGACTTTCCTATTTTGCAATTTATTTAATTGCATTTAAGAAAAGTTTAATCTTCGTTATGTTGCCATACAGGGACATAACTGTTTCACAAACACATCTTTTTATATATAATAGGGGTTGCGGATAAGAGATGGATACCCCAAAGCGTAACAGACGGACGGACGGACATCTCAATCACTATATAACCTCCCGCTTTTCAAGCGGAGGATATAATGATATATAATACTGCTGATTTTTTTCTGTCAGTACGATGATTTCCACTATCGAAAAACAATGTTTACCTAACCCTTTACGCTCGATAAATCTTTTACTCCTCTACATTCTGAACATGGCATTGACCTTAAAATATAGCTATAATTGTATAATGTTATGAGATCAATTAACATATCATCAATTTATTCCCAATTAGCACAGGTGAGCATTTAGGCCAATCTGCTTCTTTCTTTCTTTTTATATTTGCCCCCTAAAAATTTCAGCTTTATTCTACAGGGATTCATTTTTCTACAGGGGTCATTTTTCTTAACGTGGGTTCTGCAAATTGTTATGGTAGTGACACTTTTTCTACGGGCAAAAGGGTCATTTTTCGACGTCAAAAAATGACCGGGGGTATTTTTCGCCGTAGAATATTGACCGGGGTGATTTTTCTTCAGCGAAAAATGACCCCCGGTCATTATTCGATGGGGGTCATTATTCGTCTTTACACCGGCACTTTCATAGGAGGAAGCGATTCCCATTCGTTTTCACAAGGACAACGTTTGGGGAGGCATGTGAAATATGTTTCTATGTTGGTATTTTCATTCCCTATCTGCGCTTCTTTGGATGTCTCTTTGTTCAGCAAGTTGAACTGTTTGTGTGAATAATGAATATATAAATCATTTAAACAATGAACAATTACGCAATTTCAGGCAATGAAGCACATTTATTTACTAGTTTTTTAAATAAAAGTCATTCATAAAAGTCATTCGAAATCACAAAATGGAAGTACAAAAGACAACATGGACAATACAGCTATTACACATGTATATATAAAACACCGAAATTAACTGTAATGTTTAATTTTGTAAATTGACGTGTTGAAGAAAAAAGCTATTTAAGTTTGATTTCTTGAAATGAATGTGATGACCCTTTCATTCGCTATGCCAAACACATGTGTCTGTCTAGCCATGGAAATGTCTTCTAATAAAATGATTTATTGTATTTGTACTTAACAAAGAACAGGATTATATAAAAACAAGAACAACTAATTATATGGAAGAGAAGTCTTACTAATCGTTTTTCTTCAAGGATGTGAAATTTGTGTTGAAATTCCATATCTATTTCGTTGTTAATAACATTTTGATCGATAAGTTTTTCACACTCTTTGCATGAAGATGGGTTCTTGTTTGCTTCACACTCCATAAGGTCATGCTTTACTTTGGATGCTCTAGATCTAATGAAAAAAATTAAATAGATCTAGAATATGTATTATTTAGATCGTTTTAGAAGGTTAAGTTCATCAAAAACATCTCTAAGATTATATAGAAATACCAAAATTTAATGATTAAACTTAATAACGATGTCACCGTAAGATAAGTACGAAGAAATCGATAAATCATTCATAAGAAGTAAGTTTGCCTTATTGCATTTTCTCACATTTACAGCACCGAGCAGCTTCACATACTGTCCGGTGTGACATGAAGTTCTTGAATTGTATGCTTTTTCGACAACCAGTACATTTAACTGGTTTACATTCACATTCACCAGAGTGTATTCTGACACTAAATGGTTCATCTCTATAATCACAGTAGGGACATTTATCTTCACTGGAAAATGTGGAGTCGCATTTTTTACGAAATTGATAATCATTATGATATGCATAATAATGCATTATAATATCCTTTTCATGGACATCTGCGTTGCAGTACTAACATTTAACGATGGCCAATATGCAATAATGTATATCTTCCTCTTTTTTCAAGAATTCTTCATCACAATTCTGACAGGTGCGAGGTGACCATGGACTTTCTTGAATGTGTTTTCGAAAAACCTGGAGTGGATCCTCTGCCATACATCCTTTCGACCTATATGTACAAAATTTTTTTGCATATTTCTCCGTCTGTGTAACTTTTTCATTTTTTTTTTTAGTTTTTTTACTCATGCTGTAAAATGGAAAAAAAAAGAAATTATGAATTCATTTTCTTTAAATATCAAAACGTTGTCTTATTTTTATAGTAAAAAGAGGTTTTCAGCTGAATGTTGTAATTTTATTTTAATTAATATTTACTGTCATATTTTGTATACGTACAATATCTAAAATGAAAAGTAAATCAGCGGATAAGTAGAAGTTCCGTTTTAATCAAAGGGAACAATTCGCATATTCCAAGTAGGTACAATAATATTGCTTAGGATGCATTTTGTCATTATTAATTCCTATTTTCGTATAAACCCCGGCCCATTTCGTATTAAATCATAAACATGAACCGTTGCCTCGCAATCATGCCTATCAACGCATATATCTTTACCCCGCAATTATGCACTTTAACGTACATTTTGTTTTTTGACGATTTCTGTTATATTAAATTTGGTAATTCTATTCTTAATTCTTAAATATTTCCCCCCGAAAAGAATATTTTTACTCAATGTAATATGTCTAAGTTGTTCAATTTATTTGATGATATACTTCTGGTGCGAGACAAGTTAAGGATGACGTTTAATCTAATGAGAGAAAATCCCACTGATAAGCAAGAAACTCACCTATTGAAAATTGAAAACTAAAAATATTTTTGTATTTAATGTCAAAATAACTAAGTCTATCCTCTCCTTTTTAGGCCAGTGTCCTCTGAGTATATCTCGGAAAATTTCTCCATTTTTTACATTATGACCAGAATGTTCTTTACTCACAAAATATTACAAAGCAACAATTTTTGAAATGAAATTTGTGGAGATAACGAACAGTATTTAGCTCATAAGTTCAGTAAACAATACAAAATAGGAACACAGCAAACAAGGACATCTAAAACATCGCAGATTGGATCAGACGTCATGGAGAAGTATGCACCGCTGCCAACCGGTCACACCTGCCGTGTGTGTGCTTCTTGCCATGATTGGGAAATAACGGAAAGATCCGTCGACCATTCAGTGTATAAAAAATGTTCAAAAAGTGTGAAAAACGATGAATTATATTTGCTGACAAAGTGATCATTGTATCGACCGTAGAAGTTACAAAATAATGTCTTTAAATGAGACTATTGATAATTATGCAGCAGCAACTTGTTTGTCAAAAACGTACCTCGTTTACAAACTTCTCAATATGTAGAGCATGCTCTTGCGTATCAAATCAACTGATATATATATAAACCCCGTATGCAGGTGATGACGGTTACATGACTGGAAAGTTGACAATTGACAAGTTAAAGTTATCTCGTTTGTCAAAAAGTTTGGTTGTGAGATTACTATTAACGACCTTTTCAAATAATATTAATATCTAAATATGAAACAGATGTGTCAGACTGTGTGGTATCTTTTATTTCAATAATGAAATATATATGAATATGGAAATAAATATTGAACTATAATTTAAAAAATGGAACCACGTTGTTTGATATAAATAAATGATTTGAATTTGATCCATAAGCTAATTAATTATTACAGTCTGACGTATGAAAATCCTATCATAATCTGTTCAAAAATTATGACGAAGGGTTTTAGTTTGGTATATTACTGCAAAGGTAGGTCAAACTCGAGGTTCATGAAGTGAAATATGTTGGTACTAAAAGAACAATCTTATCACAAGAAGTACACATTTGAAGTATGAACGCCATAACTCCATTCAATAACAAGTTATTGGGGAAGGTTTAAGATTTTGCATACGAACAGACAGACAAACATATAAATAGGACCAATCTATGTTACCCCGAATTTTCGATTACGGAGGCATTAAAATACATAACCAACACAAACGGGTAAATGTATCTGCAGTGGGTATTGAGCCATTAATTCCACATAAAAAGGCAATTTTAAGTTAATATAATATCATTTCACCATAAACTAGAAGAACTTTGAGCACTGAGCTCAATATACATATCCCTCGCCTTCCATATAATAATAATAGTTCGTGATTTCTTTGGGAGACCCAAATAAAAGTCAAATGAAAAAAGTAAAATAGGAGGTCAGAATGTCATTATGTAATAAAGAGTGCATAAAAGTACATGTTTCATTAAATTTTATTCGGTGGTATAGGACGTATGTGAATAAGAGCTTCAATATTATAGAAAGAATGGAAGTGTACATGTTTTACTATGGAAAAACCGAAATATGTGTCCGATCAAAAAGTAAAACAGGAGGTGCACAATGGAGCTATCACAAAGATTCTGTGAAAAGTTCCATTAAATCTCATTCTGTGGATTACTTCATTCTGACTGAACGTCCATCCGACTCTGACCGTTCGCCTGTATCGTTTTGGAGGTACCCATCTCTTAATCACAACTCCTCTAATACCACTGGATAGACAGGAGTATGTTCTACATAAAACGAATTATGAAATGATGCAATCTATTGACAAATAATTTATGATACAAGGATATCAATAGTCAGCATTTGGAAATCTATTGTTCATACAATTACTAACTCGTACAAGACACTTATTTCACCTCTGATATTTTTGGATCTTTGTATTGTTTGCCATTTGTATTGCTTCATTGGACTTTTCGTAATATTCGCATTTCCTCATACACACGACTTAAAACAATTATATCAATCTTCTACACGAAATATGAAGATAGCGAGCAATAATCGAGGCCAAAGGTCCACTAAAACAATACAAATTGTAGTTTTGATGTATTTCTTTACTTTCATAGACGTTGAATTAAGAAAACGCACAATAGAGAAATTAAGTCGAGGACAAACGGTTCAAGGGAACCTACATGTTAGTGCACTCAATGCATTTTGGGTGATCCTCTAATGATACATGTATCTTTATCAAGAGAGCAGATATTTTACATCTTTTACTAATTTCGATTCTCCATTTTTTTTATTTATCCTTTTAATTATCTTTCATTTTTTTTCAAATTAATATTTTTTTTTCTAAATTTGTCCTTTTTTGTTTCATAATATCATACACGTACTGAATTTCCAATTTATTGAGTGTTAATAGGATAATTTTATATAATTATTTTCCACCAAGTTTGAGTATTAAACTTTTCCTTCATATAATCTTTTTCTTGTGAAAAAAAAAATGAATTTGATACTTCAGTGTAATAAAAGCATCTCAAAAACCGTTATCAAGATTTCTGATAAAATTCAACAATTTGAAAATTTCTTTAAATGATAGCAAGAATGAATGTGGTCGTTTCTTACTTTAGTCAGCGTCCGGATAGATGTATAAAAGTTTTTATCAGCAATTCAATTCAGCAATTTTTTTTATTAAAAAGAACATATTTTTGGCTTTTCATATATTACTCAATTTGATGTATGGCACAGAATGTTTATTGTATGCTCAGATGATAAATAAACTTGAATTCCATTCCTCAATTGTTTATCAATTCTTTACGTTTATTATAGAATTTTTAATAAATCTTTGTCTAAAAATTAAATTAAGATTTTAAATTTTTCCCTAAATATTAATTCATCTGTAATGAAGGAAATATAAACAAAATCTCCCTTGTTTTCAAATAAATCTATTTTCAACATTTCAAAACAATATATAAGACCTAAGTTGTACTGATATTATTGACCATCAAAGAGGAAATTCGTTCAATTGCGTATGCTGTAGAATGTTAAAAATATAACATTTAACTTCCTGCAGCTGCACGTAAAGTTGAAAACTCTCAAGTACAATATATATCCCTTTGAATGACCAGCTGTTCACAATTGTACGTAAAAAAAAAAGACAAAAATATCAAAATGAAATTCTGTATTATATGAAATCATGATTTTTAATATTTTTGTTTCATTACATTTACATCAAACAAGTGCTAGGTTTTTAATATTATATTTTTTTAATTTGATATACTGTTTTACATGATATAAACCCTTCGAACCATTGCGACAGAAACAATACAAAACATTGTCTATGCTTGTCTTTTTCTGCATACGAATTTGTAATTGATGTTTATTTATGAGTAAGACAATTTATTCTGATATACATAACTTCTTAAGCTTGTTTTCTGTACAATGTTTTCTGCATGGGATACTCTTGATAAGACTGCGATGCTCAGTATGAGTCTCCAACAATATAGGCTGTCAGATTTTTAATACCTGACAGGCTATATATCTCTGACTTGTAAAGTGTACCACATTCATACCCTCAAAGTTTAAAACACTGTGATTTATGTAACTTGTATGTTTGTATATTTGTATCTGTAACTTCTAGCTTGAATTCTATATGATTAGACTTTTGTTTAATAATCGAGTCTTGATAAGACAGTAAAGCCCCACAACTGCTGACAGACTCCCGGTATCTACTAGGATATATCTCTGGTATTACGGTGTATATAAGCTTCACTGTTATAGAAAAGCAATACCTGTAGGTTTGTCAGTGATTAGTCTAAGTTGAGATAATACTGAAAACATATCTTACATATAATATAGGATAATATGTTCAAAACTTAATTCTTCAATGCATAAACTATCGTTCAATAAACGCTAAAGGAACACCCAAGCTTTTTGTCATCCTTCTAGATAGATATAACCTGTCATTATATAAAAAATTTTTTTGGTTTGGTGAGCAGTTTGGTTGACAATGTTCCTTCATAACATAATAAAATCAAAGGTGAAGTAAAATTGATACAGGACCTAATATTGTGGCTAATTTAAGCATGTTCTAAATTATTCAAATATATAGACAATTTTTCTACGTATGCATGCTGACGTATTTTTTACAATCACAAGCAGAAGTTTTCATGGACGTCTAATCTATAGCTTTTACATGTATTTCAGAAGTGTAACTATAAAAGCAATTATTATATAAATGAAGATTTCCTATCTTTCTGATTGGCTGAGATCCAACTATATGGAAGAAATACTACGTGATATTTACTTGCACGTGACGTTCCAGGTGAATAAAGAGCAGTAGCTTTCAATGAATATAGTATTCCAAGTGGATTAATAAAATGAGAAAAATCCTCTATTGATTGTGCCGGTTTAATGTTGATATTTGGCCTGGGTTGAAAATTGACCCGGGGTCATTTTTTTACGTTGAATACTGATACCAAAGGAGTTGAATTTAGACTCTAGTCCGTTGAAAATTGGGCTGGGTCGTGGAATTTTGATCATGAAACCGCTTTTTAATTCAACAGCATAAAAACATTATTTATTACTTGGTTTTCACAACTGTGATTTATTCCATAGGCGACTGGATGACTCGGGCTAGGGATGCTTAGACACCACCCCATCCCCAAACTTTAAAAAATGTGAAATCACCATTTTTTATCAAAAGTCAGTAACATCAAAAAGTATACCGTTTGTTGTACACAATAAACAAGCATTCCTTACGACAAATTCAAAACTATGTATTTTTGCATCATAGGCAACTGCTGTCTCAATAAAAAAGGATCTCGGAAATTTTCGTATCTTGTGATAGGTCATCAACGATAATCACTTTGTTAAAAATCACCCTGATTCTATGTTAAAGTATTCTGAACTTGATATTAAAAGTACATTTATGTAAGATGGAGTTCCTTATCGACACCGTATTTGCTGTCTTCGGAGACCAATTCTTCATTTAAAACTTGGATTTTCGATGGACACTAATTGTGCTCCTTTATTGGTCAACCTGTTTTAACATTTCTATAAAGCTGAATCAGAATATATTTTTAAAAACTTTACATGACAGGAAGAAACACTTGCTGTGGAATTCAACTCAACATTTAGATATACCGATGACATATGATCAAGTAATAATAGTCACTTTAGTTCATATGTCGACTTGATATACCCAAGTGAACTTTAAATTAAAGTCACTACTGAATGTGCCACAACTGTTTCATGTTTGGAAGTTTTATTGACTATGGAAGATGAAGGGCAACTGAAACTTTACCGTATTATTAAGAAAAGAGATGATTTCTTATGAACTTTCTTTATTTGTAAAGTGATGTCCCGCTATCACCTGTTTATGGTATGGCAGGTACAACATAACATTATAATACTTTTTGTTATTCGTATTCAAAAATTTTGTTTTCCCTTTCTAAATCATGTCATTCCTGTTCGATCAAATATGATTCTTATTCGATTCGTTGTTATACATGTGCGAAAAAAATGTTATTTCTCTTCCAGAATTCATCACCTTTAAGTTGTTATTCTATTCGAAAATATGTTATTCCTATTCGATAATTTTGTCATTTCTATTCGATAATAAAATGATTTAAAACATTTTAAACATGTCGTTTCTATTCCTCCAATCGGAATAGCAATTTATCGAAAACAAATTTCAAATTATCGAATAGAAATAACAATTTATCTAATAGGAATCACATTGTATCGAATAAGAATGATATTTTTTAGAATAAGAATAATGTAATTCTTAAGGTTATTCCCCCAAAAAAGATACAATCTTAAGGCCGAGGCAGGCTACTGACATATAAGTTTGTAACAGAGATTTCACCAACCTTGTTTAAAGTCAGCATTACTTACATGTACATATTATGGTCGCTATATATTGATCTGTTTACAAATATAACTAGCTACAGAACCGAAGCGTTATTGTTTTATATACAGCAAAACTCGTTTAGTACGATCACTGATATTGCGAATTTACGGATATGGCGAAGTCAGCTTGGATCCCCAGGTATATAAATTTAATGACTTTCTTTTACGGTTAAAACGAATTAAGGATAGAACGAAGTAATTTTACAGGTCCCAGTTACTTTGTTATAACTGAGTTGTAGTAGTCTTTGGCCGCTGCAGATCCCATAATGCAAAATATGTGCAATTTTTGGCGTAAGATTTTTTGCTCACTGTTTGGGAGAATTTCTCCCTTTTCCAACTTTGGTAAATCATCTACCTTTCACCCCCCCCCCTAATTCCATACACATTATTAAACCAATTTGTATTTTTTTATCCTCCTCTCAACCCTCTACTTGCGATAAACTGACTTGACTTTAGTTGTCTGAAGAGTTGCCGAAAATTCTAATTCAAGTGAGTTTATCATTTGTAGAGACGACTATAAAGGGTTGTGATGTGTATAAAATATACATATATATTAAAAGTGTGTCTAGAAATATGGAAGAAAAGTTAGATGACTTACCAAAGTTGTAAAGTGGAGAATTTCTCCCAAACAGTTTGCAAAATATCTTGAGCCGTATATTGCACATTTTTGCATTACGGGATCTGTAGCGTTTTAGTGAAAGACTACTATATAAAACCATAATCTACAGTTCTGCAACTAAAATATAACATACCATTGGATTCATTTTGGCCGATGTGTTTCATTCAAATTTTTTAGGGTTTTTAGAGACCAGGTATTCCAACAATCTATTGGTATTCCCATGGGTACATATTGCGCTTTGTTACAAGCAGACCTATTTTTATATTCATATGAAGCAGAATTTATGCAAAATCTTATGCGTGAAAAGAAAAAACACTTGCTGTGGCCTTCAACTCGACATTTAGATATATCGACGACTTATTGTCTATTAATAATGGTAATTTCCATTCCTACGTCGATACGATATATCCTGGTGAGCTTATGATAAAAGATACCACAGAATCCGACACTTCTGTTTCATACTTGGATATTTTACTTGAAACAGACGTAAATGGTAATCTAATAACCAAGCTTTATGATAAACATGATGACTTTAATTTTTCTATCATCAACTTCCCTTATAGCAATATACCTTCATCACCTGCCTACGGAGTATATACATCTCAGTTGATTCGATACGCAAGAGCATGCTCTACGTATGAACAATTTCTAAAACGAGGTAAATTATTGACAAGCAAGTTGATGAAACAAGAATATCAGCAGTCTCGTTATATATTGGAGATTTAGATTCATGTCTTCTTTAAGTTGAAGGCATATTATCTTCATACAGTTACAATTTATTTATGTCCTTTACAATTTTATCAAACAAGTGATGCTTCAATTGTTGATCCACAACTCTTGAAATTACTATTGAAACATTATAAAACATATTTCATATGAGTGTATTTCTCTGTTATTGTTGTTTAACAATTTCTATTCTAAAATCTGTAGCATCTTTTATTTTGTGATATGGTTCCTGTATGAGTGACTCTTCGTAAGACCGTAACGCCCCGTGTAAGTTTCCCACAACATGATGACAGATTCCAAGTATCTGCCAGGATATGTCTCTGAGTTTTAAAGGAACATATCTCCCATCATCATAGAGCAGCAGTGTCTGTAGGTCTGTCAGTGACTGTAAACACTGAGATCTATTACCTAGTCTATAGTGAGATAATACAGACATCATCTCTACCATTACAAAGGGTGGTACAGTTAAGCGTGCCTTTTCCATTTTTTTGACTCACATTGTGTTCTAAATATAATTCTTCAATACAGGGGAAATTTGCATATAAACAAACATCATTCACCCAGGCTATCTTCATTCTTCGAGACAAAGGAATATTACAAACAGCTTCATTGTACCTCATCCTATCAACTGTAATTTTATACATAATAAAAGCCTGCGATATTCTTTGTTTAGTAATACAAGTGACATGTAGTGTTTTATCATACCTTCCTGTTCTATAGTAATACAATCCTAGATAAAGTAAATAAGACATAGAACCTAATCTTGCTGTTATTTTCAACATGCTGCGAATTGTTGCATCTAAGTTATAGATATTTTTATGTGTGTAGCATGCAGTGCTGTTTGCCATTATGAAAGATATTCGAACAAGTGTCTCAGCAGTACAGTATTGCAAGGTTAACAACTGGTATTGTGAGATTGATAACCGAGATAGTGGGTGCATTAATTTTAAATAGTGGTAATATTCCCACATATGTTGAGCAGAAAAAAACTTATTCTAGATAATTCAGTCATGCCAAACATATCTAAATCTGCAATACTCATGAATTCTCCATCAGCAGGAGATAACACAAAGGACGGGCTACTGAGGGCTGGTTCTAGGATTGATCTGAGAGTTGGACTCAGCAGTAAACAGAACACACCCATTCTGTAATAATGATAAAGCTGTTGTAAAAGAGATTCACGTGCATCATCAACAACTTTGTTTATAAACATGTTGTTTTGTGGAATAAAAAAGTTAGGAAAGTCACCATGGTAAACACAACGTATGAGATATTTAAAACACTTCCAAAAGCAATTAAGTACCTTGTTCGGGCACCATCTAACTTGTCCTGATTGCATCATCCAGAACATTGTGGTCTTCATGTAATATGAACACAGTAATTTATCCTCCCCACAATTGATAACTTCCTTCAGAAATATTTTCAGAAGACCATAACATAGAAACTGTGTATGATTCATGGTACACACTAGTTGCTGCTTAGCTTGTGAAAATGATAATCTCCATTCCAGTTCGTCAGAAGTCATATTTACTTTACTACCAATAGGCACACAGTGACATTCATTTTTAAGGATTTTTTCTAACACAGGTACCGGCGGCCAGGTGTGCCTCTGGCAGCTGTCAGCCCAACTTCCTAATAGTTTAGGCCACGGAAATGTGGCTAAGCAATGAGCTTGATCGAATTCAATAGGTCCAAAGAAACCACTGCTACAAGGACCATGGAGTCTGTTATTTTCAGAGTAGGACCTTTGCGACAAAATACTGAACTGAAAATAGTGTTCTCTCCATTGACGACTTGATAAATAAGCTCTACCATTAGGCAAGAAAACATGGCATGATATCGCGTTGTTGTGTCGAACCGGTGTCAGGAGGCGCAATTTGACAAATCCTGGAGGTGTATCAAAATCTTCCATTAGCACAATATCATGTTTTGTTGTATTATAAAACCGAGACTGGGCGATGTCAGTTATTAATTTACAATTACAACTCCAGAACATTGTATCCCTGTCAGATGATTTCAGTCTAAATCCCTCTCTATAACTCCCACTCTCAATAATTGGACATCCTTTATGACGAAAAACAGGTTTCTTTATCATCTCTTTTATGTCCAACACGTCCCTTCTGTTGGCCACTTCTGTTGGTGTCCCTATCTTACGACACAGACCAACATACAGGACCTCTGATAGACGGGGAATGTGGTCCATTCTGGAAATAATGTATATTTCTAATATATAAAGGAAAAAATACTTAAGTACCATTTTTAGAATTGTACATTTCTTTTAGATTATCTTACTCGTGTTTTAAAATAAACGTATACATACGTGTAACACTTGTTAATTAGGCTCCTTATATTCTCTCTGCAGGTGACAGTCGGCATGTACATGTAATAAGTTTTAGGGAAATACACAGAAAAAAACTTGTTTCGTTTCTGCTAAGCATTATAACATTCGTAAACGAAAGGAAATGCATACAGATGTTTCTCATTGCATGCATATGAATGTAAAACTAATTTCACTTCCCTTTTCCGGACTTTCTTTCATAGTGTATTTATTTCCAAAGACATATTTGTTAGTTTTATTATTTAATTTTAGTTAATTTTTAGTTGAAAAGTCAAAAAAGAATCAAAATAAAAAAGAATGATACACAGCTACACTCACAGAAAGCAAACCAACATAAAAGAAACAAAATAAAAAGGGAATGTATGGGATGGGGGTAATAAACGACTAAAGTACTTGACAGATTTCTTCCATTTGTAATCACTTAAAATTAATCAGATCGGTGCTAACGTCTTGGAAATACCATCCAAGCTAAAAGTAGATGGAGAACGGGTAGAAGCAGAGGGAATCACAGCCTTTGTCAGGAAAACGGGTAACAATCAAGGGAGGCTAATGGGAGGACCGCGATACAGAACCCAAGCAAATTTTAATGTATCACCGCCATAACAGCCAATGGAGGGGCTAAATAGGCAAGAAAACGTTCCACCTGCACGTTCCTCAATGGAAAGTCTGACTGAAAGAAACGGCCGTTATTAGGATAACCATGGAGAGTCTTCAACATATCCGGGAAGTATAATAAGCAAAAGTGTCTCTCTCGAAAAAGAAAAGAATCTTAAAATAATTAGTCTAAATGTGTGTGGGCTCACTTCAAAACTACGGGAGGAGGAATTTATAAATTTTATCAATGAATATGATATTATATGTCTCTCAGAAACAAAAACAGATAGTGCAGATTTAATTAATTTAGAAAATATTACTGCATAAAGTAAACATAGATCTTTAATATCATTTCGTAAATCAGGTGGATTAGTTATTTATGTACAAAATTATTTTGTACCTTATGTATCTATTGTCGAAAATGAATGTGACCAAATCTTATGGTTAAAATTGAATGGAAATTTATTAGGAATTGATAAACACATTGTAATTGGAAATGTTTATGTACTTCCATGTAATTCACGTTTTTCATCAATAACAATTTTTGAGGAAATTGAAAAAGAAGTGGTAATGATGTCATCTGAATATAACTGTATATGTTTAATGGGTGATTTTAATAGTAGAACTTCTAACGAGAAGGACTATATTTCTTTTACTGAAAATGATTTAACTTCATTAGAAAGAGATATAATACTTGAAGAGAGTCAAGATGTGATTTATTTAGAGAAGTATGGTTTTTTTATAGACAGGAAATCAAAAGATAACACTGTTAATCAATATGGAAGAAAGTTGATTGATGTTCGTAAAAAATGTAATCTTTATATTTTGAATGGTAGAACAAAAGGGGATATGGATGGAGAATTGACGTGCAAGCAGACAAGTGTTGTCGATTATTGTATAGTTAACAAAATGTTCTTAGAATATGTACAAGATATGCATGTGTTACCATTTTCATCTTTTTTATCTGATATTCATAGGCCTATTTTGTTATGTTTATCATTTGGAAATAATTTATGCTTAAACAATACTTCACCATATAAAAAGCAAGATTTTAAAATTGTCAGAAAGTGGAACAATGAAGGCTCATTGTCTTACAAAAATTCTGTAGACTCAAAGGCAGAAAAAATTTAAAATTGTAATGTGAATTAGAAAACTGTAAAACAGAAAATGCAACACAGGAATTCATTGATTTAATTGTAAGTCAAACATGTGAAGTTGAAAGTGCTAGAGAAACCTTTGGTACACAAAGAATTATGAATACAGGAGAAAAAAAGAATCATTTTATTTTTAAGGAACCATGGTTTACAACTGAATATAAAATTGCAAGACAAAACTATGGAAGAGCAAAAAGGATGTATAAAAAAAATATGGAAGTTGTATATTTGAAAGCAATTCATATGTAATTGAAAAGAAGTATAAACATAAACTTAAGTATGCAAGGAATAAACACAGATCAGAAATGACAAAGAAACTGAATTATTTACGCACAAAAAATCCTAAAGAATACTGGAAAATTCTGAATACTAATGAGAAAAAACCAAAATATAATGCTGATATTCAGGATCTTTTTAATTTTTACAAACAATTTTTGGCTTTTCGATGTTCTTGACTTTTGACATGCATTGAAGAATTGAGTTAACAACATAGGACTTAGCCTTAAATATCTTATCAAATCTCAATTAATATTAGACAATAAATAATTAATTCATTCCAGCCTCCGGCTCAATATTATGGAGGACAAAGATGTATTGTTATAACCATAAAAAATCTTAAAGATTCGTTCTCTCTCTCTCTCTCTCTCTCTCTCTCTCTCTCTCTCTCTCTCTCTCTCTCTCTCTCTCTCTCTCTCTCTCTCTCTGTATTTAAGTGTTCTAAGGGTTATAGATTTACTCAGCTAAAATGAGAAAACAGGAAAATTACAGTAAGGAAAACACAGGGAACTATAATTTTCACTACTGTTATAAAAAGTAATTTATCTAGAATTCTTGTTGAGGGTGAAGTACAGTTTCGGTTTCCTTCCCTATATAATTCTTGTATTTAAAGCCAAAATAAGCTGATAACAAGAATTTGAGAATGGGAATTTCCAGCTTTGTAGGAAAAAAAAGACGTTGATCCAGGGGTTGTATCCAAGAATACTGATCCGGGTGGAAAAAATTTCCAACGTTGAATATTGGGTTTATTTTTACAACATTGAAAATGAGAGATTGAAAAAAACCAAAGTAAATAAATGTAATATACCTCAGATCATTTTTTACAGCTTCATATTTGTCATTGCATACGACCTAAACACTCTGAGAGTTGACCCTGATGAATATTTACCCCAACAATGGAGATTTAAACAGTAACGCATGTACGCATCTTTGAAATGGGAGTTGTTTGAAACTATTTATCATTTAATCTATTTATTAATATTTTGTCTTTTGACTTTTCATTTTTTCCAGAATAATAAGAACCGGTCTCATATATTCACGAATTGATCAGTAGAATATATTTCACTGTTTTATATGATTTCAAATACATAACTTTCACATTTTCGAAATGTTATTTCCCTTTCGGTGGTCAGATGGTGTACATTGTAGGACACGTCTATTTTCCTCTTTCATGATCAAATGTATTTGTCAGTGTGTTACAAGTTAAATATATATGAATATATTCATTATGTTTTCCAATACTATCATAAAACAGAGACAAATAAAAAAATGTTCATATAGTTTAAAGGTCGAAAAATATAAGGTACATTGTATAATACATTTTTTTATCTCATTTTAAATATTCTTTACAACGCTTTACATGTTTGGTACTAAAATATCAAGTGGCAGGGCACGTTTCCCTGTTGTTATAAATGCTTTTGATTATATTCAATCTCTTCTGTAAATGCATTTTCCGCAATAGTTACCGTTCGTTAAACGAAAACTCCCAAGAGTAGTAGACGTCAGAGTATCCTTGCTCACGCCACAATTCTTATTGTTCTATCAGAGTGTAATGTGTCAAAGGATTTCTGTAACTTCACTTTCAAATTTAAAATCAATTTGAGAGCGGTCCCGAATTTGAAAGTTTAGGTTTTATTTTTCAGCTCTTTTGCATGTTTTCATGTAACAAAAAATAAACTGCAGAAATGTTCGGGAAACATGAAGATTAATTCAGCCAAAAAGTATATTATGGTTGGGGGAAATGTTTTTTCTTGGCGTAATGAATATACGAGGGCTGTTCAATAAATAATGTCCTGAACTGTATGACATACAAAACAGATATCATATGGCATGAAACTTGACTTTCTCTCATTATTGAATCTTTACTGAACTTAAAACAGTTTATGTGACCAATTGTCATCACATAGTTTCATCGTGAGAAGCTGGGAAACAAGGGCTTTTCGAGACACTGCATTATAAATGAAAGGTAAAGAAACAGTAAACTAGAGTTAAAATAATGGCTACATTAAAGCTGCTGTAAAACTTGTTAAAAATCCCAAAGAATTAATCACTGAAATATTTGTCATTTACAGCAACCTATGTCTGTTTTATAGACAAATGAGCAGGTGGATTTCAATGATAAAAAAATTATATAATGGGCATCAAAAATGGGTACCCTCCTTGCCAACAAAAATTAAAACAACTTATGTACTGTTTGCCAAATTTCAACAAATATTATTTGTTGATGTATGATTGACTTTAAGACACATACCAAATTTGGTGGACATCATATCGGGAGTAATTTACACTGTTTTTAAGAAACGTTTAACAGTAAAAAAGCTTAGTACTCAAAGGTCACCCTATATTTTGAAAAATGAGCGAAAACGACAGTGTGAACGAAAGTCTTCACAATTATTTTAAAATATCAGTAATTGTAGTTATCCACATTTGTTTTATATTCAAAAAGATATTGGAACATGAATCTATTGCTTAAAATCATCAAAACAAAATTTACCATAAGATGTACTTGATAAAAACGGCGAAGGTCTGACAAAAGCAAAGTTATGCAAGAGCACAAAGACAGATTCATATGCAATTTTCTTTAAAATTAGTGGTATTGTTGTTCAAATTCGTACTCGGGGCGACAGTTTAATATCTGGAGGAGTCTAGAAAGGATTTTTTTGCAAAAAAATTGAAAGGTTTATTAGAGGAAGGACCCAGAATTAGGAATCTACTTCATTGAATTTCTTCATTACAGCGTCCAAACCGCATGCCCTGAAGAGTAAAGGGGTTTTCGGGATAAACGGAAAGTTAATGTTTTTTTTCACATTAACAATATTTGCCAGATCTTTGACCTTTTGACTTGCTTTTATTTCCAAACTTTAAAAAACACCTTTCTGAAGGAAAAAACAAGTCCAGGAAATCATTGGATCTGCCATTTTCCAGTATACTAAGGGTCATACCCAAAAATGAGTTCTAAAAACAATCAGACATTGGATAAAAAATATTACGGACATGTTTGTATTAAAAGAGATTAATAAGTAAAATTATGAAGACTAAATCATTGAAAAGCGTCGTTTGCTTCTTTCTGAGCACCGAGGACATTATTTATTGAACAGCCCTCGTACATATATCCATTGCGATCATGCAATAAATAGGTGTAAAGTTACAAAGATATAGTGAGGAAAATGTGTTACGCAAACAACTGAAGAAAATGAGATTAATTTTTACAAGAATGTGAAATTATGTTTTAATCATATGATGTAGTTTCCACATGAATTTCCGTAATATGAAAATAAAAGCATGCAATTTTATTTTGCAAGACTTAGTGTTGCTTCTCTATTGCCAAATCACATTGTTATGTATAGAATATAAAATATAAGACAGTTTTACCAATTTCCTCAAATCTTCTAATTCCTGATTTCAGCAAAATCACCAATGCATAGAATTTTCTTGTTTTATAATAATAACTTTTTAGAATGTCTTTTAATCCAATTGATCCCCTAGGAACAAGCCAAGCCATTTTTAGTTGTACTGAATATAAAGTTTAGGAATAATCACTCTTATTTAGAGGAACTGTTCCTGATTATTGTAGATCCACATAGAGATGACACCCGAGGAAATAAAACTTATCATTCCTACTCATCCCCCATTGTTACTTTGTTACTAGTATTTACTTAAACCTGACCACACTGCCTTCATCACTGGGCTAGAAAGGATAGACTATGTAAAGTTACTAATTACAAATTAGCAAATTAATCTAATGATCATAAAACAGCAATTTTTCTTATTTGATTAAAATAAAATTATTGTCTTAGTCTTTTATAAGTGTCAATTCTTTAATATCAATGTTATTTTTCCTATAACATTAATCCCCCCTCCTCCGATTTGGAGATGTGAGGAAACAATTAATTCCTGTATAGCGTTTTTAAAATATTCAAAATACAATTCATTATTTACATTCAAAGAAAAAAATCCAGATAATTAAAACATTGACATTTGGTTTGGTTACATGGAAACCAGGATGTAATGTTGGTGATTTTCATCAGCTCTAAGCTTCCTTTGTATGTGAGGCCTAGTCATGAAGCAGACGAGTTCTACCACAACAACACTGGGACAGATGTACTGGGGTAGGTATCTCAGATTCAGAATTAAAACTGTCAGAAGAATCAGGAAATTATTTAATGGAATTTTTACACTGGGTAAATCAGTTACCTATCCCCATCTGTCAAAAATGTCAAAATTTCCAATATATGAATGGTATATGTCATTCATATATGTAGATGTTTTGTGGCAGGTTCCTCTTGGAGATGAATCAAGACTAGCAAAGCTTCCACCACTGCAGAGTGAAGATATCCGGGTCCACCTCCAGGACCACCCTCAGAAATTGGCTGTCCTTGACCTATAGCTCTCTTCCGTAGGTTTGTTATGTAATTCATAACCTTTGAATAATTTATGAATGGTATTGATTATTGTAATTAAAGTAAACTTATCTAGTCAGTAAAAAGTCTAAAGAAGTCACCCATTTAGTACGTTTTCTTTTGATAAATATAGGATCTCCCATGGTTTGTGGTTTGATATGATTTTTATCCAACGAGTTGTGTGTTTTCTATCCCCGAGCCTTGGCGAGGGGATAGAAAACACACAACGAGTTGGATAAAAATCATATCAAACCACAAACCATGGGGGATTCTTTTTATCACATATCTTTGTTCACTATAAATGTGTACTTTGTCTTTATTTCTAATTCAAAGTTCCCTTTCGGTTACCTCGGACCAAATAACGTAATAAATGATATTACGCTGTATGAAATATTTCGTACAAAAATAAAAGAAAGAAAGTATTTCTGCACTTATTTTTTTTTATTCCTGAATGAAGATTTGTTAAAATATATCAAATAATGTGAAATTTGACAAATTAAGTCATTCTCTCCATCATGCACATGTATTTGTTTATTTACATTACGTCACGTGTCGTAGGAATACATAGTGTTGATACGAAAACGATATCACATGAGCTATATCAACGGGATAAAGGGGAAAATATGTGATAAATAATGATAACATTTTTGGAGTGTATTCAGGGAACCATTGTCTAGTTATACCAGGGCTTCAAAGATTATTGGAATCATGGAATACTGCATAATGGGCGAGGCATTTCCAACTATCGTTGATCAGGTCTGGACGATTTCTAAATATGGAAGTCAAGAACGATAACCGGACGTTGCTATAAATGTACATCAAGTACACGTAATTATTTTTCTGTCCAATCAGACAACAGCATTTCTACACATCCCAAAACACATTTTAAAAGAACAAAAATATAACACGTACTTTTGTTTTTTCCTCAAAGATTTTTTAAACAAAAAATCTGTAAAAGCAAGGTGAAAACTTTTGAAGATAAACATATTCCCTCAATTTTTACCGTGAACAACCTTGAAATTTTTCTCTCGGTAAAGGAAAAAAATGCACGATAAAATGTAATCGTTTACAGACGTATAGATCGCATCAACAAGTTTTTATAAAGTTCAATTATTACATTTCCAGAAGATATTATATGATGGAAAATATAATTTTGCTTAGCCGTCCGATTTTCAACGATAATGCTTAAATTCCATGTGTATAGGTCAACTCACACAAGCGTTTTTCGTTTGGATTTTACAAAAATAAAGTTTTGAATTATCACGGGTTTCATGAGCGCCGAATACTTAGCTATGGAGACTTTAAATGGGCATAAGGAAAGGCGTATAACGCAGAGAAAAGATCATCCTGTAATTATATATGAATGTGTTTTATCCCAACATCTTACCTCGCATATCAGAAACAGCATGCACCACTAGTATTCTGTAATAACACTCAAAAATAATAAAGACATATCTTTTCGATAAGTTTTTCTATGGCAGGCTCTAAAAAAAATTTACCGTATTCATATTATTTTAAGCGTTAGTTAAACTTTTGGGATTACTAACTCAAAGACACAGATTTGTATATATATCCCACTTAAAACGTATTCTAAGCTTTCAAGTCGTGTTTGTCATGAATATTATACTGAAAGGAAAAAGAAACGCATATTTTACTTTTAAATAAAATTAAAACTATTATTTCGAAAATGTTTTCCAGTATTATTTTCAAACATTCTATTTCATCTTTAATGTACAAGTTACCAAAGTGTGACTTTGACCGATAATTCCTGAGTTGTCTATACCCTCAAATTTAAAATAAAAATTCTCATCATTTCCCTTGCACATTGGTAACAGCCTTGATTTTCCTGTGCAATGAGTTCACCAGAGCATTTATCTATCTCATTTGATTGTTATTTAACTCTTCCGACATTAGTCTAAATGGTTGATAGAAGCTGAATTATTAAACCAAAGCCAACAAATCTCCCCGCCAAATGAGTGCCACAATTTTTTTATATTAGGATAGAATTTACAGAATCCAGCTGGCTTGGTACAAGTGAATGTTTGTGAGAAAGTCTCGACAAACATTGGCTATATTTTCCCAGTGTGAACATGCTAAGATACATAAAGCACACGACGCGTACGTGTGCGTGTGAGGGTAAAATTGACGTAAAAGTTGCCAAGCTTGCGGACCAAATTAGAGCAGAGAATTTCTGTCAATTTTAGGGTGAAGATATTGGTATGATAGTTTGCTGTATAAATATCGGTTTCAGTGATAATACCTTGACAACAACCGAGGTGACATGATGAAAAGCCCTGTCTTGATGTGACGTTGTTACGCGTCAACGTCATCGCCTCGGTTGGTTGGAAACCTTTTAATTTACTCTCTGACAACTGAAAACCCCTTTTTTGTTGAACAGTTTAAACAAACTGCACAGCAACATCTTTTTGCCTTTTTATTCACTTACGCAATTCAATTACTGGAACCAGTGTAACTTCTGTCAGCCATACCATGATTGCACAAAATTTATACTCATTGCAAATGCGAAAACGATGTCTATAACTCCAATGCATCGATTACTACCACAAAATGTGATCATTAAATTGTCATTATCAACATGCACATGTTTTTAGCTTTTTATCATTTCCCCTACGTGACGCCATACATTTCATGGTTGAGTAATTTTGACCAGCAATTTTAGTGCACAGTAATCAAAATACATATTTGACCAATTTTCATAATTTTCGGCCTTATAGTTAAATATATTCCGCTATTATGCTATTATGCGTTTCTTTTTCCTTTCAGTATATATTATTTCCAAATGCGCATAAAGTTTACATAAAGTTTGTTCTAGAAAATCGTTTGAACCAAAAAAAACCCTAAAAACCACGTGTTTTATTTATTTTCTCATGGTTTTGTCTGAATGCAGTTATCTGATTGGTCAGAGGGATGAGTGCCTTGTTTATTCTGTGTATTATAGCAATTCACGGTTATCGTTCTTGATATCTTAATTCAGAAATCGTCCAAACCTGTTGATGTCCCCGATCTTATCAAAATTAGATTTAACATCCACTCGCATACTCGTTACACTAACGTCTAACAACATCCATTGAGGGTCACGTCAGAGGTCAACTTCTACCAACCAATCGAATCGTCACCTTCAAAAACATCGTTTTTTTTTTTTGTTGAAGCAATTAAATCAAAAGCTGTTCTGAATTCACGTCAGAGGTCAAATTCTATCAACTGAATCAAATTGTCGCCTGTAAAAACATCGTTTTTGCTAAAGCGAATAAGTCAAGAGCTGTTCTGAATTTGACCTCTGAACTGACCCTCTATGGAGATCAATGTCTAATTTTAATCAGATTGTGATGACCCTGGCATACTCTACTTACTAGACAGTGATTCTTAATATTTCCAATTCATTGTGAAATAAAATTATAAATTTAGATTTCAAATTTTAAATTTGCACACGGCATCTTATGTCGGAAAGAAAAACGCAGAAGATTTACATGCTCGTTAGGCCACCTAAGACCCCGATGTATCTCTTGTCGGAATTTACATGCCAATCAAATCCATTATATTTTAAAGAGTTATGACAGAAAAAACAAATAGAAATGGAAATATGATATTAGATGATGTAGAAACAAAGATATTTTTATATACATAAATCATTTATGCAATATAAAACATTTACAGATTGAGTGTCAATGACTGGATTGAGTTGGGATTTGAAATAGACAAAGATGTGATACTGAAAGTTTACATACCAGGGGCTCTTGAATTTTCGGAGATCCCCGATGTTAAGGGAGGCCATGCTTTCCATAGAAAAAAGGATGGGGAATTCATTTGAATACAGATGAAACAAAACTAAGCAGCTGCTTTCAATGATATAGCGATTATAATGTGATGTGTTACTAAAAATAAAAATGAAAAATAAAGCTTATTTCATATACTTGTTATTTGTTTTTTAGCTCTTCAGTGCAGAACGAAGAGCTAATGGGATAGTAAGGTATCTGTTGTCTGTTCATCTATATAGCTACATGTATCTGTCTGTCATTTAATTTGTTTGTTTGCCAACAATTTTTGAAAATGTCGCTCCTGCTGGTTTTTGTCTGATTTGAATATAATGTGGCTCACAGATAGATACCTTTTTATAGGTACAGGTACATGCATGCAATTCTGTGTACATCAATTTTGATTTCAATGAATGGTGTTGCCGTTAAAGCATTGAAGTAGAAAGCTGGAAAGCTGAAACTTATGTGAAAGAATCAGTGGTTTGTGAAGATTTTAATTTATTCAAATCATGGCCCCAGAGGTTAGGGCAGGGTCAAAATAGGGAATCTGATTTTACATTGAAATATGCAGAGAAAAAAAAAATCCTGGGGTTGTCTAGATGATAAATTATTCAATCATAAAATCATGACCCTGGGGTAAGGCGGGACCACAGTAGGGAATCGAAGTGTTTTACATTGAAATATAAATGAAAAAATTATTTTAAAAATCTTTTCAAAAACTACCGGGCAAGAAAAGCAGAAACTTATGTGGAAGCATCTTGAGATAGTGTATATTATACATTTTCCACATTATGCCCTCTGGATAGGGTGGGGTCATTATAGGTATTACAAGGCGGAAATTTGGTAATTAACAGCATGGCCAGTTTTACTTAGATGAACAATGAGGCCATTGTGCCTCTTTTTTCTTCCTTCGTTATATACATGAAAGAACAAACCAGTCGTGCCACGGTATTGACAGAAACCTTTGTTTAAATTATCAAGAAGTAAACGACTTAAAAATCTTTTTTGTGTTTTTACAGATTTTTTTTTCTCACAAAAGAAAACTTTTTGGGTTTATTATAGAAAAACATCATCAATGAACAGAATATCGACTGTTTTTGTTCTAGAATTGTCATCCTTATTTTAAAGTCCTGTATTGATTAACTCCAGATCATTTATATGAATTAAAATATGTACATGAAATAAACAATATAGATTTACAAGATGGAGTCATATCAATTATAAAGCTAGACGACAAACTATCTAAAAAAGCGTTTCCGTCATTACAAAGTTAAGACAAAAGAAAGTGGTTATCAGAAGAATTGATGAAAATATTCAGTTGATGTGGATACACAGTTTCTTTGTAGTTTTACAGCATTTTATATTCAAGATGCATTCTCAAAATCTAAATTATAAACATATTATGGAGATTTAATTTCATGTCTACTTTAGGTTGAAGGCATATTATCTTCATACAGTAACGTTTTATTTGTGTCCTTTACAATTTTATCAAACAAGTGATGGTTAAATTGTGGATCTACAAGTCTTGAAATTACTATTGAAACATTGTAAAACATATTTCACATTTGTACACTTCTCTGTAATTGTTGTTTAACACATTCTATTCTAAAATCAGTAGCTTTTTTTATTCTGTTGAATGGGTAATGTCTGAGGGACTCTTCATAAGACCGTAAAGCCCCGTGTAAGTCTCCAACAACATGTTGACAGATTCCCAGTATCTGCCAGGATAGGTCTCTGAGTTCTACAGGCACATATCTCCCGTCATCATAGAACAGCAGTGTCTGTAGGTCTGTCAGTGACTGTAAACACTGAGATCTATTACCCAGTCTATTGTGAGATAACACACACAACATCTCTACCATAACAAACGGAGGAGATAAAATTGTTCCATTTTTTAGACTCAAATTTTGTTCTAAAAATAAGTCTTCAATATAGGGTATATTACTATATAAATACACATCATTCACCCAAGCTATTTTCATTCTTTGGGACAGAGGCAAATTACTTACATCTTCGTTGTACCTCTGCCTATCAACAGCATCTCTATACATAATAAAGGTCTGTGATAGTCGTTGTTTAGTGACATAATTGATATGTAGTGATTTATCATATCTACCTGTTTTATAGTAATACAATGCTAAATAAAGTAAACCAGATACAGGGCCCAGTTTTGCTGCCATTTTCAACATGCCACAAATTATTGTATCAATTTTATAGGTATTTTTATGTGTGTTACGTGATGTACTGTTTGCCAATATGAAGGCTAAAGAAACAAGATTCTCAGTAGAACAGTACTGTAATGTTAATAATTGGTATTGGGTGATTGATAACCGAGATAGCGTGTGGATTTGTTTTTATTTGACGATGAGATTGCAATATGTGATTTGCAGAAAACGGCAATCTAGATATTTCTGACATACCACATATATCTAATTCAGCAATATCTATGAATTCTGCCTCATTAGGAGATAACACAAAGGACGGGCTACTGAGGGCTGGTTCTAGGATTGATCTGAGAGTCGGACTCAGCAGTACACAGGACACGTCCATTCTGTAATAATAATTAAGCTGTTGTAAAAGGGATTCACGTGTATAACCAACAACTTTGTTTATGATCATGTTGTTTTGTGGAATAAAGAAATTTGGAAAAACTCCACGATAAACACAATGAATGAGATATTTGAAACATCTCCAAAAGCAATTCAGTAAGTTGTTCGGGTACCATCTAAATTGTCCTGATTGCATCATCCAGAACATTGTAGTTTTCATGTAATATGAACACATTAATTCATCCTGCCAACAATTGATAACTTCTTTCAAAAATATTTTCAGGAGTCCGTAACACAGAAATTGTGTATGATTCATCGTACACACTAGTTGTTGCTCGATCGGCTTGAGAAAATGATAATCTCCATTCAAATTCGTTAGAAGTCACATCAACTTTACTACCAATAGGCACACAGTGACATTCATTTTTTAGAATTTTTTCTAACACAGGTACCGGCGGCCAGGTGTGTCTTTGGCATCTCTCAACCCAACTATCTAATAGTTTAGGCCAAGGAAAAGTGGCTAAACAATGAGCGTTATCAAATTCAAGAGGTCCAGAGAAACCACTGGTACAAGGGCCATGGAGTCTTTTATTTCCAGTGAAGAGCCTTATCTCATTACTAAACTGAAAAAAAATGTTCTCTCCACAGACGACTTGATAAATAAGCTCGGCCATCAGGCAAGCAAACAAGCGATGATATCATGAATTCGCGTCGGCCTGGTGTCAGGAGGCGTAGTTTAACAAATCCTGGTGCTGTATCAGAATCTTCCTTTAGCACAATAGTATGTTTTCTTGCATTATAAAACCGAGACTGGGAGTAGTCAGTTATCAATTTATAATTACAGAACCAGACCATTGTATCTATGTCAGATGACCTCAGCCTAAATCCCTCTCTATAACTACCACTCTGCATTACATCATATCCTTTGTGATTATAAACAGGTTTCATTATTATCTCATGTATGTCCATCACGTCTCTCCTGATGGCCACTTCTGTCGGTGTCCCTATCTTACGACACAGACCAACATACAGGACCTCTGATAGACGAGGAATGTGGTCCATCCTGTGAATAAGTTATAGAAAGGAAAGATTTAATTTTATATTCATTTTTTTTAAAATGCAAGACATATGTTACACTTTAAATTATACATATTTATACATACATGAAACACTACTGGGTTTCCTATAATGTCATTACAAATGGCGGTCTGTTTGTTTTCAGTAAAAGGGAAATACCCATATTCAGAAAATCTTGTTTCGTTTTAGCTTTATAACAGTTATTACACTCATAAACTAAGAGAAATATGTGATTCTTAGTACATGTATACGTATTTATAGTTGGGTCGAAGAAAAAGAGAATGAGAATCTTCAGATTCGGAGAAATAAATAAAATGCATATTAATTTACTTTCATTTAAATAAGTTTAATCTTATTCGTCGAGTAACATTTATTAAAAACACTACTACCCGCTGAGTGATAATGAAATTATAAACATTGCATATGCTAATAAGGTGTGTTATACTCAACAACAAACAATATTTATATATTGCTGATCAGTGTATGAGTTCAATATTATATCTATAGATATTAGACATTTCCAGTTACGAGCGCCACGAGCTTGGACTCGTACTCTGTACTTCGATGTATAAGGGGCCGTATAAAAAGTTTTTTAAAAGGGCTGTAAAGCTATGTACTAAGTATGGTGAAAGTAAAACACGATATTAAACAAAGATTAAGATAATATTTGCTATCTAAATTCAAAATAAAATCACCGATTTTGAACCCAAATAGTATCTCCATATTTCTATACATGTTGGTTAAATTAACTTTAAACTGTTTTTGAAATAGTATTTTCATCCGAGTCAGAAATAAAACGGCTATTGTTTTACATCTCAGATTTCTATGTAACGCGATTGATTCAAATTGTGTTATTTACAGGAAAGTCCTATCTTTATATAAAGTAACAAATCAAAGCTAAAGATAATTTTAATTTTAGTAAGTCTGACCTTATCATATATGACTTGAATTGCTACATATTACGTTGCTTTATCTAGAAAACAGTGTTTCGTTGTTTGTTAAAAAATAAATTTATGACAAGGACCCTAAAACTTGTGAAACAACTGTCAGAGTCAGTGCGCGAGTACGTTCCTGAGATCGCGAAATCTGGTAATGTCTATTAATTAAAGATGAGCTACATGCTTTACATGTATTCATGTTCTGTAGCAACCCCTTAACGTTCTCATCTTTCCACAATTATTGTGAATTCCACCTTAACTGTAAACGTATTTTTCCTTCAAATTTATGATAGAATATATTTGCATTTTTTCTTCATTTTGATTCGTCAGATGCAGGCACGAAGCAACAAGGGGGCAACTTTTTCTCCCAGCATTACATATACTGTAGGAAATTACATTAAAAGGCTGGTCTGGTTGCCCCCCCCCCCCTTACTGTTTGTGATATAAGAATAATGTAGAATATATTTTGGTCATTACTTTAGACTAGTGAGTTCTACCATGGATTTCATATTTCACAGGTTTAATCTCCTTCTTATTGATACCAACAAAAGAACTTACGAGTAAGACAGAAATTGTTGCAATATTTTGCAAAATTAACAATTCTCTTTGTTATTGTTTGTATTAACATATCGTACCACATTCCTTTTAAAACGTTTAAAATAATTTTCGATATAATGTTTATTAAAAGTTTTAGAATTATATTGTATTAAAAAAGAAATAAATTTTGTAAAACAGGCCCCTGACCTTTTAATCTTGACCTTGGAGTTTGACTAACATTTGAGAAAGTTCACCCATCATCCTTTTCTGTAGATATACAATATTAGACAAAATAAATAAGGAACATCGACACATCACCAAATCAACATTCCCATTTTCTACGTTGTACAATTTTCTGTGTTCCATATGAAGTATTGACATCCATTTCAGTGCCGTAGCTTCGTTTATGAAAGGGGCAGCCAGAGAATATTTTACTTTACCTGAAAAAGTTGACAAAGAAAGGATAATTGCCCAAACTCGATTATCCCATTACGTAGGGCTAGGGATAGAGGCCAACTTTTTTTCACTACCAACTTCTTTCAATACTGAATTATTTAGTATACCCTTATTTCAGTATACTATAGCAAAAGATGGGGGGAGGTCATATTGTAATTATATGATAACTGGGGCGGGATGAGGGTAAAAATCTCGTTACTGTAAAAATTGTTTTATGGAAGTCTAGTCTACAAAATAGGGAGTAACAATGTAGGGCAATGTACTAACTATTAGTGAAAAGAAAATTGCTAATGAAAACTCCACCAAACAAGATATTGCAGTTTTGTAAGCAAGTTTCCTTTTCCTTTTATTTTTGACAAGTTATTTCAGATCAGTTTGTTCTGCGCCCCGATGGGCAGCGCATGTTTTTGTAAGATATTGTAAAAAGTAATTTTTAAATTCAAACAAATCTCTTGGTGAATATATGCATAAACTCACTCCTTATTAAATTATGAAATAAAATAAATTATTTACCACAGAAAATTTTAAAAATCAGATTTTTTTTCATCAAGGGCAGATAACTCTTCAAAAACTTTTACTGTGCAAAATGTCTCCTTACATGTAATCAGTCTTGTTAATTAGGTTCATGTCACTTTTATCGTTATCTAGCAATGTGTTTTTAATTAGTTTTTATTTATTTAAAATTGTTCAAAAAATCCCCTCATTATACATTGAAAACATTAAATATTATAAAATTATATTTATTATAATTTAAATATTATAAAATGAATTAAAACTAAGGGTTCTGTGAGCAAGGAGCTCACTAACTGATACCCCCGCCTCCAATATGTCCATGTTTTGTTATGGGAAAGCCAAAATATGTTTCGGACCAAAAAGTTAAAGAAAAACTACACAAAGGCAATGTGTTATAAAGATTCTGTGAATGTTTCATCAAATTTCATTCAGTAGTATGAGAGAAGTTGCAGATCAGAGATGGGTACCCCAAAGCGGAACAGACGGACAGACGGACTTCCCCATTACTATATACTTGTACCCTCCCGCTATTTAAGCGGGGATGTCACTTTTACTCTGACAAATAAGCCGATCAGTCGGAGGCTTTAACTGAAAGAAAATCGAATCTCGCTGTCGCTTTTACAATTAAAACACATTATGAATCAGTAACATTTACGTAGTAGTTAATATATATGTTCATATCCAATGTACACTTAACAAAACTTCTCAGTGTTTACTCTAATAGATGTTTTATTTAAAAATTACTTTATAGAATGGTATGATGTTTTTCAAATTCATACAACAAAAGAGTTTTGAAATTCTCAACAAATTAAAGTAAGACAATCAAATATCATCGAAGAAAATTAAGCTTTCCGGCACAAGTTTTATGTAATTAGCATCTTTTTGTAATCATTCTTAAATTTAAAAAAAAAACTGGTTTCACGAAAAAACACAAAACATTGGCACAATAACCATTGAGAAAGAAGGGAGAGCTATTGGAATGATGATATCTGGATCATTGTTGCACCGAGTTTTACTCACTTTTATTTTACGTCTGTGTCAAATTGTACCCGCCCATTTCATTGTCCATCATCATATTTTTTAAGTATCAGCTGGAAATGGCGTTATCTGCATATTTCCAATCTCATTAGTTACTCTAAGTTGACGTCCTGTGGTTTAAGTCCCAAATTAAAAAGCTAACATTCTTTCGTTAATATTTATGTCTTTTATATATCATACAAAGTACATTTATCAATACAAAGTACATTTATCTATATAATAAATATCATTATATTGATAATGATCAAAATTTGATTACTGATCATAGTATGTTAATGGAGCCAATACTTTTTAAGACGTATTATCCAAATGTTTTAAGGGGGCTCTCTACACCACCAACGTAGGGAAGATTTTTACTGCATACATTCGCTTTCAATAGTGTAGTCAATATCCAAGAAAATAATTTCCCCAAGTTCAAAGGTTTATTTTATATTAATTTTTTACACTAAAAATCATATAACAGAAATCTATTATTTTTCACTTATTTCAATGCTTAAGGCTTTTAATTTTCTATAGAAATGCACCGTTCTGCTACCTTGAAATAAAGAACAAAAACAACAAAAATAAATGTTGAACATTTTTTTATTGAAATCTACAAAAATGAGAAAAAAATTATTAAAAAATTCTTTCATGGAAATGTGCTGGTTGGAATCCCATAAAACTGTAAAAATATAAATAATATTCATAGCTGATTAAAATGAAAGAGAGAAATTGAAAAAAAATTGAAAAATTGAACAAAATATTAAAACATTACAAAAATCATGGTAGGAAAGATCCTATTTAAGAGTTATCTTTCTTTATTTTACCTGGACTCAAATATCTTGGTATCAATTTCCATTTCCATTCATAAAAATGCAACCAAAATAATTAATAATACAGAGAATTATTTCATGCACAAATATATATAAAATATTTATAAAAGAAAGTACTTGTGATAATGATCATGATAAGTATATAAGAAAAAGCCACTATAACTACAATGAAATATATATGATTATTTTATATAGTTATAAAAGCAAGACACACATGCACACAGAGAGAGGACAAAAAAAGAATGCCAAAACACAGTTTGCAAATAAATAGAACACAAAAAAGGATAGATAAAAAAGAAAAATTTGAATTGATTAAATTTGAAGAAAAAAAGAATTTCAGAAAAAAAAGAACAAGACACAAATAAAGCTATGAAGTGAAGCACACATAGAACACACAAAACAGGAAAAAAAATTGAATGATACATGAATATTTGCAGGATGAAATGAAAATAATATGATGTAATAAGCATAAAATGAGTATAGTTACCTGTAAGGTCTTTACAGAACATATACACACAATCTCCAAGACAAATGGAATGATACTTACATTTATCACTTGTCTTACCTTTGTTCAATTTTCTGATATCCCTGTTATAATATATTAAATATGTAAAAGTTATTAAAAGTTCATTCATTTATATCTATAAAAAATGAATAAATCATATATTTGCAAATAAAACAAACAGCTTGATTCAATTTCCATGTTAAGAAAAATAAAATCAGGAAGAGAAATGAGTGACCAACTTTGCAAACACAGACTTTGTTTTGGTCACCCTTACTACTCCTTCTGAGTTTGGTTCACTCAAAATATTCTCAATTCCCTCTGGTCCTCCTCTTTCATATGCCATCTTCAAATGTTGGTATGACAAACCAGACTGGGCTATTTTTCTTAACATGTAATTTGAAACAATTTTTGTTAAAGGTTGCAAAGATACCAAGCATTCATTTGTCTTTGATTTGTACTCTATTGAAGATATTACAAACTGTACACTAAAACTGTGTTTCAATAAAATGTCGCAGCTTATATTCAAATTTACAACCAATGATTGCAATGCCTGCACATCTTCGAGGGCTGAGTGGGCCTTATAAGACATGGACAAACAGTCTTTAACTAAAGTTTCCAGCTTGTAACACTTTCTACCTGGCAAAACTTCCTTTACAACAAACAAACTGTCAACAAACCCCTCAATGGGTAATGAACAGGAACAAGTTAAACAAGCTTTCATCAAAATTACTGAATCAAATGCACGTCCATTGTGACAAACAAGTAAGGGTTTGTTAAACTGTTTCAGCCACTGAACAAACTCTGATAGACATCTCTCAAGAGCTACACTTTCAACCTTTTCTTTGTGATGAAACATCTCCCCATTGACAATGTGTAATCCAGTTACAGCTGTGGCACCTGGTGTTATTGGTGATTTAGGGAAAACATACCTATTAAATCTTTCTTTTTCAGTCACACATGCCAACTGAGTGATGTCACAGGAAGTACCTTTAGGAAATATTAAATAAATATTCTTAGTTTACAAAAATTTATGATGTAAATATATTTTATTTCTTTTAGTAAGATTTCAAAAAATTACTCTGGTACATTGCTTATGTATTTTTGATTACTGATAAGAAAAGTATTATCTACCCAAGCCAGTTGTCTCAAGGTCAAAGTAAAGGAATTCATTCTTTCCATTTTCAACAGTTTTGGGTGTTGGTGGCACTGTTGCATCTGGTATTTCCTGTGTGGCCTCTGAGGATGTTGTAGGGTTTAGGTCACAGCAGGCTGATATGTTGTTCCTTCCTTTACTTCAGCTGTTGATTCCTTCAATTTTTAATACATTACATGTAGCAATTTGGACATGAGTGTCCATTTCATTTAAACTATGAATACAAGTTCTTTATATTAAAAACATATTTACCTAACACCTTGTTCACATTAAAACACAGATTGTATGAGCAATTGTATAACATTTACCTGTTTAGCCATTGATGACTTCAGTTCATAGCGTCGTTTTTTGTATGCTGTGCTGGCCTTTCTATTCCTGTCATACTGCCTTTTCTTTGATGTCCGAGTAAGAAACAATTCTGTATTCTTTCCCGGTGAAAGTAATAAATTATCATAAACCTACAAGTATAGTAAGATTTATAATATAAAGGAAATAATATAATTCTGTAAAAAAAAAAATATATCAACATAAATACAAAATAAAAATAAAGATATCTTGTAATATAGATTTAATTTTAAGAATACACAAACCTTGGAAATAGCATCAGTGCCAATATTCTTCTGTGCAACAGCTGCTGCAACCCTGAAGGCAGTGGACTCTGAACCACCATAAAAGCGGTTCTTTGGGTTTTTGGAGGAAACGATGTTGTTGAAACTCTCATTTCCTTGAGTGCTGCCTATATTCAGTAATTTTTCAGCATTCTTGCTGAAAGCATCAAAAATATGTTGGAGGTCCTTTATAAGATCTTCTCCAGTTAAATATTTCCCATAAGGCAGGTTCCTTGGTTTGTATGATGATGGTTGTTGTACAAAACTGAAAAGAAGTTTGTTATTTTTAAAAATATACATGTACACTGTATATTATCATGATACCTTATTATTTAGAAAAATGATCTTAATTTTGTTCATCATCAGTAATGTCATAAATTTATTGGGTCTTACCCACACCAGTTTCCACATTTAGAGTGGTCCCCTGATACATGTAAAGGTATAGCACACAAATTGCTCTCCAAGGACTCCTTGTCTTTATTTCCCTTTACAGCATAGGCGAAGCATTTTGTAAGGTGTTTGATGGCTTTAGGACCTAATGCGGAGTACTTTTTCTCTTTCCTCAGTTCAAACAATCTGTTGGTAAAATTCTTTTTTGTGTGATTAAAATCACAAACTTTTTCAATATCTTCATCAAACACTGCCTTTGCTCTAGATAAAAAAAAAAAAAAACGACAATAGCAAATTAATATATAAAAATAAAATTAATATGAAATTTATATTAATGTTTGCAATTGTATTTTTTTTTGTGCAACATTCCAAAACTTTCTATAATAGCAAAGTACCTGGAAAATGTTGTTGAATCATTATCCATGATCAATTTTTTCACATGGAAACCTTTCTGCTTGAGGTCTTGTAACATCTGCATAAAAACATGAATATTCATTGGTTTTTAATAAGTGCATTGCCAGATTTATTTTCACACAAGCAGCAATTCACTGCTATCTATATTTTATCTTATGAAAAGAGGTCTTACAGAAAGCTTTACCTCTATCGCCATATCAGATTCCATCGCTTTGGATGACTTGTCCCAGTTTTTCCTGCAGTCATGTTCTTTTATAGGGCCATCTTTTGTACTTTGGCAAAATCTACACATTTTGCATCTGTAAGAATATGCTACTATTTTCCCTGTTTTAAATCCAATCATGCTACCATGACCTGCAATTTTTGAATAAAAATTTTAAACATATAAGTACATGTATATGTCACATATGTACCACATAAAGTACAGGTTTGTCCAATTCTGAGGAGTACCTGTGAGACTGGCATAGTTCCTGCCACTTCCTCGGGTCTGCCATCCGGCATCATAACTGACGGCCTCTGCACAGTCAGATTTTTCACAGCTGAAGTTACAAGAATGACTGTATATATCAATTTGTTGCACAAATTATATACATGTAACATTATTTTTAATTAAAAATATTTAGAAATTATATAAAAAGCAATTATTACAATCCAACCAAAATTAATATTATTTTCCTACCGGTCTTTTTCTTCTCTTAGTGCGTCTTGGCATGACTGGTCTGCTACTGCCTCTAAAGCTATGCCTGCCTCCCTTTCTCTCTTTTTTAATGTCGCGGGTGAAACAGATGGTAGATCTAGTGCACAAAGCAGAGTATTTACAACTGTTTCACCAATCCCACAGAAAAGAATTGCTGAAAAATATCAATTCAGTTATTTAAGCTTCTGTTTTTTGTAGATATATATCAACAATGATTATGAAAGAATTTTTAAATTTTTAAAGATTATGTTTACCTGCACCCAATTTGGAATTCACATCCCATACATTTTGGCCATGCCTTTTCCCAGTAGGGACAAGTGTAACATTTTTACAATGTACACATTTCATGTGTAGTAAACTACCTGTATCAAATATATATCTACATGTTAGTTTTATACAAATATCATACAACTTCATTTAATAGCAATCTATATCTTATCAGTTTAAGATATTAATTAATTTGATTACTTACAAGCATGTGTGGTGTTGAAAACAATAAGATACAACTTATATATATTTATACAATGTTATCATAAACTTAGTAGTATTTTCTTGGATTTCAATAATACCTAGTCCATATCTGGTATCTCCTATGCAAGAGGACAGCTGTAAAGGTTTTCTACAAGAATGACACCCTTTACTCAGCTCTTTGATTAGGAAATTAATGTCTATGATGTGGCGTCCTTGCAAGTGATAGACATTTCTCCCTAAATGGTGAATATATATATATTTAAAATGAAGGCATGTTATTTAAACTTGTTTATATAACAGTTTACCAATACAGAGAGAGATAAAGACAGAGAGATCCAGGATTCAGATTCAAATATTTATTCAATGCTTACCATTTCTCTCGGATTCTTCTTCGTCACTCTCTGATGAACTACATGTGTATTCATCTGTGTCCTCCTCCTCCTCTTCCTCTTCATACTCAGGAACATCTGTGTCTGGACCTTATAAAGTATTGACATTGTATAAATTTTTCATTAGAAAAAAAAATGAAGCATTTTATTAAATAAATGTACACATTTTATTTGAAATGCTTTTATATATATTTATAATTCCTTGGAATATATACACTTACAAGAATCAACAATAGACATATAAGAATGATCATGAAAAACATGGTCCTCTGTAGACAATGTGGTAGAGTCCTCTGGTTCCTCTCCTCTTGAAACTCTTCCCCCGTTTTTGCAACCTAGCAATTTTTAACAGTTGAAATCAAAATACATCAAAATAAACAAATTAGATTTCATCTTTTACCCGCAGTGTAAATAAACTTCTTATAGTAATGAAATATTAACTAAAACAACTCTCGAATTTGTTTATTAAATTGTATGATACCTTTTTCTAACACAAGGTAAACAAGCTCTAGTGTGAACAATTTTATATTTTCAGGCTATACTTGTGAATTCAAAGTTTTAATTATGCAAAATATACTCACCGTACTCATCAAAGGTGTATGTATGGTCGTGAGCCGTCGATGACATTTTCCAATAAAGTTTTAAAGTAAAAAAAACCCGGTTTCGTTAGAAAATCACATTCTTCGTCCGTTCGTGCAAAAACAGCTGATGTTCAATGTCCATAAAATGCTTAAGTAAATAGCTAAGACACCGTCTTTTTAAAACGTTTTCGTGACTTAAATATTTAAACAGAAGAGTTCCAATTAGCGGTGTATAGTGAATTTGTTCACACCATTATCGGTATATTTCGGATCAAAATGGCGTTTCGAACGGAAGTCAGCCATGTTGTGACGTCGTAAAGGTCTCCCTTAAAACACTTTATAAACATTTGCAGTCTACTGTACGTTGAGGGTATATTATCTTCATACAAGTCTGTTTAAAACTTTTTTGAAAAGAGCCGCTTCCTGGTCTACAACTCTTTAAATTATGACAGAAACATTGAGAAACATATTTTTTTTAGATGTACACTTTTTCCCGTAATTGTTGTTTAACCCATTTTTTTCTAATGTGTGTAGCTCTCTGTATTCCATGAAATGGTTCCTGTTTGAGCGATTCTTCAAAAGACTCTAAAGCCCCGTGTAAGTCTCCCACAACATGTTGACAGATTCCTAGTATCTGCCAGGATAGGTCTCTCCTAATTGAAGGAATATATCTCCCATCATCATAAAGCAGCATTGTCTATAGGTCTGTCAGTGACTGTAAACACTGAGATCTATGATCTAATCTATAATGAGATAGCACAGACAACATCTTAAGCACAACAAACGGTGGTACTTGTAGGATTTTCATTCCAATTCGTTGACTCACAAACTGTTCATGTGTGCTACTTAAAATTTAAGTGAAAAATGAATCTTATTTCATATACTTGGTATTTGTTTTTTAGCTCTACAGGTCAGAACCAAAAGAACTAATGGGATAGAAAGGTATATCGATTTTTGATTGCGATGAATGGTGTTGCCGTGGGTACTAAAAGTAGCAATTTCGGTGAAATAATTTAAAATGCTACTTCTTCTTCAGTGTTGCTTTGATTTTAATATAATGCAGCATGCAAGTAGAAAGCAGGAAAGCTGACACTTAGGTGGAAAAATCAGTGGGTTGTGTAGATTCAAAATTATTTAAATCATGACCCATGAGTTAAGACAGGACCACAATAGGGAATCACATTTTACATTGATTTTACATCGAAATATGTAGGAAAAAAGCATCCTTGGGTTGTCTAGCTGATAAACCGTTCAATCGATAAATCGTGACCCCTAGGGTAAGGCGGGACCACAATACGAAATCGTTGAAAATTGAATTATATGTGAACAAAAAAAATTAAAATCTTTTCAAGCACCACCAGACAAGGAAATCTGAAACTTATGTGGAAGCATCCTGAAGTAGTGTATATTCTACATTTTCCACATTATGACCGTGAGGAAGGTAAGGTCACAATAGGTATTACAAGGCAGAAATTTGGTAAATAACAGCATAGCCAGTTTTACTCAGGTGAGAGATGTGGCCTATGTACCTCCTGATTCTTCTTTTGTTTTAAGTACAAACCAGTAGAACTACAACTTTAACAAAGATGTCTACTTTAAATGATCTAAATGTAATACACTTAAAAATCTCTTTGTGTTTTTAAAGAATTTTACTTCAAAATATTAAAATGTTAGGTGAAACATCATCAGTGAACAGTATTCTATTTTTTTTACAGAACTGTAAAAAATGTATTATAGAGATATAAATTCATGTCTACTTTAAGTTCAAGATTTTTTTCTTATCATCATTCAGTTGCGTTTTATCTGTGTTCTTTACAATTATATCAATCAAGTGACGCTTCAATTCCTGATCTACAACACTTTGTACACTGTAACATTGTAAAACATATTTCACATGTGTACATTTCTTTGTAATTGTTGTTTAACACATTCTATTCTACAATCAGTAGCTTTTTGTATTTTGTTGAATGGATCCTGTCTGAGCGACTCTTCATAAGACCGTAAAGCCCCGTGTAAGTCTCCCACAACATTCTGACAGATTCCTAGTATCTGCCAGGATAGGTCTTTCCTAATTGAAGGAACATATCTTCCATCATCATAGAGCAGCAGTGTCTGTAGGTCTGTCAGTGACTGTAAACACTGGGATCTATTACCTAGTCTATAGTGAGATAACACTGACAACATCTCTACCATAACAAACGGTGATAATTGTTGGCTTGGCATTCCATGTTCTTGACTCACATTCTGTTCTTAACTTAATTCTTCAATACAGGGGTTATTTTTAAACAAACAAACATCATGCACCCAGGCTATCTTCATTCTTCTAGACAAAAACAAATTACCTACAGCTTCATTGTATCTCTGTCTATCATCTGATTCAGAAAATTGATACATTATAAAGGATTGTGATAGTCTTTGTTTAGTGATATAAGTGATATGAAGTGTTTTATCATACCTCCCTGTTCTATAGTAATACAATGTTAGATAAAGTAAATGAGACACAGAACCTAGTCTTTCTGCCATTTTCAACATGCCACGAATTTTTGTATCTAAGTTATAGAAAGTTTTGTTCGTGCAACATGAAGTACTGTCTGCCATCATGAAAGCTAAACGAACAAGAGTATGAGCAGTACAGTACTGTAATGTTAATAACTGGTGTGGTGAGATTGATAACCGAGATAGTGGGTTCATTGATTTTGAATAAAGATTTAGTTCCCATATATCATGTATATGTTGAGCAGGAAAACTTATGTTAAATATTTCACGCATGCCACATCTATCTAAATATGTAATATGAATGAATTCTCCCTCAGCTGAGGATAACACAAAGGATGGGCTACTAAAGGCTGGTTCTAGGATTGATCTGAGAGTCGGACTCAGCAGTAAACAGGACACGCCCATTCTGTAATACTGATAAAGTTGTTGTAAGAGAGATTCACGTGCATCACCAACGACTTTGTTTATGAACATGTTATTCTCTGGAATGAAAAAATTAGGAAAAACTCCAAGGTAAACACTTTTTAGAATATATTTTAAACATTTCCAAAAACAATCTAATAAGTTGTTTGGGCACCATCTAACTTGTCCTGATTGTATCATCCAGAACATTGTGGTCTTCATGAAATATGAACACAGCAATGGTACCTTTCGATAGTTAATAACTTCCTTCAGATATATTTTCAGAAGTCCGTAACATAAAAATTGTGTATGATTCATGGTACACACTAGTTGCTGCTCGGCTTGTGAAAATGATAACCTCCATTCCAATTCGTTCGAAGTAACATCAACTTTACTACCAATAGGCACAAAGTGACATTCATTTTTTAAGATTTTTTCTATCACAGATACCGGCGGCCAGGTGTATCTCTGACATCTGTCAACCCAACTTCCTAATAGTTTAGGCCACGGAATAGTGGCTAAACAAGAAGCTTCATCGAATTCAATTGATCTATAAAAACCACTGCTACAAGGACCATGGATTCTGAAAATTGCAATGTTGGAACCTTTATCAATCCTGTCCTGAAAAAAACTTTCTCTCCACAGGCGACTAGATAGATAAACCCCGCCATTAAAGAGAACAAGGCATGGTATTGTGAATTTGTGTCGGGCTGGTGTCAGGAGGCGAAGTTTGACGAATCCTTGCGGTGTATCAGAATCTTCCATAAGCACAATATCATGTCTTGTTGTATTATAAAACCGAGACTGGGAAACGGCAGTTATTAGTTTATAATTGCAAAACCAGAACATTGAATTCCTGTCAGATGATGTCAACCTAAATCCCTCTCTGTAACTGACACTTTGTATATCAGCAACTTCTCCATTATTAAAAGCATATTTCATTATCATCTCCTGCATGTCCAGCACGTCCCTTCTGATGGCCACTTCTGTTGGTGTCCCTATCTTACGACACAGACCAACATATAGGACCTCTGATAGACGGGGAATATGATCCATTCTGTAAATAAGTTATAGAAAGGAATTAAAGATATAATTTTATATTCATTTTTTTTTTGGAAAAATGCAACACATACGTTAGACTTTAAAACAAACATATTAATACATACATGTAACACTATTGGGTTTCCTATAATGTCATTACAAATGGCGGTCTGTGTGTTGTCAGTTAAAGGGAAATACCCATATTCAGAAAATCTTGTTTCGTTTTAGCATTATAACAGTTATTACACTAATAAACTAAGAGAAATATATGATTCTTAGTACATGTATACGTATTTATAGTTGGGTCGAAGAAAAAGAGAATGGGAATCTTCAGATTCGCAGAAATAAATAAAATGCATATTAATATATATTTCATTTAAATAAGTTTAATCTTATTCGTCGAGTAACATTTATTAAAAACACTTCTACCCGCTGAGTGATAATAAAATAATAAACATTGCATATGTTAATGTGTGTTATACTCAACAACAATCCATAGTTTATATATCTTGTTGATCAGTGTATGAGTTGAATATTATATCTTTAGGCCTCTCAACTGCCGCTAGGGGTCTGTATTATGAACGATAACTCACAGCTGAAACTTGTTTAGAGCAGGCTCGGGGTATCTAACTGTTTACACGCAAGGCAGTTTTTAGCATTTCCCAAGTGTCTCTTTGCTCTCAGTAGAATCTAGTGTTTTTAAAATTTATCACCAATGTTAAACTTATTTACTGTATAGTTGCGGACACAGCTTTACTGCAATTAATTAATATTTTTAATTAAAATAAAAAGTGAAATCTACCCTCCTTCTCAGTTCTAACCTAATTAAATTTTTATACTCTGCCGTTCCCCTTCGTGCTTAGTAACACAAATAAGATGATCAATTGTTGCATTTACTTGTAAAAATATATATATTTACACAGGAAGCGAAAAAAGCGCGAACACAAAAAACATGACATTAAATTTTCTTCTTTATAATAATCGTCAAAGAGAGTTAAAACTATTGAATATAGTCTGTTCCCCATTCGTTTGACCTTGTTATTGCAGGTAGAGTGAAGGCGTTCTCTTTCTCTTGGTCAGAACTTTTTGTGTACAAAACAATGTAAGGAACCCTTTTGTGTATATAACAATACCAATGCTGAAGCAGCCTATATGTCATTCCTATAAACGATAACTCATATATCGGCACTATGTTGGTCATTTTTCACACCGGAGTTACCTGTCATTAAACACAACATCGGAAAAGTCAATTATAAATGATTAAACTTTTAAATGATGTAATTAAAAGTATGCATAAGTTATTATCTTCTTTGATAATTTCATGTACCTTTAAATCTATCTAAACAATGTTTTTAACCATATGTGCAACTTGAAAAATTAGTTGAAAGGCCTAAATATCTTTAAAACATTTTTGTGACGTCATTCTTTTGTTTCTACTGTCTCGTACTTCAAAGAATGTACTAGCTATAGTCCAATTTTATTATCAGGAGTACAATATTATATCTAATATTGTACTCCAAAATAACATTGGACTGTGTGAAGCAAAATATGTTTTCACCTAGATTTTGCACAGCGAATGAATAATTAAGGCAAAAAAAAAATATAAAATAAACAAATATTTTGCATTTTATATAGAAATCAACAATTTCGTAATCCAATTCAAGCAATGGAGCAATCAACATCTCGTAATCCAATTTAAACTTTATAGAAACCAATTTATGCAACGACAATTCAAAATAGGAGTATCTCAGAAATCCATTAGAATGTACACTCCGTCCAGACAGGTCACTGATTGTGAAACGACCGATATTGAAGCACTTATTTTAAATTTGTGATTTTTCCGAAAACACATCCAAATAAATCCGCGTAAAGTGGTCCATCGTAGAACGGTAACACTCGGACAAGTTTACACTCGATCTATTAATATATCCCATACAACTCCGATTTTTTTCCCCGGAAAATTAATTTCAAAATATATTTCCAAATTCATTTACGTAAAGATGTGGTGCTTTCGATATCCATTATCTAAGGGACAAAACCGGCACTTTTCTGGAATATATTTGCCTACTGGTCGCTTACAATCTTCATACGTTAAAAAAGATCCTTCACAATACTCCCAGAATCGCTTATTATCATGAAGTTGCTCAGCTCTTCTTAATGCGGCCGTAGAGTGTCACAACGATAAATTATATATGATTGGGGTTCAGTAAAGGTTTTAACTGCTAATGAAAGTTGGAACTTCCCTCCTACCCCCATCAAATAAGATATTGCAGTTTTGTGAGCAACTTTCCTTTACCTTTTCTTTTTTTTTTTGTCAAGATATTTCAGATCAGTTTGTTCTGTGCCCCTATGGGCAGCGCATGTTTTTGTAAGTTTTTGTAAAAAGTAATTTTGAATTTCAAACAAATCTCTTTGTGATTATATGCATAAACTCACTCCTTATTAAATTATGAAATAAAATAAAAATATTTACCACAGAAATTTTTAGAAATCAATTTTTTTTCATCAAGGCCAGATAACTCTTCAAAAACTTTTAATGTGCAATAAGTCTTGTGAATTTGGTTCATGTCACTTTTATCGTTATCTAGCAATGCGTTTTTAATTAGTTTAAAGTAATTTGAAATTGTTCAAAAAATCCCCTCATTATACACTGAAAACATTAAATATTATAAAATTATATTTATAATAATTTAGAGAATATAAAATGAATTAAAACCAAAGGTTCTGTGAGCAAGGAGCTCACTAAATGATACTCGCCTTCAATATGTCCATATTTTGTTATGAGAAACCCAAAATATGTTTCGGACCAAAAAGTAAAATAGAAGGTGCACAAAGGCAATATGTTATGAAGATTCTGTGAATGTTTCATCAAATTTCATTCAGTGGCATGAGAGGAGTTGCAGATAATAGATGGGTACCCCAAAGCGTAACAGACGGACGGACGGACTTCCCCATAAATATATACTGGTACCCTCCCGCTATTTAAGCGGGGATGTCACCTTTAATCTGACAAATAAGCCGAACAGTCGGAGGCTTTAACTGAAAGAAAATCGAATCTCGCTTTTACCATTAAAACACATTTTGAATCATTAACATTTACGTAGCAGTAAATATATATGTTTATATCCAATGTACACTTAACAAAACTTCTCAGTGTTTACTCTTATTATAAATGTTTTATCTAAAAATTACTTTTTAGAATGGTATGATGTTTTCAAATTCATACAACAAAAGAGTTTTAAAATTCTCAACAATTTAAGTAAGACAATCAAATTTCAACAAAGATAATTAAACTTTGCGAAGTTTTATGTAATAAGTATCTTTTTGTAATCATTCTTGAATTTGAAAAAAAAACTGGTTTCACGAAAAAACACGAAACATTGGCACAATGACCATTGAGAAAGAAGGGAGAGCCATTGGAATGATGATATCTGGATCATTGTTGCACCAAGTTTTACTCACTTTTATTTTACGTCTGTGTCAAATTGTACCCGCCCATTTCATTGTCTGTCATCATATTTTTTGAAGTATCAGCTGGAAATGGCGTTATCTGCATATTTCCAATCTCATTAGTTACTCTAAGTTGACGTCCTGTGGTTTAAGTCCCAAATTAAAAAGCTAACATTCTTTTGTTAATATTTATGTCTTTTATTTATCATACAAAGTACATTTATTTATACAAAGTACAATTATCTATATAATAAATATCATTATATTGATAATGATCAAAATTTGATTACTGATCATAGTATGTAAATGGAGCCAATACTTTTTAAGACGTATTATCCAAATGTTTTAAAAAACTTAATAAACATTTGCAGTCTACTGTACGTTGAGGGTATATTATCTTCATACAAGTCTGTTTAAAACTTTTAAAAAAAAGAGCCGCTTCCTGGTCTACAACTCTTTAAATTATGACAGAAACATTGAGAAACAATTTTTTCTTAGATGTACACATTTTCCTGTAATTGTTGTTTTACCCATCTTTTTCTAATGGAATGAGAGTACCAAATTCCCGGATGAGCACATGGCGTTGTTTGTGGCACAAGAGTTGAGTTGAGTACTGAATAGGTCTGCATTACCTGATTGGCTGAAATGAGGTATGTACTGTTTTTCATTTTAAAGTAAAAATATTAATATTTGAAATAAATGATGGAATGTAGGAATATTACAGAGAATATAGAAATACCAGGGGAGATTGTAGGAGTGGGGGTTGATTTTTTTTGCAGAGCGTTATTTACTGCAGATACCTATAAGTTTTAAAGAACTGCAATTTTGACCTATAAACGCCATGTGACCCTATATTTTTTCCGGGATTTTTTTATAAGCGCTTGGATTAAAGTTTCAAACGATGCCAAGGAATTATCTGAAATTAAATTAGTATAGTAGTGAGAGGACAAAATGTTTGTATAGAGTTCTATGGGAAAATGATTGGTACTCTTTTCCCTATAATGTGCATGTGTAGCTTCCTCGGTATTCCATGAAATGAGATTCCTAGTATCTGCCAGGATAGGTCTCTTCTAATTGAAGGGATATGTCTCCCATCATCATAGAGCAGCATTGTCTATAGGTCTGTCAGTGACTGTAAACACTGAAATCTATGATCTAGTCTATAATGAGATAGCACAGACAACATCTTAAGCACAACAAACGGTGGTATTTGTAGGATTTTCATTCCAATTCGTTGACTCACAAACTGTTCTAAATATAATTCTTCAAGACAGGGGATATTATCAATTAAATCAACATCATCCACCCTGGCTATTTTCATTCGTCTAGACAAAGTGAGTTTACCAAGAGCTTCGTTGTACCTTTGCCAATCATTATTAAATCCATACATAATAAAGTCCTTTGACAGTCTTTGTTTAGTAAAATTACATATTTTTAGAGTTTTATCAACCCTTCCTGTTCTATAGTAATACAATGCTAAATATAATAAATAAGACACAGTATCCCAATCTTGCTACCATTTTTAAAATTCCACAAATCATTGTATCTAAGTAATAGATATTTCTATGCTTGCAAAATGAAGCACTGTTTGCCATTATGAAGGCTAAACGAGAAGGAGTCTGAGCAGTACAGTACTGTAATGTTAACGACTGGTATGGTGAGTTTTGTACTGATAATTGAGTTAGTGTGGTGATTGATTTTCAATAGATATATTGTTCCCATATATTATCAAAATAAAAACTAACAAATCTAAAATGCTGCTTTCATGGGGAAAACGTTTATAATGTTATGTGTGCTACTTAAAATTAAAATGAAAAACGAAGTTTATTTCATATAGTATTTGTTTTTAGCTCTAAAGGTCAGAACCAAAAGAACTAATGGGATAGTAAGGTATCCGTTGTCCATTCAAACGTCTACCTATCTGTCTGTCTTTAAAGGTGCTGATCAAATTTTAAAACTAAAATGTATGAAATTGTCTTTGCCAAATGATATTTGACAGCTTAAGATATCATTTCTGAAAAATTTGTTGACCATTAGCCTCGTTAAGTTTGTTTGTCTGGAAACAATTTTTGAAAATGCCGCTCCTGCTACAGTTTTTGTCTGATTTGAATATAATGTGGCACACAAATAGATACACTATTAAAGATATATGTATGTAATTCTGTGTATCGATTTTTGATAGTGATGAATGGTGTTGCCGTGGGTACTAAAAGTAGCAATTTCGGTGAAATAATTTAAAATGATACTTCTTCTACAGTTTTGCTTTGATTTTAATATAATGCAGCATGCAAGTAAAAAGCAGAAAAGCTGACACTTAGGTGGAAAAATCAGCGGGTTGTGTAGATTCAAAATTATTTAAATCATGACCCACGAGTTAAGACAGGACCACAGTAGGGAATCACATTTTATATTGATTTTACATTGAAATATGTAGGAAAAAAGCATCCTTGGGTTGTCTAGCTGATAAACCTTTCAATCGATAAATCGTGACCCCTAGGGTAAGGCGGGGCCACAATAGGAAATCGTTGAACATTGAATTATATGTGAACAAAAAAATTAAAGTCTTTTCAAGAACCACCAGACAAGGAAATCTGAAACTTATGTGGAAGCATCATGAAGTAGTGTATATTCTACATTTTCCACATTATGACCCTGGGGGAGGTGGGGTCACAATAGGTATTACAAGGCAGAAATTCGGTAAATAACAGCATGGCCAGTTTTACGGTACTCAGGTGAGAGATGTGGCCCATGTACCTCCTGATTCTTCCTTTGTTATAAATACAAACCAGTAGAGCTACAACTTCAACAAAGATGTCTACTTTAAATGATCTAAATGTAATACACTTAAAAATCTCTTTGTTTTTTACAGAATTTTACTTCAAAATATTAAAATGTTAGGTGAAACATCATCAGTGAACAGTATTCTTTTTTTTTTTTTACAGAACTGTAAATATGAATTGTTTTTAAGTCCTGCATTGATTACCTCCAGATTATTTAGATCACAGGCACCAGTAACATGCTAAATTTGAACTTATGTGATGACTATATACATGATATATTTTTGTATATATGTAGTCATTACGTAAATTCAAATTAAGCATGTTACTGGCATATGTGATTTAGATGTATTAAAATATGTACATGAAATTAACTCTATAGATCTGCAAGATATAGTAAGATCATTGTTTTGTATATCTCGACGACAAACGCCGAATATTAAGGAAGATCTTTTACAATTAACGGTTTGCAAATATGAAATGAATTGCCAGACTTTTTAAAGAGTTTTCATCATTCCAAAGTTAAGATTAAAGAAAGTGGTTATGAGAAATATTGGAAAAAATATTCAGTTGATGTAGATACACAATTCCTTTGTAGATGTACGGCATTTTATTTTGAAGATGTATTCTCAAAATATATATTATTATCCTATTATAGAGATATAAATTCATGTCTACTTTAAGTTTAAGATTTTTTTCTTATCATCATACAGTTGCGTTTTATCTGTGTTCTTTACAATTATATCAATCAAGTGACGCTTCAATTCCTGATCTACAACACTTTAAATTACGATAGAAACATTGTAAAACATATTTCTCATGTGTACATTTCTTTGTAATTGTTGTTTAACACATTCTATTCTAATAACTGTAGCTTCTTTTATACTGTGGAGTGGTTTCTGTTTGAGCGACTCTTCATAGGACCTTAAGGGGGATGTACAAGCCAATTGGATCTAGTCTGGTATGAAATAAGAAATGCCAAGAATGCGCTTAATACTCGTCTAAACTAGCCCAAAGTTACTCAAAATGTTAATGCACTAGTTACCTACTGTTAGAGACCAAAATTAGTAAATAATAAAGTTTATTTTGTTTTAATTAGGAGGAAATTAATCATGGTAGAACTGCACAGCTACAGCATTCACGAGATGAAAAATGCATTGAAAATGGTGTTAGTTTGATTCATTGATAATATGGCTACAACCATTTGTTTCGCTTTTTTCTTGTCATTATCTAAAATTCTTGAAAATTTGATTTTTCATATGTGTGTCTTCCTGAGGCCATGTGTTTATTTCGTCCGCCATTCCTCTGTCACACAGAGTTCGAATAACATTGATTTTAGAATAAATGCGACCATAATAACATCAAGACAAGAAATTACTAAGTTATAACCATTAGGTAATATTACTTACTACTTTTATTTGTTGCATCGCTTCGTCTGATTAATGAAAAAACGCGATTTTAACCCCACTCCAGCAAATCGGGAAAAACTGTTCTGTTCGCAGCTCGAGTTTCCTAGTTAATATTATTACACTGAGCACGTGGTTGGCATGTGCATATATCTGCTGTGGATAGATGCGTTTATTACCATGATTATATTTAGTTTTTCATGGAACAAGTCTTGATAATTTGTTGGTTTCTTTAAAACTCAAGAAAAAAGCTAAAAAATGCCCTAAACATATGTGTTTACGTCGGGTCTTTTTTCTGTGGCGATAGAAGTTATTTTGAAATGGGGCACTGCAAGGAGGATGCTCAGCATTTAATTTGAAAATGTGAAACAATATGCGGTGCATGAAAAACAAATTGCAATTACATGTCTTACATTCGAAAAGTTGGTACATATGTCTATTTTGTTTAGCAGTTAGATAGAAAAAATAGGCAGTTAAAGGATTTCCTTCAGGCACCTCACGTAAATAGCTTGATTGTTTGCAATGACCAACACATTGTATGGAGTAATGTTTGGACATAAAAACGCATCATGTCTCATTATGTTGACTACGTTGTAAGCTCTCACTTATTGAACGTAGGAAGCTTGATATGTTAAATCTGTTACTGTTTAAAACTAAAGAATGAATCCATCTGCCTTCCTTCACTAAAACGATCTATCCAATCATTGATTGAATTATTGGGAAGTCATTTGTCTTAATAAACTATGAACAAATTCTTATACGTTACTTCAAAGGCATTTTTAAGATATACCATAAATATTTTAGTCGTTTGTTAAATGAGTTCCACTAAGACTACCATTTTTCGTCACAGGTACCTGCATAATGACTTCATTTTCACATTGTGAGCAAAACTTTATTCAGCATATGCTATTTATAGAACTTGAGTGTGCACCAAATTTGTTTCTAATCAAATTTGTGGTTTTGTAGAAATAGAGATAGTTCGAGAACTTTTTGATCACCCCTCGTACTAGTTGATAGTAACACAAGGTTTTTCATATCGATTTTATGTGTTTAATTTCTTTGTGTTTCATTGGTGATAATTAAATTTTGATAGATATTACTGTATAAGTTATCTGTGGCAAATTTACAAACTCTTAATTTTAAACTTTGATGGTGCTCATTTTTCCTTACCTGGAATCAAAGAGTTTATTACAATACGTACACTATTTAACAACTGTTCGATAATAAAACTAAATAAATTACTTAAAGCCACACTATAACACAATTCCTCTTTTAAAAGTGTTCAAATTATTTGAAATATTTTGCAACTGTAATTCTCTTCTACATTTAAAGATTGTTATGTCCTTCCATATTAAGAAGAGGTCTGGAAAACAAAATTCGGTGCTAAAAATAGACCACGTGCTGCTATCAATGAACTACTTTCAGGGTTCTTTACACTCTTTTTGAAGACAACGATACCTTATTTTGAACTTAAAATTAACATTTAAAAGTGCAAAATTTAGACATTTTCTCAACAAATGGTTGTGGAAAGAACATCAATGCACAGTTTATGTATTTTTTTGGATTTTTTAAGGCTCTGCTGAATTCTGTACCTGCGCAGTTCTAAGGAGCATATCAAAAGCATTTTTCTACAAAAGTATAGATTATATATGCACAACATGCATTCAGTTATGCATATTTATTGTATCTTTATCATAAGGGTTTAAAATTTGATCAAAATATAATGTACTTTAGCCATTTGAAGAAATGTTTACATTTTGTTCTCAATGCACTAAAGGTGGCCGTACATCCCCCTTAAAGCCCCGTGTAAGTCTCCCACAACTTGTTGACAGATTCCTAGTATCTGCCAGGATAGGTCTCTTAGATATAAAGGAACATATCTCCCGTCATCATCGAGCAGCAGTGTCTGTAGGTCTGTTAGTGACTTTAAACACTGAGATCTATTACCCAGTCTATAGTGAGATAAAACAGACAACATATCTACCATAACAAACGGTGATAAATATAGGGTTGTCTTTCCATGTTCTTGACTCACATTCTGTTCTAAACTTAATTCATCAATGCAGGGGTTATTTTTAAACAAACAAATACCATGCACCCAGGCTATCTTCATTCTTCTAGACAAAGACAAATTACCTACAGCTTCATTGTACCTCTGTCTATCATCTGATTCAGAAAATTGATACATAATAAAGAATTGTGATAGTCTTTGTTTAGAGATATAAGTGATATGAAGTGTTTCATCATACCTTCCTGTTTTATAGTAATACAATGCAAGATAAAGTAAATGAGACGCAGGACCTAATCTTGCTGCGGTTTTTAACAGGCCGCAAATGATAGTATCTAAGTTATAGACATTTTTATGAGTGCAACATGAATTGCTGATTGCTATTGTGAAGGATAAATGAACAAGAGTTTGAGCAGTACAGTACTGTAATGTTAAAAACTGGTATGGTGAGATTGATAACTGAGATAGTGTGGTTATTGATTTAAGATAAAGATAACATTCCAATACATGTTGAGCAGAAAACGACAACATAGATATTTCCATCATGCCACATTTATTCAAATCTGCAACACTTCTGAATTCTCCCTCAGCAGGGGATAACACAAAGGACGGGCAACTGAGGGCTGGTTGTAGGATTAATCTGATAGTCGGACTCAGCAGTAGACAGGACACACGCATTCCGTAATACTGGTAGAGCTGCTGTAATTGAGATTCACGTGCATCACCCACTACTTTGTTTATGAACATGTTGTTCTGTGGAATGAAAAAATTAGGAAAAACTCCACGATAAACACAATGAAGAAGATATTTCAAACACTTCCAAAAGCAATCCAATAAGTTGTTCGGGAGCCATCTAACTTGTCCCGATTGTATCATCCAGAACATTGTGGTCTTCATGTAATATGAACACAGTAATTTATCCTCCCGGCTATTGATAACTTCCTTCAAAAATATTTTCAGGAGTCCGTAACATAAAAATTGTGCATGATTCATGGTACACACTAGTTGTTGCTCAGCTTGAGAAAATGATAATCTCCATTCTAGTTCACTAGAAGTCACATCAACCTTACTACCAATAGGCACACAGTGGCATTCATTATTTAGGATTTTTTCTAACACAGATACCGGCGGCCAGGTGTGCCTCTGGCAACTCTTAACCCAACTTTCTAATAGTTTAGGCCAAGGAAATGTGGCTAAACAATGGGCATCATCGAGTTCAATAGGTCCAGAGAAACCACTGCTACAAGGACCATGGAGTCTGTTATTTTCAGTGTAGAACCTTTCCTCAATACTGAAGTGAAAAAAATGTTCTCTCCACAGACGACTTGATAGATAAGCTCCGCCATTAGGCAAGCGAACAAGGCATAATATCGTGAAATTGTGACGGTCTGGTGTCAGGAGACGCAGTTTGACAAATCCTGGCGGTGTATCAGAATTTTCCATTAGCAGAAGAACATGCTTTGTTGTATTATAAAACCGAGACTGGGAAATATTAGTTATTAGTTTATAATTACAACTCCAGAGCATTGTATCTACGTCAGATTAGGCCAACCTAAATCCCTCTCTATAACTCCCACTCATCATCACAGCAATTCCTTTGTGATTAATGACAGGTTTCTCTATCATCTCCTCCATGTCCAGGACGTCCCTTCTGATGGCCAATTCTGTCGGTGTCCCTATCTTACGACACAGACCAACATACAGGACCTCTGATAGACGGGGAATGTGGTCCATCCTGAATTAAAGATATAATTTTAGATTCATTTTTTTTTAAAAAATGCAACACATACGTAAGACTTTTGAAATAAACATATTAATACATACATGAAACACTATTGGGTTTCCTATGATGTCATTACAAATGGCGGTCGGTGTGTTGTCAGTTAAAGGGAAATACCCATATTCAGAAAATCTTGTTTCGTTTTAGCATTTTAACAGTTATTACACTAATAAACTAAGATAAATATGTGATTCTTAGTACATGTGTACGTATTTACAGTTGGGTCGAAGAAAAAGAGAATGTGAATCTTAATAATTCAGATTCGCAGAAATAAATAAAATGCATATTAATATACTTTCATTTAAATAAGTTTAATCTTATTCGTCGAGTAACATTTATTAAAAACACTAATACCTGCTGATTGATAATTAAATAATAAACATTGCATATGTTAAGGTATGTTATACTCAACAACAAGCAATAGTTATATATTGTTGATCAGTGTATGAGTTGAATATCTTATTATATACCTAAAGTGTATCACCCACTTTTACTGTTATATTTGCGCTATCACGTGACGCCGTGATCCGATTTTCCGGATCACCAACATGTTGTTTTCTGAATCCATATCACCACTCTCTGAAACTGATGACGTAGTACGCAGAAAAATGACGTTATTTTTCTTGCGCGTTAAAAAGTCCCTTGTTATTTTGCTTTGTTTTATTGATAAAAGTTATGCAATTGATCTCTAAAGTTTTCTTTTGCTATATTTTGCTAGTTGTGAGGGGGTATATAATAAATTTATCATTATAACAGTAACTTGATCCGAAGAGCCGTATCACGTCTCGTTGACAGGCGCGGATCATCAGATCAAACTCGACGCTTCGCGTCTCGTTAGATCTGATGATCCGCGCCTGTCAACTCGACGTGATAATACCCTTCGGATCAAGTTACTGTTATAATAATATATATATATCTTTAAAACATTTTTGTGACGTCATTCTTTTGTTTCTACTGTCTCGTATTTCAAAGAATGTACTAGCTATAGTCCAATTTTATTGTCAGGAGTACAATATTATATCTAATATTGTTCTCCAAAATAACATTGGACTATGTGAAACAAAGGATCGTGTCACCTAGATTTTGCACAGCGAATGAATAAGGCAAAAAAAAAAAAAACAAATATTTTGCATTTTATATAGAAATCAACAATCTCGTAATCCAATTCAAGCAATGGAGCAATCAACATCTTGTAATCCAATTCAAACTTTATAGAAACCAATTTATGCAACGAAAAATTATATTATATAGCCTCCGGCTCGTGCACCAGGTGTCAAACCCTGACTACTATTTAGGCATAGTGCACGCAAAACACAACACTATTGTTATTATTATGCTGACTGTTGTTACTGAATGAAAACGGCAATATTTTCTACTTTCCCAATGTTTCATCACCTGTAACATTTGTCTACTCTATTATGACGTCACCTTATGCAACATGTACGTCATAATCTTTTTCTTTAAGCGGGGATGTCACCTTTACTCTGACAAATAAGCCGAACAGTCGGAGGCTTTAACTGAAAGAAAATCGAATCTCGCTTTTACCATTAAAACACATTTTGAATCAATAACATTTACGTAGTAGTAAATATATATGTTTATATCCAATGTACATTTAAGAAAACTTCTCAGTATTTACTCTTATAAGTGTTTCATTTAAAAATGCTTTATAGAATAGTATGATGTTTTCAAATTCATACAACAAAAGAGTTTTGAAATTTCAACAATTAAAGTAAGACAATCAAATTTCAACGAAGAAAATTAAGCTTTGCGACACAAGTTTTATGTAATTAGCATCTTTTTGTAATCATTCTTAAATTTGAAAAAAAAAACTGGTTTCACGAAAAAACACAAAACATATGCACAATGACCATTGAGAAAGAAGAGAGAGCCATTGGAATGATAATAGCTTTTTACACTTTTTGCCATAACTTTTGAACAATAAGAGATAGAGACTTCATATTTGGTATGCATACTCCACTAATGAAGTGCTTTCAAATGACACCAAGGTCAATGACCTTGTGACCTTATGTGTGACCTATATACTAAAAATAGCTTTTTACACTGTCTCTCATAACTTTTTAACCATAGGAGATAGGGACTTCATATTTGATATGCATACTCAAAAGTCCCCATGGTCAATGACCTTGACTGTGAACCAATATGCTAAAAATAGATTTTTTGAACTTTGTTGCCGCCGGGCGCATAGTGTTTCACAAACACATCTTGTTTTCATGGGTGCTTTCAATGTGAAATGACATTCCCTCACTTACCAATATTTTGAACTTTTAACCTTGACCTTGGAAGTTGAACTACTATTGAAAAACTTAAACTTGGCAATAACATTTCAACAGTTGGTGTTTGTGCTTTCATATTCCACAAATACAATGCGGGTGACAACTTTACTTGTTCTGTTTTTGTCATTCTTGACCTGAAAGCTTGAAACACTTAAATCTTCGCTGTAAGCTGCCATACGGGGGTATCAATGTTTCACATCCTCCTATTTTTTTCTATTTTGATTAATCGTTATCAATAAAAAAAAATGTTTAAAGAACAGAAAGTTACTTAATTATTCTTCCATAGCCTAGATTGTGAGTACAGTCATGTATATTCGACCGACATCGTTACTTAAATTCATCAATATTTTTCATGAGATATTGAAACTCACCACTTCACTTTTCCTTTCGTAATTACGAAAGACCTGAATATTTCATTCCATCGCCCCTTGAAGTTCCGCCTCATCCTATAGATGTGTGTTTCTTGAACAGTAAATTTAGGAATGAATAATTAAATTATTGGCGTTGATGTTTTGTTTTTACACACAAGAATGCTATCAAAAACCTGTCCCAATTATTTGTTTTCAAATGGCGCTTCGATGTAATTTCAAAACCCACCAGAACCATTAGATTCTGAACATTTACATCTAATGTCATATATCGTCTTGTAATTTTCAATTTCACGATATCTTTGGCCTTTTATTTGCTATATATGTACGAGAAACGCCTCTTATATAAAGGAATATAGGGTTTGTATTGATATCAGTTTTCAGAGTGTTTGTACCACTGTGTGTTTCTTGCCACAAAAAAAAATCACTTTAAATTAAGAGACGGATGTTAATTCTTTTAACAGTGTTTTAAGATCCGTTTCGTCTTAATAATATAAAGATAGGATTAATATAGAGGATTTACAACCGTAAATGTTAATTATTAGAATCTGAATTTTAATGTCGTGAATTTTAAACAGGGACATCAAGATGAAGAGGTATGAGAAAATGGTGTGTTTTTTAAACACTACCCCCGCACGTACGGCAGCTTTGACAAGAATTGAATTTTCTCAAATGCGAGTCATACTCAAAAGGTCAAGGTCAAAATTGTTGGTACCCAAAGGAAGGTCATGTCACGTCAAAAGGTGAAGAATGAAAGCCCTACTTCTGACTGATCAAAAGTTAAAGTTTAGACTCTAAGGTCAAGTTCAAAAGGTCAAAAATATTTATACCCACTGAAAAGTCTTCTCACGTTGAATACAGAGGTGAAGTTTAAAAGCCCTATCGCCAACTGATCAAAAGTTATAATTATGGCCAAGGTTAATTAATTGTGATGATTTTTTGGGGGTAAAATCGGGTCAAAAACACTAAGATCAAGAGGTCAAATTTCGTGGTACCCCAAAAAGGTCTTTTTACAATTGCAAGACATATACTTGTTAAATATGATTCAAAATTAGTTATGAGATGGTCGCCCAAATACTAACCTTTGAAAATCTGGCTATGATCAAGGTTATTTTTTTTAAGTGGGTGAAATTATATAAGGTGAATGTGAAAGGGTCAACGTTAATGGTACCTAGAGGGTGGCCTTGTTAAAGGAAATATCGCACATGTGAAATATAAAAGCCGTAACACTTACTAAGATAATTTTCCAAAGTTATGTCCAAGGTTAAAGTTTTCTGAAAGTAAACCAAAGGCCAAGGGTAGGGTCAAAGGATAAAAATTCCTGTTATCCAAAGTAAGTTCTCATCACAAGAAATAAATTTATGAATTTTGAAAGCCCTAGTAATAACTGTTCAAATGTTATGGCCTAATTTTTTTTTTAGATTGCGTCAAACTCTGAAGTCAAGAAAAGCAGGTGAAAATATTTCTATCCATTGCAAGATATGCCATATAATGAAATGTATGAAAGCGACGTTCGCATCAACTTTTCAAATGTTTTCTTGACTTGTACAAGGTCTTGTCACAAAGAATCATCAATATAATGTGAACTATAATCAAAGTAAATGTAATTATAATCAAAGGTTAAAGATTTTTTAAGTTAAAAAGACGGACAGATGATAAATCAGGGCAAAAATAATATACCCCGAATCTTAAATCATAGACACGTTAAAATAAAGAAATAAAGACATACAACAATTTATTTTTAATCATTGGAGAGGGGGGTGGGGTGGGGTGGGGGGAGGGGCCAGCCCAAAGCAAGTACCTCTGTTGGCACTTTCGCAGATTTTTGACAGATAGAATCATTTATCTAAAAAAAATTGGGAAAGATTAATGTGAATATAAATGTATGTATGTATCTTAAATTACAAAATAATTTTATAATCAGACCTAATCGCATCATCACAGGTCTTTCCGTCAGAGGTTTTTCCGCTAGACGTAAAAGCTCGAAGAGTTGCGATTGGAATCAAACCCTTTGGTGTACTACATTTACCCAATGCAAAATCAAAATCTTGTGTGTGTTTGTAAAGGAAGATTCTGTCAGTAGTAAAAGATAACTTTGAATTTACGCTGAGTATTCTCAGGCAAGCATGTTTTCACAGTTAGTTTTGACTTTTGCAGAAGAAAGTTTTGATTTCTTTTCATTTCTGTATCAAACATGTTTTGCAGGAAGCTATTAGCTGCAAAATCTGTGTCATTGCAGTATGTTTCAAACATTGAAAGACTACTCCCTTTGACATACTCTAAGAGATTTTCTAATGCGAAATATAGAAAAAGGAGAAATTATGCTGTAAACCACATTGAAAACGAATTAACTGTTAAACCAGCTTTTTTTTTTATTTGAGTTTAAACTCTTCTGTCTCGAATGAAATAGAAAGCGAACAGGCTTCACATTTTGAGACTATTTCAGAGCTTAACCAGAAAATATCTGAATTAACAAAGGATCTGAATGTGATAAGACAAGAGACAGATGCTGATAAAATTGGAAGTGATGAAATCGCAAAAGGATTGTCCAAGAAGAAGTCCTTGTCGGGAACACCAGATAAGTCCATAGAAGTGAGTAGTGTTCAATGTGGGGGGTGTGGGGCCTTGCTCCACTGTCGGGATGTGACGATACCAGGTTATTTGCCGAGTGAGGTGTTCAAAAATTTAACAATGGAAGAATTAAAAGAATCCAAATGTCAGAAATGTCACAAAATGCAACATCAAGGTATGGTGTTCGACATTAGAGCAAGTGATGAGAAGGTTTATGAAATAATGAGAAAGATCAGTTCTGAAAGATGTTTGGTGTTGCTAGTGATTGATTTGTTCGATATTGAAAACAGCATTCCAGACATTTTCTCACAGATGTTAATAGAAAGGACAGCCATTCATGTGATAGGAAACAAAGTTGATATAATTCCTCAGGATCAGCCTTATTATTTAGACGCTGTTGAGAAGACGCTCATAACTGCCTGCAAGAAACGAGGTCTAAATCGACATAATGTGAAAGAGGTTTCCTTGATCAGTGCTAAGACCGGATATGGAGTAGAAAAATGAATATCATCACTGCTCCTGAATTGGGGTATGAGAGGTAATAAAATGTTTGTGGCTTGATTTCTTGTCTTTATTTCTACTTAAATACCTTGAGGTGAAAAATTTAAATAGTTAGGCTATAAATACTTAATTTCTTTAAATTAAATTAGAAGATTAGAAAATAACTACTCATACTGGTAAAATATAGCAAGTAATCATACTGTCATTTGTTGTTCAACATGTTCAAAAAGTTGATATAAATTTTGTTTTCTTCTACAGGAAATGTGTACATGATTGGCACTGCCAACAGTGGGAAGTCAACTCTGTACAACAGTTTTCTGCATTCCGACTACTGTTACTATAAAGTCCGAGACGTCATCCCCAAAGCCTCTGTGTCTGTGTGGCCAGGTACAGAATCATACCATGATTGATTAATGCATAACATTAAATATATGCAGAGTTAATTTTTATTTTGAAGGGAAAAAAGTGAATAGGTAGAAAAAGAAGCACCAAAGATCATTGCCACTGATCAAGGTACATAACTGGAATGTTTGTGAACATTGTTTGACCTCTCCGTAGTCAAGAATCAATGTTAAAAGGATACATTGATCAAAAAGAAATAATAATTAAAAGCTCTGTTAAAATATTAATTGTTTCTTAGAAGTTGCATTTACAATAAGATGTTTGTTTTGTAACAGGAAAGGAGAAAATGCATGGCTGGACCGGGAATCGAACCCGGGACCCCTGTATCTCCAGTCAGGTGCTCTACCTACTGAGCTATCCAGGCCGATATCCACGACCCAAACCATTACATTCCTCCCTCCTTAAATGGTCTTCGCCCTCGAAGACACAACCCAAGTTCTTATTGCCCCTGGCAGGACTTTCACCTGCAATTCCAGGGGTGGTCACGGCACCAAATCTGTAACAGGAAAGGAGAAAATGCATGGCTGGACCGGGAATCGAACCCGGGACCCCTGTATTTCCAGTCAGGTGCTCTACCTACTGAGCTATCCAGGCCGATATCCACGACCCAAACCATTACAGTTTGAATGTTGTTTAATGCACCTCTTGAGAATTTGTCACTCATACCCGGTATGTAGAGGCCACCAGTTGTGGTGTAGAGCTGCAAATTTTGGCCTATGCTAGACACTCAGGGCCATCGAGTAGTGAGGGATCTTTTTCATGCCAGCAACTACTGTGACACAGGACCTAGTTAATATGGTGTCTTCCAAAGGACTGGTCTCTAAGTCCCACATTGGGATTCCAACCAATGATGTAAGGATCACCTCCTTACTCTGCAACACTAGGCAGACGATTGTACCATTGTACCACGCAAGTGACTAAAAAACCAAAGAATAAACAAAACCATCAATGTTGAAATTTTTAAATTGAAATGAATGATTACTCATTTATATATATGCTTTATGTAATATTAATCTCTTATACAGGAACAACCATCAACATTCTGAAGTTTCCTATCATGAATTCTAAAACAAACTGGTTGATGAAAATGAGACAAAAAAGACTCTTGGAAACTCAGGCAAAAGAGATTTTACGACACAAGAAGATGAAAGAGGAGATCAAGAAACAAAAGAAACTAGTGGCATCCTCAGTTATAACCACTTTACATGGTAATGACATCCTTAGTTATAACCACTCTACATGGTAATGACATCATCAGTGTATAACCACTCTAAATGTTAATGACATCATTATTTACTGTAGGAGTACTTTTTTCCGTATGGTATTAATTTACGCTATATATTTTCCGTGAAAATATGTCCAAGGCTAGCATGCTTAATTTAAATGTAAGGCATATAGTTACAGTTTAAGAAATCTGTGTAATTTTCTACCTGCGGATAAAACAGAAATAAAGATTCCGCAATATTATGACCACGTGGAAAAAAGTACGTCTACAGTATAACCATTCCACATATTAAGGACATCAGCAGATACAGTCCCTGAAACGTTCTACTTTCCCATTTTTCCGTTCGCTCACCGTTCGTTCAGCGTTCGTTCACCGTTCGTTCAGCGTGCGTTCACCGTTCGCTCTTCGTTCACAGTATTGCGTTCACCGTTCACCGTGCGCTCGCGTTCACCGTGCGCTCGCGTTCACCGTTCACAAAACGTTCACCGTTTGCTCTTCATTCCGTTTACTTTGCGTTCACCTTGCGTTCACCGTTCACTTATCGTTCAGTCTTCATTGTCATTCGGAACTCCGAATTGAAAGGACTTATCTTTTTGATGGTAGAGATTTACATGCTTTTTTTTTTATTAAATAACTTAGATATAACTTAGATATCGTGTTAGAAGAATAATTATTTCATTGCAAAAATTATCTATATATTTATATTTCTATTATTATAACTCAGCTGTTACTTATTTCATGAATATTCCCTGGAAAATAATTAATACATTAAGTACCTTCATGTATGTAGAACGATGCTAAAATATTAACTTTAAAAAGGGCAATGTACAAATGTTTCACGCACGGCATCAATTTGATGTAATTTTAAAGAGGTTAAATTATTTATGGATGTATAATAATTAATAAGTCTTTTATAGAACAAGAATAAATAAAAAAAAAAACTAAATAAAAAATCTATTTCTAGAGTAACACGTATTTAAACGACATGAGGTTTGAGAATCATGAACAGTACTGCAAATATTCAGTTAACTAAATATCTTTAGAGATAATTAAATTAATGGTTTGGTTTTAAATTTTAGAAACTGTTTAAAATAGTCTATTATTAGAGAAGGAAAATTCCTTCCTTCATCGTACCTACACATATGTTTAAAAATATGTTTTTTGCCATTCAGTATAATTAAGACCCCCCCGTGCCCTTTCTCCCGAAATAAAATTCTTATTTAGTTTTTACAGTAAATTTCAATTAATATTTAATTTTTATTGTAACACAAGAAAACCAGTCTTAAAACCAACATAAAACAGTCAATAAACAATAGTATTTTAGCATAAACTTATGCCGACAGTAGTATTTTAAATAGACAGGGAATGTGTTTCATATTCAATTTAAAACTTTATCCTTCCAAGTCTATATTCGAATTATTTTTTTTCTGCAGGAATGCAAAAATCAGATCTAGAAATGATAGGGAAAAATATTAAAATTTCTTGGAAAACTTAGTGACTCTTTGCCTTCGGCATATTCGGTGAAACGCGATTTCCACATCTCCACTGTGTCGAATTATTTTGATTGACAGCACAAGCACTCTACTACAAATGTAGCACGGACTTCCTGTGAACTGTGTGAACTTGATGATTGAAACTAAAAGGCAATAAATACTGTTAAATTGATTTGTTAATCTAAAAAAAAAGATTACCTTTGTTGCTTGGAAAATTTAGGAAAAATGATAAGAATTTTTATTTGATATAATATATATCTGAGAATCGAGGGGGTTATCTCTCTCTCTCTCTCTCGTACAATTCTCTGTTCAATAAAAATTATGACAACACATTGCTTATTTAGTTTTAAAAGATTAATCTACGCATGTATTACAAATAATTTTCAACATCTTGACCGAGAATAATCACGGCCGGGAAATGTCTACAGATACATGAAGAAGTTAGCTAAAATAATCGTCATAAAAGAATAAAAAGGAACATAAATATAGAATACATATATTTTGCAGTAGAATTGAAATAAAACGAGAATTTTTATGCAGTACGATAGCAGTCAATGTCAACAAATAATTGTGAATTTAAAAAAATCTGTTATTTTAATCAGAATTGCTTTGGCATGGAAATATATATACGGTTGTTTCAACCTCGTAAAATATAATTAATTAATTCTATAAGTTGTAGTTTTTTCTTCAGAAGTCCACATTATTTTATTATTTAAAAGAATAAGCATAATTATTTACTATAGAAGATTAATGTGTTTTTCAACTAAACGCAGTAACAAAAACATGATTGACGGCAATTAAAATCATGTTATTAAGATAGCGATTTAAACATACGTATGTGGAGAATTTTATTTTTATTATTTATTTATCTATTTATTTTTCTTTTGTTTATCTACTGTTTATTCATATTTATTCATGACATTTAAATTATAAAATAAAAGAATAATTTCAATGCAAGGAACAGACCAAAGGCATTCCGAATAAATCGTTCATCTTGCTTTCACCGTTCGTTCACCGTTCACTTTGCGTTCGCGTTTGCGCTCCGTTCGCGTTCTGCGTTCACTCACCGTTCACCGTTCACACATCGTTCACCAAGTTGCGTTCACCGTTCGCACATCGTTCACTCACCGTTCGCTCTGCGTTCGTTCAGCGTTCGTTCAGCGTTCGTTCACCGTTCGTTCAGCGTTTGTTCACCGTTCAGGTGGGAAAGTAGAACGTTTCAGGGACTGTATCAACTGTAGAAGCACAAATTTTTCGTGGGGATAAAATTTCGTTGATTTGTCATCAAATGTAGTTTTGTTGGCAATTAATTTCTTTCTTTCGAAATTACATTGTAAACCTATTTCATGTGGGATTTGATATCGTTGTAATTGAAAATGAAATTTACCCCGCCCCCTTCTGAATATTTGTGCTTTTACAGTTTTATATCAATCTAATTAAAGTTAGATGTTAGATCTGCTCGCACACTCGGTAAACTAACATCTAACAACATCCCATAGAGGGTCACATCAGAGGTCAAATGTGGAACAACTCTAGACTTATTCACTTTGATTACGTCAACAAATATCCAATGATTTTGCCCGCGACAATTTGATCTGTTGATAGAATTTGACCTCTGATGCGACCTTCTATTGGATGTTGTTAGATGTTAGTGTAGCGAGTTTGGGAGCAGATCTAACATCTAATTTTAATTAGATTGACAGTATATGTGAGAAACAAAAACTCATAATATTATAGCCCCTGGGTCAAGGATTCTGGTGCTAGGGTGAAGGCTGTGTTAAACAGGTAGTGAAAAAGCTTTATTACTTTGAAATTTTGAAGAAAAAAAACTGCTCCTTGGCATATTAGGCATGTTGGAGGCAAACAGAGTAAAGGTTTTAATAAACAAGGGAACAAGCAATGGCAGTTTAGTACTTTAGGTTGAAAAAAGGTAGATATACATGCTAAATGATCATAAGATCTGTTGATAAAATATGATTTGTTTGAATATTAGAATGTAAGTGGCACATGAAGCCAGAACAATGTCTCATGTTTTTCATCTGGTCATATACTGTACAGTATTTTTCAGGTGTAATGTTAGCTTCAGGGTTTAGACTAAGACAAATTAAGGTTACTTAAACTATCTGACTTAATATCCACAAGATATTCAGTGAGAATTGAGCTTATTGTGACCTTGACATTTTTTCATTTTTTTTTTTATGAAGAAAGTTCTTTTAAACTTTGACCTTTTCAATTCTACTAAAAAGATAGAGGTTTTACACAATCATCTTCTTTTTATTGTTGTATGTAGTATCAACCTTTAGTTATATACTATAATCTAATATAACATTTTTGAATAAGTTTTCTTATTATATATCACAAATGTAAGAAGTTTCGCTAAAAACCCTGAAAAATGCTGAGTCACACCAGAAACAGTTATGTCACGCTGGAAACAGTTATGTCACCCCCGACGGAAACAGTTATGTCATCCTTTCAATCACGCTCAAATGTTTTTACGTTACGCATTTTAGTTCGGGTTTGAGATTTTATGACGTCGGTTGCTAAGCAAAAGTAAACAACACAGCATATTTTTTAACGTTAAGAAGGCAATTTTGGATTGTTTGATTATTTACGATTTTGAATGAGTTTCAATTTCTTTTGATTTTAAAATGTCATATAACATATATCACATGGCTTCTCGGGCGACTTTACCAGAATATTTGCCTTCGGCATCGGATGACATAACACTCCAGGGCTTTCCTGTCACCTCGGGGCAAATATTCTGGTATGTCACCCTCGAAGCCCTGTGATATATGTATATTGTCTTTTGAAAGATTTTTTTTAACAAAAGTGAGTAAAAACTAGCATTCAAGAAAAGGGGAAAGACATTTGGCAATATCTTATACGTATTTTGATCTTTTCTTTTACCATTGTTCCTCCTATTATAGCTTATGACTGCCCGATCAATCGTCACGTTTACACATACGCTTCTTTGACCAGTGGGGCATCACTCAGGGCCGCTGAATGTCTGCTGGAGGGGCGGAGTCAGGTGGCAGTCAACTGGTGTGGGGGATGGCACCATGCTAAGAGGTAAAATACACTCCAGGAAGGAGCTGTTTTATGTAGTGTGTTTGTGTGCATTTAAAAGTGGGAAATTGATAAGTCGTATTATTTGTTTGTTGTTTTACGTCCCTGTCAAGAATTTTCATGTAAACATGGAGAGGTTACACTTTGGAGGTGATGCATGAAATGTTTGTCCAATGCTTGGCAAACAGGGCCATTGAACAGTGTTCATGTGTCTAAGATCTTAGCTTTGGTTGCAAAACCAAAAAAGTTAATGGGTTAGAATTTCTACATTAGGTTTATACTGTTAGGGTCTTTGAAGCTTCGAAATAATTTTGATTTTTTGTAAAACCTGAGAATTGTGCCTAAAACTTATTTCAGGAAGACAATTTAATGGAAACAATGCTGCAAAAGACAATTATTGAATATTGATCCTTTAGACAGTTTTTCTGTGCCTTGTTCATTCCTTTGACATGTTTGATGTGACATGAACTTTGTATAAACCCTTTATGGATAGCTGGATAAAAGAGGGAATTTTAATTTTTTTCAGACACACAGCATCAGGATTTTGCTATGTCAATGACATTGTTCTCGCCATCTTAAAATTGAGAGAGAAGTTTGAGAGAGTTCTATACATTGACCTAGATGTACATCACGGAGATGGTTAGTGTATTACTCACTTATTCTGATTCTCTCTGAATTTTCATAGGCTACATGTAGAAATGAACTTGTTGGGGAAAAGATCAGAATGTTATTTTTTTTTCATCACATTTTTAAAAATTCCTCAGTTGTTTTTATGAAACATAAAGGACTATATATGGTAAGAGCCAATTTGGGCCCCCTAAAAATCTACATTTTAGAATGATATCGGGGTTTGACACTAACATTTTTAGGCTTTGGTCCAGCCGGAATAGTGCTTCTTTACTTTTACTAGTCCGCAGGCAATTTAATTAGTCTGTCAAAAATAAAAATAAATAAATAGAATTAATGTTGCAATGTACTTTTTATTTTTTTTTTTTTAAATAAACAAAGCATTTGCATGAAATGTTTATACCAAGGATTCGTTGAAATCGCACAATCAGGAACAACGATCGTATTCCCGATCTCATTCGTTTTTCTCCAGACATGATTACTTCATCTAAATATCCGACATCTTTCTTTATGTGTCATACTAAATCATGATCCCATAAATGTTTAATTTCATACGAAAGAGTCCTAAAATTAAGTGCCGAATTGACTCAGAATTACCTAACTTCCAGCCAAGAAGCTAGAAAGCTAAAAATAAATACGAGGGTTTCCAGTAAAAGTTGTCGAACATCGGTAAATTCTTTTTTTCCCCTTGAAAACTTGATTAGTCCATTCGGACTAATTAGCCCAAATTTTTATTAGTCCGAATGAAAATGTATTAGCAGTGCTCCAAGTTGCGACTAAAATGGTCGCATTTGCCACCAAAAAATTTATTTTTCGACTAGAAATGAAAACACACTCGCATTTTCGCGACTGAGAAAATTTGGGCTGGAAACGTCCAATTTTTAAGATCGGGATCGAGATTTCATTTTTAAATATTCTCTATCAAGAAAATGTTTGAAGACTTACATATACTTAAATACACTTTACAAAGCATTGCATGGACTTAGATCACGTAATGTTATGACAGCATGGCATGCTGTACTGTACAAAGTTTGATAGAACCCGAACCAGAGACGTGGAAAAATAATATTCCTGATAGAATGGCATCCAAACTCCGTACACTTTTTAAGATCCGACCTTGTTATTGAAGCATTTGATCAATTGCTTGCATATCCCAATGAATCATGATCGTATTAATTATCATGCTAATAAAGAGTGTTTTGGCGGCATTTATAATGACTGTGTAATGGGTTAGGTACGTAGTAGTAAGTAAACATGACAAACAGCAAGCAAAGTCCTGTCTCAACAGCTGTCAAGCTTGTATTTTCATTTGATAAAATTTTATTTCTGTAATCAGATTACTTGTGTTCTTCTGTATAACCATAAGGGTACCTGTATTCAATAACAAGAATAGATATGGGTTACCCCATATCCAAAGATATTCGACTGTTAGATTTAATATGTTTAACGGTGTTTATAATGACGTTAATAAAAAAAAAACTGCACTGTCTAATTATGGAACTGTTGTAAATTTCGTGAGTCCATAGCATTAGGGTCACTCAGTCTCCCAACAACGGGAAACAGTACACATATAGGCCTACATGTACCTGTGTCCGCAAGACCAACATTAGCCTTGGTCTACACACGTGCGATGGAGCTGTCAAACGCATCAGGCGAGCTCGGAGAAACACGTTTTGTTTTGCCGAGAAGTTACGATGGCAGACAAAACTTTTTTCTTAATTAGATCATATAAATACGAATTCTGATTAATAAAAATTATACAATCCCTGTTGAACTATATATAGTTTGTTCTAACATTTGCATCTGCAACAACTTGTGTTTAAAATGACCGGGTTGGGAAAATCAGGACCGGGTCGGAAAATTCTAAACTGAAAACATGGAAAACCTTTTTTTTAAATAACTGAAATATACTAATGTTTTTGTCGCAGAAATTACTTACATTATTCAAGTTCTATATAAAATGGTATGCTGAACTTCAACACGAACCCGAATCTCCAACCCAGTTCTCGTTTTGCCACACATACCCTACAGTTTACAAAGTGTACACACGAGCAGGCCAGGGATTGAAAATTCCGTCATTTAATAATACACACACACAGAATGATTAATTTTTTCTTCAAGAACAAATTGTATGATAATTAACGGACTATAAACATGTACTTAATACAATTGTTGATATAGTATTATCAATTCATCGGTGAAAAGATATGAATCGAAGAATGACCTAATTATTCTCTGTTATCAAACATGTAAAAAAAAA
>PRKT01000488.1:210365-385373 GCA_003671525.1 Saccostrea glomerata
CTGTTGATTATATATTGAAAATACATGAATTCTTTGAAAATCTTCTTCACTGCTCCTAGGAATTAAATAAACTAAGTACATAGTTATGATGAGCAAGAATGCCTCTTTTAAAATTATGAATTTTATGGCCCCAGGGTCAGGGGTTCTGGTGTTAGGGGGGGGGGCGGGGCTCTATTGATTATACAGTGAAAATACATTGAATCTTGAAAATGTTATTCTCTGTCTCTGGTTATGAAGCAGATGAACTACCTTTATAGCTATGATGAGCAAGGGCCCTAATCTTGCAGACTTGTGAATTTCAAGGCCCCAGGGTCAGGGGTGGGGTCGGGGCCCTACTTATATACTGAAAATGAATTTATTGTTTGAAATCTGCTCTTTTGTATTTATAAAACATTTATTTTTTTTTATATTAAGGGTGCCTTTTTGAAATTTGTGCAATGTGTGGACCTAGGGTCAGGGGTTTATGTCACAGTGTTAGGGGCACTACTGATTAGTTGGAATGCATTTTTGTTCCCCTACCCTGTGTATGGGTATTCAGTAACCAAGCTAAGCAACTGCTAAGTGTATTTATATGATGATCAATGGTGCCTCTTTCAAAATTGTGAATGTCATATAGCATCTGGCTTAAAACATGAATCAAATTCAATAACTGGAAAGTTGTTGCATAATGCTCAGGTGACCTATAAGGCCCGTGGGCCTCTTGTTTTGACATTTGCCCACATTTGGTTTGTTTCAACTTCATAAACGCTCAGGGCAGACAGGTGTTTTTTCTTGTTTTCTTCAATTTCAGATTTTCGTTTGTTGACGGCAATATCCACATGTCTGTGCCAGTCCTCTCCATGTTTAACTACGGCTGATGTCAAATCAGTGTACTTTTCTTCAATATTTCCTTTATGGTTTGCTAATTCTGCTGCTAATTTTTCATACTTTGGATTTATAACTTCTTCTAATAACCTTAAAAGTTTCTTTAATAGTTCTTTTTTAGAAGAAACGTTTTCCAAAATGTTCGATATTTTATGTCCTTGATGCTTGTCGTAAGATACACAAAGCAAACATACTGGAATATCACAGTTTTCACAATGAAGTTCACAGTGTTTCATTTCATGATCTCGGCATTTCGACAAAGTAGGAATAAACCCTCTTTGGTCAAAGGGCACCACTTTATGTTCTGTAGATAAATCTGATAGATGTTCTCCTACACAGAGTTTACAGAGATTGACCTGTCAAAAGACGCAGCTCATCAGAGGGACAGGAGTGTCACACAGAGAACAGTGCAGGGTATCTCGGGCACTCAATCTAGGATCCATCGTGAACTTTTATTTTATTGTGGCATTATGCTGAAAAGGAAACATACCGGTATGTATATAACAAAGATTTGATTTGATAGATACTTGTTAAATTAAAGAAAAAAAACTGATGGCTAAATGTTACTTTACTAGAAATTATCTTCATTCAAATGAAGGAAATTGACGTCCTGTAAAAATTAATATCATCATTATTCTTGGCAGTAGATTATTACTTAAAGGTTGTCCCTTGCACCGATTTTATTTAAGGTCCTTGATACTTGAAACTCTGCTAGGTTAAAATAAATAAATCTTTTCCATTTACTTTCAGTTCTTTGATGACATGTCAAATTAAGTTCTAGACCAGTTCTGTGATAATATGCGTCACGTAGTCATGTACTTGAATTATCACCTAAATTTATCATCAATCATTGCATAATATCAGATTGAACATGCAATTAGAAAACTATATTATTCCTTTTTAGTTAAAACACTTTTAATACGGATTTATTTTATCTCCAAAAATATTTTTCTAATATTAAACAAGAACAAGACCGCATTACCTAACTTATCGAATTTTAAATGCGTTCTATTATCTCAATTCATAGTATTAAAGCTATCGTTTGCACAGTTCAAAATGATTAGGACCGTTAATTATCAGATGATATGTGCATAGTTCTTTGTATTCTTATTTCAGTTCTTTATAAATGTATACGTTTGCCCTCTGGAACTATGTCTTTACATTATTGTGTTAGTGCATATTTGTACTGATCAGAATTGAATATATAATACGAGGGTTGTCCCAAAAAGTCGTAGACAGGGAAACAGTTTATTTTCTCTTTGTTGAATTAAATTTCTTTTCTTCTCATAACAAAAAGTAACATTATATTATCATGCAATTCAAATTTCATAATGATATCACATTTAATAAGGAAATTATGAAAAAATAAGGAAAGTATGCATGTGTACATCGGCACAAGAAAGCAAGCCTACTTTGATTTACATCTCATATAACGCCATGATCTCTTTTTCTGCTTCATACGCGTCTGTTAACATTCAATAATTTTTTATACCCCCGCAAACGAAGTTTAGGGGGGTATATTGGAATCACCATGTCCGTCTGTCTGTCCGTCTGTCTGTAGACAAGATTTTGTCCGGACCATTTCTCAGAAACTGTTGGATGGATTTGTCTGAAAATTTATACACTTATTATTCACCATATAAAGGTGTGCACCTGGGATTTTCATCATGATTGGATGATTTTTCTGCATTTTACAGGCATTTTTTCTTTTTTATTTTGTGATTTTGTTTGGCTCATAACTAGAAAACTATTAGACTTACAATCATCAAACTTGGACAATTTATGCATTTTGGGTAGACGGTGTGTCCCGACCTATTTCAAGGTCACTGTAACCTTTAATTTAAGTGATTAATATAAAAAATTAATTCTTTAAAATTTTAAATTTAATCATCCTAAAAAATGTAAAAATATAGTTGTATCCTTTTTAAAAAATGCTAAATTAAGTAAAAACTTATTTTTTAACATATACTTTACAGCAAATTCTGTAAAAAATGTTAATGATTTGAGAGGAATTCAGTTTGTCCCATGGGCATAATTATCAAGCACTGGTCAAGGAGAATTTTTGATAGCAGAAATGTGCATGTCAAATTAGAGATAAATTAATGAGTTCATTGTCGGGAGTTAACTGGCAAGAGCATCATACAGTATTATCTTAATTCATCTCTTGGGAGTTGGGCAAAAAGAAATGGCCTTACAGTTGCTTGTATTAATTAAGAGTTCTTGATGGCTATAGTTCAGAAAAAGATCTTTCAATTGGTATAATGTTATTAAAACAAATTGATGTTATAGTGTATGATTAAAACTGAACTATTATTGTATAATATAATTAAATTTAATTATACATGTGTTCATTGAAAAAAAAATTACATTTCAATTTTTATATATTTGCAGCAAATTGCAGTCATGTCTCACTTAGAATTCTGTGTCAATCTGTTAATCAAGGTTACTTGATTTTCTTGCACCCTAACCAATTTATGATTATCAAACAATATTTGATGGGCATATCATGCTGTGGTGGGGCACTTAATTAGACAATAGTGAACACCTCTTACTAGATCCATAAAATATTTCTGAATTGGCACCTACTCTGAAAAACCCAGCGGGGGTATTTGTCCCTATTGGACAGTTCTAGTTTTAATTGAAGCACCAATCTTGATCAAGGAACTTATTTAAATAACGACTGTTTTTTGTTTGTTTTTTTTTTAAAGCAGATTCAAATTTAGACGAAATTTAGTCGAAAGATCGTCTTACATTGTAGGCAGCAGAGAATATACATTGTTTGACATCGTTCGTATCCCAGATAGCACCCCGTTGTCTCTGCGTTTAACAGACAGTTCTCTACTTCTGACATGCTGTAACTAATTTTGGTATAGAGGAAAAACTCTAATGAATCTCATGCCATTTAAAAATAACATCCCTTTTTAAATCTAGTGTGTAATATCACTTCTGTACCTTTTCCCCCGTCTCTTATGTATACAAACCATACTAGTATAACACTGTAAAAACTGTTAATTTATTTTTTGATTAATTCTGAGAAATAAATCATTGCGACAGTGTTAAATTTTAAATTTTTAAAAATTAAATCAATTTCAGGGAATGAAAATCAGGCCCGTAGCTACGGTTTTTAAAGAGTGGCTCGGGTCCTTAAAAAAAGCACACACTCATCGATTTGATACAATAGCTATTATTAATAAATCTGATGTTACAAGACGTTCTAATTTTGTTTTTTGCTCTTTTATTAAATCGAGTCGTCTAAGCGAAATCTTCATACATGTTATATTGCACTAATTTCTGCGATATTTAACTTTAGCGGCATACTTTTTACACATAATTTTAGTGCAACATTTAGGAATTCAACTTGGATTTATCAAAGTATAGAAGTCGTCTAAAATATATCAGAAAAGTATTATTAATCAGAGATTGTTGTCATAATTAAATCGCCAAACCTTGAAGGAATTGTATTTGACAACATTTTTATATCACAATACCGTGTTCTTTTACAACAACACGAGGAGGTTATACGTTTCCGTACATTACTGAAAAGATAAAAATAATATTAACTCGTTGTAATGAATTAATTTTCTCGTTATAACGACTTTGTTATCTCGTAATAACGAGTTAATATCTCGTTATAACGTGGTAATTTTCTTGTTATAACAAGTTAATTATCTCATTATAACGACTTAATTTTATCTCGTTATAACGAGATAGTATCTCGTTAAAACGAGTTAGTTAATTTTCTCGTTATTACGAGTAAATTATCTCGTTTGAACGAGTTAATTATCTCGTTATAACGACTTAGTTTTTCTCGTTATAACGACTTAATTATCTCGTTATAACGAATTAGTTATCTCGTTATAACGAATTATTTATCTCGTTATAACGAGTTAGTTATCTCGTTATAGCGAGTTAATTATATCGTTATAACGACTTAGTTATCTCGTTATATCGAGGTAATTATCTTGTTATAACGACTTTGTTTTCTCGTTATAACGACTTAGTTTTCTCGAAATGGCTTTAGTTTTAATGCCATTGATGTTAAGTTGATAATTATCTGTCATACTGCAATTTAAAATTGATAAAAAGTTGCTATTTTAATTTGCGATATGGTTTAAATAATATTAATCCTGAACTATCTTGCTGTCAATAATCACAATTTGATAGTATAGCAATTAGTGTTGGCAACGAGTACCCGGTTAATCGGTTAACCGTCGAACGTTGCGAGTATTGGTTAGTAAAACTGCTATTCGGTTACTCGGATAAATTTTATTCTACATAGTAAAGGCATAGAAAATGAATGTATCATAATCTGAAAATGTATACTAACTTACACTATTCCCTATTTCTAGGTACCGCTAGACTTGATCTGGTGCATGTTTGTAGTTAATCAAATTGTTTTGATTAGTTTTCACAGTTAATTTAATTGATAGTTTTGATTGCTTAGGGTATACATATTTTGAAGGTCTGATTTATAATTACCTCATTTGATAATTTAACGAGATGCCGCCGCAGACATAATAAGCTTGGAGTTGTAACAAAAGAACAGCTGATTCAAAATCTGTTCAATCACCTAAGCTTAAATTATTCGGAAACCAGCGATTTACTGGACACTCCTATTATATGTTATGCTACTATACTTCATATCACTTAGAGATATCAACTAAAGATCAAGTTTTAACTCGTTATAACGAGAAAATCAACTCGTTATAACGAGATAATTAACTTGTTATAACGTATTAACTAAGTAGATATAACGAGATACTAACTCGTTATAACGAGATAATTGACTCATTATAACGAGATAATTAACTCGTTATAACGAGATAACTAAGTCGTTATAACGAGATAACTAAGTCGTTATAGCAAGATAACTAAGTCGTTATTACGAGATACTACCTCGTTATAACGAGATAATTAACTCGTCATAACGAGATAACTAAGTCGTTATAACGAGATAACTAAGTCGTAATAACGAGATACTAACTCGTTATAACGAGATAATTAACTTGTTATAACGAGTTAATTTTTTTTATCTTCTCAGAAATGAGCCTATCCGGCTTTCGTAAAAATGAATGCAATGAATGTTAAAAAAAACCAAGAAAGACAAAAATAATTTTTTTTTATATTTCAACAGATTTCACTATTCCTTTAGGAGATTTATTCCTCTTTGTTTGTACAAAAATATAGTGTATTATTTTATGATCAAAATGGCATGACCTGTTTTTCATACTTGAATGTTGAGTGGTGAAAAATCTTATTAATCCTTCCGTACAATAACATAAAAATATATGAACTCTTATGATTTCTTTGGAGTATTATAGCTAAATTAGGCCTTACTCAATGGCTATCCAGACTTCACTTTTCGGCTAATAGGCGTGTCTATAAAATCGAAGCGTACGACTGACTATGATTATTGCAGAAGCGGAATATTTTGCGGGAAACATGAAAGTCTGAAGATATTTCACGACTGAGAAGTGTCCCATAGCATTTAAATGGTATTTAGGGAAGTTTCTAGTATGCCGGTCCCAAGAATCACGCGATTGCGTATGAGCAGTTATTTCCCTTGCCGTTGCTATGCAGAATGTAAACAAACCGCAATTTCCCACTCGCTTCAACAAAACGCATCCGATCGAGTGATTAGGGTTAGGTTATATAGTTTTTAAAATTGGGTTTTTTTTTTATAAATCCAGTCTGTAATCTTTCTGACATTTGGCTAATTTATGTAATTTTTGCTTTATACAAAAGGCACTATGAGCGATCGACAAAACGAAAAAGAAGCGGCAAATTGCAAATTTGACCCCAAATTCGTGTTCCTTGTGAAAAATTGGGTTTAAAAAACTGGTTTTTGAACAGTTTTTTAAATGAAAATTAAAAGATTTCATAAAATAACGTACTTGTTTAGGAAGTAAATCTCCATCTTGCGTTGTTTAGGAATGTAGTCACATGATCAATTTTTGACGTAATCTCATAAATATTCATGAGATGCGTCACTTGTGTTTTGACGTAATGAAGAAATGCCTGATAGGACTCAAAGTGCAATGCTTTTAAAATTGCGTGATTTTTGTAAGAAATACAGGGATCTAACAAATGCTGATTCATGCATGTTTTTGATCACAAATGGCACTCATAGTGCCTTTTGTATTAAGCAAAGTTTACATAAATTAGCCAAAAGTCAGAAAGATTATCAATGGGGACTGGCATACTAGAAACTTCCCCAATTGATGACTAGTAATTATCTAACATTTGTAAGATTTAGCCGAACTTTCATTTCTTAAACTTAATTTCCTTTTTGTATTAAGCAAAAATTACATAAATTAGCCAAAAGTCAGAAAGATTATCAATGGGGACCGGCATTCTAGAAACTTCCCCAATTGACGACTAGTAATTATCTAACATTTGTTTGATCCCTGTATTTCTTACAAAAATCACGCAATTTTAAAAGCATTGCACTATGAGTCCTATCAGGCGTTTCTTCATTACGTCAAAACACAAGTGACGCATCTCATGAATATTTATGAGACTACGTCAAAATTTGACCATCTGACTACATTCCTAAACAACGCAAGATGGAGATTAACTTCCTAAACAAGTACGTTTTTTTACGAAATCTTTTAATTCTCATTTTAAAAAAATGTGTTTAAAAAACCAGTTTTTTAAAGCCAATTTTTGACAAGGAACACGTATTTGGGGTCAAATTTGCAATGTGTGGCTTCTTCTTCGATTTTGTCGATTGCTCATGTAATCGTCTATATATTGTACACCGCCTTCGGCGGCACCTGATTTAGCGCCATATTTATGGGGACCGGTACACTAGAAGTGTTCCGGTATTTATTGTAGACTATCGCATAATATTCAAGATAATAACTTAGAATTCGCCTGTGTTATTTCGAAATACGTTGATAAGCCAGGCAGAGCTGGACAGAACACAGGGGCTTGTCACAAAATATTTATCTCCTTTTAAAAAAGTTACCCCTACTTTTTAAAAATACACAAGCTTGTGTATTTTTATATAGTAGGGGTAACTTTTTAAAAAGAAGATAAATATTTCGTGACAAGCCCCTGTGGTTATGATTGGAAATAATCTGGCACCAAATTTATCTCGATTTTACGATGCAATGTAAAATTAAAAGGAAAGAAAAATACAAGAAAATAGAAGTAAGCTCATAGATATTCTGTAAAATGTATGGTGACATTTCACTAATACCCCTTTCATACGACGAAAATTTGCTTATGTGTTCAAATTTACATATAAGTTTATCTACACACGTAAGTAAAAGTTAATTTGCTATGCGTTCAGGTGAGATTTATGTACTGTTAGTTTATCCTCATATTTTCATATAAAGTAAGGAGTTGGACAGATTTAAAATTGTGAATTTTTATAGAAAAATTGTATTTTTTTACTGCTTGGGTAAAAACCTAACTTTTGAATGTTCCTTAAAGACTAAGGTGGAAATCCGATCCACTAATTTATATATTGGTACGAAAGTAAAGGAAGTTATGTTTTAAAGACAAAGAATGGTATAAAATTTACACACAAAGAAGAAAAAAATATTAAAATATTTATTTACTAACTGTAAGAGCCGTAGGATGTAAAGAAAAAGATAACTTTTGCCATCTACTGATTGACGTACCCAGCAGAAATAAGATATTGTAATCTTTTTGGTGTTGGAAAATGTAGTGTACATCAAGTGTGTGGGGCCATTATAAAATATCCTCTTGAATATGATACATGAAGGATATGGAGATAACGAACAATATTCAATTTAAAAAGTCCTCAAAACAATATATGATAGGAGCATAGCAGTCAATGACCTCCGAAACATCAGGGATCAGGTGCCATGGAAGAGTGAGCATCCCCTACACTAGTCACACCCGCCGTGTGCTAATGTCATCATCGGGAAATAACGGAAAAATCCATCATCAATTCAGTGAACATGTATACACAATTGGATAGCAATTAGAGTGAAAAAGTCAGTCATGTAATTATGTATTTTGAAGGACAATGCAAAGGATAAAGAAAAGTAATATGATCAATCTAAAAAAATCTTTGAACAATACAAATATGTGAAAAGGAAATTAAAACGAACCCCTGGACATCATGGGGTAATGTGCCAAAAATGCTTACAAATGCTTATTTTCAATGATAATGTTGAATTTCTGTAACCTTAACTTATACATGTTATATATGAGTAGCTTACCTCGTATGAAAACAGAGTAGGGTAGAAGAAAGAGCTAAACGGTAATTAGGCCCGGGCAATTGATGGAATACATGTTCCTATCATAGCTTCGGAGCATACCAAGGGATACAATTTGTATAGTAAAGGCACTATTTCCATGTGTTGATCCCATGGGGCACTCATGAGCGACCACAACTATTATTATCTTTTCAGATATAAACAAAAGTTTGTCAGAAAGGGTGCAAGATGTCCTCGTTTTTGCAAATTCAAAAAATTATCGCGGGTGAAATAATGGCTCATTGTTTAGAGTTTTGCCTTTTAGTCACCATGTTTACCAATTTATATTTTACGTACCAATGCATACGAAACAACACTTAAAATGGAGATTTATGCACTAAACAAAACAAAGTACATACATAAGTAAATTTGCTGTGTGTTCATACGACAAAATTTACACGCATGAAGTAATAATTTGCTACAAAAGGTATGCAAAAGTTAATTTGCACCTAGTCCTGACCAGGTGTAAATTTACTCCACTGTGCAGAATTTGCATATGAGTAAATCCGTTCATACAACAAAAATTGCATACGTTAGTAAATTTACTTACGTGTAAAATATACTGAGGTATGTAAATCATGTCGTATGAATGGGGTATAAGAGAATTTATTTTGTTTTAAACTCCCAATTTTACGTTAACGCCCCCAAAATCTACCCGAATCAAAATCAATAATTTACCACCTGTCAATCAATGAAAAAAACGACGAGCTTCTGATTTGGTTGACAAGCCAGCTACCTGCACTGCCTGAAAATGAGATTGTGTTTTGAAAACAATTACCGGATCACACGTCTGAACGCTTTCATGTTTCTGCTTTGAATACAAGTGGGATAAAAAGGATTATTACATTTTTACCAGTGAACTACTTTCATTCATTCATTCCATCTTTATTTCCTCTTTTCAGAGATTTCACAGATCATACATTTTACATACTATAGATCATGTTATATCAGACATATCATATTTAAATTGATAACACAAAAAAAAAGAAAGAAAAAGAAAGGTGTACACAACGTATTTACAAAATCAGTAATAAACTGACAAAAAAAAATTATGTTTGAGTGGAAGCTCTGCTAAAAAATGCACAGGCTTCACAGATAAACCTGGCACAACAACATATAAATTCCTTTTCTTCATGCTTGTCCCCAAACGTTAATGTTGGGAGACCACCTAGTAATGATATATATAGATCATAATCACTCATATGAGTTAGTTCTACATATACATGAACATCAAATTTGTTTACTACAAAATCAAAAAATAAGTCTCTAATTTGTTTTGTGGCGGAACACCACAACACGGCGTGTTGGAAAGGATCGCTATATATGTTTTTACAGAGAACACACGTATGTTGGTTAAACTGAGGTATAACAGTCCATAATTTTGCGACGAATTTAATTAGTTTGATTTCTTCAAAGGAGAAGTCGAATTTGTATATTCGCGCCGGGGTGATGCTTCGGTGTAAATCTCGGAACAATATAAAGTCCCTGTGGTTTCCGTTCTGTTTGTCCAGGATACGTTTTGATAATAACTTATGGATTGACGTACGATGTTTTTCCATGCAGACTTGCCAGGGAACGTTGCTTCGTTGATAAATATCTGCAGGTAGCTTAAAAGATTGTACTTCACTAAAATCTGCCAGATGTCCTGTACAAAACCAGTGATCTGTTTTCCTTCATTCGTTATAAAGTCAAATAGTCTGAACAAGAAAATGTGTTTTGATAATACGTCCAATTTAAGGTTACACAGCTTCCCGAAAAACAAGAGTTTGCGTTTATCGATTTCTGCAGATATAGGATAGATTCCGAGCATGCTTTCACACATGTCGGAACGGGTGTTAATTTTAAAATTTTGAATGTCTTTCACCACAAAGTGTTGAAATCTGTTCAATAATTGTAGGTCTGTTGATTTTAAATTGTTCCAAAGTTCACAGCCGTACAGCAAAGATGGAAGTACTACTTTTTTATAAAGGCTGACAAGAGTTACTGGGTTTGAATTGCTTGACAAATCATTTCGGATAGCAAAATACGATTTTCTAGCTTTGTTACAGCTTGCCTGTGTTCTTTCTATAGATTTGAATCTGCTTTGTTGAATGATTCCTAAGTGTTTATAATTGTCATGTAATGGAATAATTTCGTTTCCTAATATCCAAGGCTGTAATGTTGTTGGGATCTGTTTACCAAATATGACGATACTGGATTTTTGTGCATTAAAAGAGAAACGCCAGAGACATGAGTAGTTATAGGCACAATCTAACATTTTTTGTAAACCAGTAGCACTTGCACTTAAACATGCTATATCATCAGCTAATGTTGGATTTGTTGATTTTACATTATAAATACCAATATTTTGTTCTGTACATTCAAGCAGATTTAACAATTCATTGATAAATACACAATAAAGAAATCCCGAGAGAACACCTCCCTGTCTAACACCCTGTTGGACGGGGAAGTATTTAGACATTTGGTTGTTTACCACAACTGTGCTCTCATTGCCCATATGAAAATCATCTATAAGTGACCAGAAGTGACCTTTAACACCTTGTTTATTAAGTTTAACCAGAAGGCCATTTCTCCATACAGTGTCATATGCTTTTTTGCAGTCTAAAAATGCTACAAATACAGGACTACCATGATCATTGTAATTCAGAACTGTTTCCTGTAAGTTAAATGCAGCTGTGATACAGCCTAGTTCCTTTTGAAATCCTTGTTGCTGTAAATTAGGGAATTTCACTTTACTCAGTAAATTATCGCTAATACGATTGTGTATTATTTTCTCGAATACTTTGAGAAGACATGATAAAAGAGAAACAGGCCTATAACTGTCAGGAGAATATTTCGGTTTACTGTCCCCTTTATATATTGGTACAATGATGCCCCTTTTCCAATCGTTTGGTATTTTGCCAATTTTGGTGATGCTATTAAACAGAATGCACATATAAAAAATAACACTGTCTCCTCCGTATTTTAAATGTTCGGCTTGGATTTTGTCAATTCCAGGAGCTTTACGTAGTTTTAAAGAGGCTACAGCCCGAGCGACCTCTCCCTGTGTAATTTCATCTATCTGAAGAGAGCTTTCTAATTCCTGTATCTTTATTTCATTGTAGGCTAAGTCTACTTCAACTCTGTGTGTTTCACTGAAATTCGTTTCATTTTTTGGTGTATATACGTCATGGTAGTAAGTAGCAAAAACATCGGCCACCGTTTCAGGGTCAGTGGCAGTGACGCCTTTATAGATAATTTCCGGGTAGATTTTGTCCCGGCGTGGACGCTGTTTGTTAATAAGTTTCCAAAAGAGGCGAATGTAGCATCCAGCTGCATGATCTATATCCGTATATGTGTCTTTAATGTATTTTTCGAATGCATTAATGTGACATCTGCGAAATTCACTTTTAAAGTTTTGTAATTAAAGTACGATTCATGCTGCATTCCACGTGGTCTGCCATCGGCTACCCAAATGTTTCTCATTTCCCGCTCTCTGTTATGAGATTCCTTCACCTCCCTTGTCCAGTAAGGTTTTGTGTGAGGGTTGAATCTCTTCACCGGCACATTTTCAACAGCACATGTAGTTAAACAGTGTGTGAACGACGTGTTGAATTCATTAATTTCACTTTGTGTTTGGGGAATAATGTTCTTAAATCTAGTTTCTAATTGTTCTGCTACATGTAATTCGTAGGAACGTATTTCATTTTCTTTAATTTTGTGCCACGCAGGTGAGCTATTATTCAAGTTTTCAAGTTTATGTTGTTTGCTATTTACATCGAACATGGCTATCACAGGTAAATGATCCGAAGTACTCGATATCGTTCCTTCCTCTAGAATGTCATAGGATCTTAGTAACATTCCCATGTTATGTATCGGTAAAAAAGTAATCTAGCGTAGTTTGGTTTGTAGTAAAGGTACATGCATACTTAGGAGTACACAAAAGGTCACTTGTATATGGGCAATGAAGATTATTTTTTTTTACAAATTTTATCAATTCTTTTGACTTATAAGAATTACAGCGACCCATGTCTCTTTCCAAACAGCTAGCATTAAAATCACCCCCTATAATTACATGACCGTATCTAGAATACTAATCATATAATTCTTGTAATTTTGCTATTTCATCTTTGTAAAAATCGATTGCATTCTCAGCTGGAAGGTAAACCCCAACAATATATATTTTACCTATATTGGTATTTCTACACTCGATACATATAATTCTAGAAGAATCAATCTCAATTTCCTTAACATTAAATGCAAAGGTTTTTCTTATAAGTAAAGCAACACCAGATTTTCCATGCAGCTCATTAGCCTCTTGATTCTCACATTTACTAAATGCAAAGTAATAAGGGTCTATGCTGTTTAAGTACCCAGAGTATTTAGGTGCAAGTTTGTGTTCTGTTAAAATTGCAACATCACACTTGACATTCTGTAATACATTTGTGAGACACATCGTTGAGGATATGACTCCCCTGACATTCCAGTTCAATAGCCTTAATTGCATTATCAAAAATAGAATACACACAAAATTCATAATCTTGACTATGCTATATGTACAATGTAAAAATATGACAACTAACATGTCTAGTACTCAGAGTCCCAATCCTCACGTGTCTTGCGCTGGTCGCATAAATTAAACCACTCTTGTTCACTATACCATTTTCGACAGCGAATTCCTTCTGGCCAAAATCCTGGGGATTCAACGATTTCTGAGCACAATGGAGAAATGTTAATTTTGGCCGTCCTGACTGAAAATCGGCCCTTCGGTTTGAAAAGGGCAAGATGCGTCACGCGGACACCTTTATTATCAAGATAGTTCTTTATACCATCATACGTTGTTTCCTTATCTACTCCGGATAAAAAGTAACGAGCCGCTTTTTTATATGTGACCCCCTTAAAAACATCTTTGTGCATGCTTTTAGCTTGTTCATGTTGTTTTGGTCGTGGTTGATCGTCGACCGTAATTGTACAGGTGTCCCCGTTATAATTCACCGATCTGGCATATTTCTGCGTGTGGTATTCAGAGCATGACGGCGAGTCGAACACGTTTTTCGCAGGGGTATTACTGTTATTGTCTGTCCTTTTAAAGTTAGGGGCGCTCTCAGGGGTATTGGACTTTTCAAGGGTTGAAACCATTCCGTCCTCTTGGGACGAATCATCATCATTTGTGTCAAGTGGGTTAACCATGCTAGCGCGTATGGACTGGATACCTTCAATAATCTGAGCGGAATTGGGCATTACCGTTTTTTCACGGTCGTCAGATCCCCGGTGCCCTGTCTGTTTGATTTCATCGGAATGTTTGGACAGAACATTTGCATATGTTTTGTTTGGGCTCATTGAATTAACCTGTCGTTGAAAATTTTGCGTAACCTTTGTGAGTCGCTTGAGATCATTTGCTGTTTTAGTTTTGAAAGTCTGACATTCTAAATGCTCATCTTCAATACGTTTAAAATTGCTGTTTGCAAGTTTTTGGAAGCAGTCATATTTTGTGAATTTTGATGTTGATTCAGCCTTTAATTGTTCATAATCATGAGAAAGTTGGTCATGCTGAGATCGGAGTGTTTGTAGGTCAGAGGTCAAAGCCTTGATCGTTTTGTCTTTTGACCGATTAGATTCTTCTATTTCATTCATACGCTGTAAAAGAGTTTGAATGGAGACACGAAGTTCGATCACATTAATTTTTGAGATGTCACAAGGAACAGGAGTTGATTTGCTTTTGTCAAAGATTTCGTGGATACTGGATTTTTCGCCGTGCGCAAACATATGTAACATATAACAGTCTCTCGCATACTTCATACTACAGGTACTACTTTTGGTAGTTTTCCTGTTAATGAGTTTTCCTTTTGGGCAATCGGGGAGTTTCAATATACGTGAATGTAAAACATTCCGATACGTCCACACCCTGCTTTCATCATTGAGACAAAGTTCAAGTAGCTTGCTAATATAAGTGTCTTTTGGCAAATTATGGAGTAAACTATCGAAGTTCTGAAATTCCGGACACCACGCTGTCAGACATTTGCGAGTTTACCTCCCACTGACTACCTAAGATGTCATTATTAGCTTGATTGAGGTGACTATGACCATCTTGGTATTCACTCTGTGTTAAGTTTGGTGTGTCATGTAATTCATGCGATACCGTGTAATCGAATACACTGCCTTCGTAAGGAGTACTCACTACCTCCGAGGTAAACAATGCGGCAAACTCGTCATTTTCAATGGAGTTGTCACAATTTAACATATCAGTCAAAAGACCATCTCTAGAGTCACTTACTGTAACATTTTCAGGGCATGTAGTATCGTTTGAAGCAGGGTGTACTGGTAATTGTTTCCGAGACGATGTCTCAGTCCATTACTAGTAGCCGCCATCTTTATTTTTTTTTCACAATGTGAAAGGATATCAAAATGATATCCTGTCACAGTGTGAAAAATATCAGAAATGCGGGAAAACTCGATTTTCCTTCCAATAACAAAGAATTGCAAAAAATACCCCTTGGTCCATTGGAAAATAAATATACTATTCTGACAAAGAATAAAACTGCCAAAGATCCCAAAATATATTGTTAAAATCCTTGTTTACGACGTTTTCAATGTCACAACACTAAGCTATGACGTCTCAACAGCTCAACTATGACGTCATCTAGCCTATGGCTGCATGAGAAAAAGGCAGAGGAAAAGGGAAAATGAAAGAAAAATGTAATAAATAGAAATTCAATGTTTTGTAGTTGAATATGGACTTTATTTCACTCGTGAGACAGGATATTTTGATATTTTCACTTGTGCTTCGCACTCGTGAAAATATAAAAAAATCCTGCCCCATACCATATTGTACCGTTTATTGTTTGTACCGTTTATATAAAATACATGGTTACTGTCTTGAAATATAAGCGATATTTGGGCGAGGGTAAGAAAAAGTGATAGAGGGCGAGGCTTGCCGAGCCCTCTTACGTTTTCGACCCGAGCCCAAATATCGGTTATATTTCAAGACAGTTATCATGTATTTTGTTTATCCTGCAACAAAATTTTACATTTGTACGTCCAAAACAAGCTATTTCCGACAGATTTAGGCACATCTCCGCAGTTGAAACTATGACGCCATGGCGTAAACATTGCAGTATACGTGACGTCACAATGCTTTTAGAACGTCGGAATACATGCACGAGGCTTTATTAGGGCAGTGACCGGATAAAGCTTTGGTTTATTAGGTTACCTTTATTAGGTCAATGCAAGGGGTAGTTGCAGGATAAAATATATTATTACAGTGAAAACTGTCTTATTCAACACCCGAATAATCTGACACACTATAAATTCTGACATTAAATTTCTTTCCCATTTTAGTTTTTTGTTGTTTTTAACACTGAACATTTGGACACCTTTTCTATTCCGACACAAAATTTGTCTCCCAGTGCATGTAGGATTAGACAGGTTTCTCTGTAATATGATTTTGTTCATTATATGATTTCTCTGCAGCAAAGTATCATGTGCCATATATACAAAGTATAAAGTTTTGAATACTAGTACTAGAATAATCTTTATAACCTTTGTTTTTCTAATATGAGTGTTCAGTAAATTTGTACACGAATAACTTTGTAGATGAAATGAAAGATGGATGTATTTGACTTGAGCAGTCAGGAAGAGTTCTCTCCCTTGAAACCTCTTACAAAACGAGCTCGGAGAGTCTTTGATAAAGCCAGTGACATCACTGTTTACCCTGGCAACAAAAGTACCAACACAGGTGATACAGAAACATTGACCAAAACCTCAGAAAATTTACATGACAGCAACCAAGCACTGAACTCTGAAAAATCATCAGGCGAAATTAACCCACATTTTTGTATGAAGAGCTTGGTGTGAAAGTAAATTCTGAGATGAAGGATGAGAAGTTAGAGAGAGATTGTGGTAAACCTGTTTATATTTTCAGTCAGGAATTGATTCAGCGCTGTGATGCAATGCCTAAAATCATAAAAAGGGTAAAATATGTGATTTCATTTGTTGATTTATTGAGTGCTGTTCAAAGCTTTAAGCTTTAAAAAAAGATAAACAATTAAACAGGAGTACACTTGTCTTATACTTTACTTTAAACATATTTTATTGAGTAATTCAATAAGAATTGGGCAACAAGCAATGCCTATGTACACCCTCTTCTTGTATAATTGGTCAAGATACAATAGCAGGTAATAATACAATAACATAACATCATCATATGAACTCGATAATCAATAAAATTATAATGAAAAATATTCACAATCAAGTATTACCGGTATTTAACACTTGTCTTATTTATCATATGTAAGTTTTTTTTGTTTTAGGCGAGTATGGTTCACAGTTTAATGGCTCGGTTCCGCAATACTTATTACGGGAAGAAATCCGTCTTCGATTCTAAATATTATTTTTGTCGTGTTTTAACTTCCGGGGAGTTGCACCAAGACACGAGTGCAATACACAACGCAAGAAAACGACTGTTCTGCCAGTATATTTAGCCTATCAGCAATGAATGGGTAACTTTTCTGATTTATTGGAATACACATGATAAAAAAAATAACATGAAAGCTGTCATATTTATCAATAAAATTTGTCGGAAAGCGCACTCAAAATGACAGGCACAAGAATGTGCCGGATTTCACTTTCATCAGGGATGAAATCCCTACTTTCACGGATGTTTCTTTATACTGTGGTTTTCTTTCATGCTTGCTCAATAAAATAATTCGCATTACAATAAAAACACAGATATTTACAATGTACATGATTCTGTGTACATTAGAATTTAGAGGAGGTTTATAGAAGTGTGTATATAATATAGATATATAGACTAAAACAATACAAATACTGATACGCACCCCATGTTATTGAATTGATTTTTTTTTTTACCATAAACCTTATTTATTTGTAGAATTTTTGAGCCAGAGAATCATAGTTCTCTATCGGAGAATGAATTTGAAATACCTGACCTAGATGAGCTGAGGAAATGGAACATGAAAAAATTAAAATCTTGGTTAGAAGACCATGGATTAAAGAGAAGCGGATCAAAAGAAATGTTAATAAAACGTGTGTACCGAGCCTACCAAAATCTTTTAGACTCAGATTCAAGCATAAGTGATGATAATGATATAGATGAACATACAATTTCTGTAAAATTTTCCGAGTTGGACGTTGATAAGTGGGCTGTTGCGTCGAGTGATTCTTTGCCATGTATACTAGAGAAGGATATTGAATATTATTATTTATATACAAAAAATCCCTTATCCGGAAAACGTGCACAATTTCAGAGACACTTTAAGAAGGCCAGGAAACTGTGTAAAGAAAACTACCTTAGAGATATAAAGTACCATCCAGTAACAGAAAACTCTGATATTTGTTATATATAAGCACAATGCAAACCCTCAATGAGGAGTTCAGTTAAGGTTGGAAATGCAGGCCAATTATCATCAGTGTATTCCTTATATGCATGCCTTTCAAAATCAACAGGTCATATTATATGTGCATATTGCAACTGCAAGGCTGGAGAAGCTGGACTTTGTGCACATGTTGGTGGATTACTCTTCTCTATCGTGAAGATGAAGAACGCATGTACGTCACAGGGATGTACTTGGGACAGACCAAGACAAATTCAGAGAAAACCTAGTCCAAAACGTGTCCATGAAATGCGATTTAACTCGGATTCGACAAATAGACCTTATCCTGACACATTTCAGGCCTCTGCTTGTAAAGACCCAGAAACATTTTTAGAGGATCTTATGGATGGGCTTGACATAATTAATCCTGGTTGTGTATTGTATAAATCTATGAAATGCAATTTTATTGATGTGTCTTCTTTTTTAAATAATTTTTCACCAGGGTTTATGTATGCTAATAATGTAGATTTATCATCTGATGATTGTAAACAAGAATTTTCCAAGTTTGTGGACAAGTTGCACAATAACATTACACAGGATATCTGTGAAAATTTAGAAATAGGTACAAGGGGACAAGATATTAACACAAACTTGATTGAAGCTAGAAAAGTATTAATTACAGCCTCGAACATGGGATCTGTGTGCAAAAGAACCAAACTAGAAACTGATAAATTGGTCAGTACGTTGCGTGGATATAAACAACAGCCTGTTGGAATTCGAAGTATTCAAGATGGTAAAAAATTTGAAAAGCAGGCGTTGAAGGACTATGGGAGAAAACATATGAGCATTTGTGGTGGGAGCATTGAAGTCCACTCGAGAGGTCTTGTTGTTAATCCAAAGTATCCGTACCATGGGGCAAGTGTGGATGGCTTTGTTACTTGCAGTAACTGTGGTGAAGGTATAGTGGAAGTGAAATGTCCATATGCCTCCAACAACAGTGAATGGCGAAATATGACCCCAGAAAACTGCGCGAAGGACCAGTCCTTTTTTGTACAATTTCTAATGATTCATTAAATTTGAAAGAAAACCACAATTACACGTTTCAAGTTCAAGGACAAATGGCCATTTTAAATTTACATTGGGCAGACTTCGTGGTCTGGACAAAAAAAGGAATTTCTTCTGAAAGAATTTTGTTCAGTAACATTTTCTGGAGGGAGAAGATGCTTCCTAAATTAAAGGAATTTTATTTGCATGGAATTGTACCTGAATTATTCGGTGATAGAATTAAACGAGGAGTTAAATTGTATTAAGGTATCCAACTTACATTAGGAGTTTCAATATTCCTGATTCTTTTTATCAATCATGCATAATACTCTGTATTATTTCAAAGCATTTTAGAGTAGAAAGAGATTTACCCAGTAAGCAGTAATTAATTTTTTAAGATTACATTAATGTCTATTATAGAAAATCTAGTAAATTTTTACACTAAAAATTAAATACTTGAATATCAATAAATTCTCTAATCATTAGGAATAGAAAAAAAGTATTTGTATACTATTTTTTTTTCATTTGGGCCAAAATAAAATTATAGCTTCTTTGGAATTGCCACCCGCTTTATTATGCATTCAATTCCATTGAATCTGAGCTAATATAGGTTGGAAACCTTAAGAGTTAGATCTGAAATAAATTTTAAAAACACACATTAAAATTGTATTGTGATTCAAACATGTTTTTTTTTAATTTCATCAATGGAGGAAGAAGATTTGTCCATGCTAAGCAAAGAAAAATAATTTGTTCTGCTAGGTGGGCCTCAGACAGAGGCAAGGTCCCATTGAGTATTCTGTAATTTTTGAACTGCTCCATTTTCATTTCTACCACAATTCTCGCTGAAGCTATTCCTTGTGTCTCATAGAATTCCTTTGAAGTCATTTGTCGATGTCCAGATATCCGAGGGGGCATGTTTAGTTCAACACCAAGGGGCAAAATGTCCTCTATAGTAAACCCCTTGTCCGCCATAATCATATCCCCTTCATTCAGCCTAGGTAAAAGACCATCATTTTCAACTATGTGTCTGTCGGAAACATTTCCACACCAAAGTCGTGAGATAAATGTCACCAGTCCATTTGGTGCTACGCCAACTAGTAACTTGAATGTGTTGGAATGTTTGTATTCGGACCAGGTGAGCCATTGGGCTGATAAAGATGATGGTTTTTCTGTAAAAATTTCAGTGCAGTCAATAACTATTCTACAGTTTTTATATTCAGAAAAACTTTTTGGCAAGTTACATAATATTTGCTCTCTTGTTGGCCAAGGTATAAGAGCTTTTGCATGGTCATACAAAAAATTTACCCAAGTGTTCAGAACACGAGAAACTGTGGTCTTTGATACATGGAATATGTCTGCAAGGTGTTCTTGAAGTAAGCCCAATCTTAATCTCATGCATACCAACAAGAATTCGTCACAAGGTCGTAGAGACCTTTTAGGTCCTGGTTTCATTACATCGTTTTGATGGTAAAGCTTTTCAGCACATCCAGAGCGTTTATTGCCTTCCCAGTAATGTAACTTGTCTGCGCCATGTTTTAAGGTAGTTAGAAAGTAGTGCCAGAACATTGCAAAGGAGATGAAACCTGTATAAAACCTAGTTTTTTCATCGTCTCCTCTAAGGTCTTCAGGCATTAGGTTTGGAAAGTTATTCTGACTATATTGATCTTGCAGTCTCGGCAATTCCTTCGTTTGTGATTCAGAGTCAGTTTTGAAGATTTGGTCCGTGTTTGTTTCAGAGTCTTTGATGTTTGATTCGGACTGAATGTTTAAAGACTGGTTTTCTTTTTCAGTAGAGACCTCAAAATCAATTCCATCTGAAATATTTTCATTGATTGGAACTGTAGGATCATTATTTTGATGGCGAATTAATGGCCTTCTCTCTTTCAGTAGAATCTTAGGTTTCGAAGGAAAAATAGTTGGGACGGAAATGTCTGTAAAGTCGCCATCAAAGTGATCAGAGCAAACTCGAGTATTGTCATTAATGATGAAGTCAGCTCTCACATTTTGTAGTCTTCGTATCCACTGCTGTCTGATATTATTTTTCTTTTGGGACATGGGAAGCCTGTGTAGAACAATCTTGGCACCATTTTTCACAGTTTTAGACGTATTTGAACAGCCTGGCACACAGCAATATCGGCGCCCCATATTCCTGTCATAAAAAAAATTAAATAAAGTATTACATTTGCAAGGCAATTCTAAACAAATGCAAAACAAGACCTTGTGTTTTTAAAAAAAGTTTTCAATGAAATATATAGAGAAAAAAATAAAATTATCTTCACTTTTGGCACACTACTTTACCTGAATTAATAGCCCATTCAGCTTAAAATACACCTTTTTCTTTATAAATATTAAATACAGTGCATATAACTTTAGCAACTCATTAAAATTATATAAACCCATGACTATCATATATGCAGATTAAACCTCCGTTTAACGCATCGATGCAAAATTTTTGAGATATCATAGCCTAAAACGAAACTAACAATTCGTGTTTTTATTTTTGTACTTTCGTACATTTCACCATTGTATATGTATAGTTTAAGCATAACATGCAGCTTTTCTTTTAATGTATTGTTATATTTCACTTAATACTTACCTGAGAATGTCGCGCACAGATTTAAATGCCCCAGGCTAAGTTGTTTACCAAAGTGTTTACAAATGCACTTGCTTGAACTCCCAGGAAGTTGGAAATATAAGTAAATGCTAAAACCGCGCATGGAAATAACTCCGGAGTAAGCATTGCGGAACCGAGCCATTGAAGCATATGGATTACTTCAGTTTATGCAGTAAGTCACTCATAACAAACATGAAAACATGCCAGTTTAGAGAGGGTGAGATTCCCGAAACAATTATCTGGTATAAGTGTTCTTTTTGAAATGTAAATTGTTAAATATTGTTTTCTTCCTGTATAATAAAAAAAATATAAAATGCTTATCTGCTGGTCAATATGGTCCATACCATTTAGAATAGAACAGACCATGCCACCATTTTGATTATTTTATTGCCTTTATTGTCAGAGTCACACACCCACGTAGAGCCTCAGACCAGGAAATGACAGGATTCCACGCTAAAGATTACATTGACTTCCTGGCTTTACTCGGTGAACAAAACGCCGCGGAAATATACGAAGAAGAGAGTGAACAGTATGGACTCGGTAAGTGTGTTACTAATCATAAAGGAACCTTCGCATTATATTAAACCCAGTTTTTGAAATTAAAAAGAATTCACTTTCACTTAACTCTTTTCCGTTTAGACCTTTCCCTCCTTTACCCCTTAATGACGACTTTTGACGCCTAGCCCCCCAACCCTTAATGACGACTTTTGACACATGTGTATTTCTTTGTTGATTTGACTTGAAATTACCGCTTGTATACTAATCATTTGCAATCGGCAATCCTCGGCTGACTCCGCTCACCGTTGACGTCCGAGGTAATGTGCGAGGTACGAGTCATCTGAGGAACTCCGAGTGAATCATTTGAGCACAGGTGGCCACCTGTAGGTTAACAATAGATGATTGCATCATACTACAGTCAGAAATCACGTGATTTACCTGTGTAAACAAATAATTAGTCAATGAGCCAGGCCATGACTTTTTTGGTATCGGTACCACCTTGGGTGAATAATTTTCATAGTTAATTTTTGAAAGACATACATCTCTACCATCAGAAAATGTATGATAGCATTCAATTGATTGCGGCTTTAATGGTGTATCAACTGTTTATATACACCAACCCAACGTGTTCTTTCTTTCAGCTTTGTCTTTGAAAGAAGAAGGTTGGTTTCTTAATACACAATTTCTATTTTATTTCGGATGATATTTTCTTGAATTTTTTTTTAATGCAGACCATGTTATTATTCTGTCCAGTTATTATTCAATAGTTGCTCTGTAATGAGCCGTATAAATTATATAGGAATATAATTCTTCCCTTCATCATAAAAGTAGAACACACGATTTTGAAATTTTGATCAAGGGAAAGAAATTACTACTGTGATGATTTTCACTTCAAAAACATATTGCATGGTCATTTTATTTAAAGAATTGTTATCACGTATTAGCATTTCAAAACATTATTTCAGTAACAAATATATATATATATATATATATATATATATATATATATATATATATATATATATATATATATATATATATATATATATATATATATATATATATATATATATATATATATATATATATATATATATATAATTTGATTTAAAAGTAAATCTATCCATATCCTAATAAAAATGAAAATTGAAGGAAAATTCCCTTGATTTACCCTGTGTGTATATTCTTTACTTACTTAACAAAGATATTGTGGATATTTCAGATCTCAAGTAGAGTCGTAAAATGTTTTATTTATTTAATCTCATGCTAAACCATGGTGATAATGAACACTTGTGTGTTCATTTAAGTTAAAGGTGTAATATATTATATATTTTTGACATCAAAATTAAGCAAAATTAATTAAGGTTCATAAACCCTCTGTTCACTCATATAAAATTTTTCTTCAATGCAACTTTTATAATTTTCCAAAGAAAGTGTATATGCTGAATAAAATTCAAACAATTAAAGCATGGCTTGCGGGGCAAAATTTGACAAAAAATTCACTTAAACTTGACAAATTTATAAAAGAATAATAGACACTTGTGTCATTAAGAGTTATCTCTCTTATCAGAGTATCATTGCACCTTAAGCAACATATGTGCACCATCATATATGCGCTTTGTGGGCAGTGGGCTGTGTCTCACGACCTGCAATGGCCTGATGCCCTTTCCCTCCACTAGTCCGGGTAGAAGGAACATGTACACTCTTAAGGTAGATCCCTCTAAGAAAGCACTCTCTACACAAAGCACTGACGGGTCTCAAACCCCTGTTGATTGAGGGATTGCTCACCTATAACGCATGTAAAGACTGTGCACCAGCTGACTCTGCGGAGGAAACCGTCATGGTTAACGGAAAAGAAGGCTTACACAGCAAGCACCGTGGAAGGCACATATAGCACGTCTTGGTCATCTGTTGTATCTGTCTCCATCTCTAGTAGTCCTGACATCTGTCTTACCACTGGATATAAATGGTTGAAGACGAGAGAGGTCGGCGACACGCAACCCTTCTTCATTTTAATCAAACTAATCACGCAAGTCATTGATCATCACCCAAAAGCCCTGTGGCGACAGGCCAGTAAAGAATGTGACAGATGTGGGTTCACTGGAAGTCGGTAGTTGCGGACCTGCACACAGAGGGCACAGGCCATGCGGCCGCTCTTCACCGACCGGAGCAGAGTTCGGCAGCCACCTGTGCGACTGATAAGCCCTCTTTAGGAACACACTGCTTACCTCCATAGTAAGAGGAGCGGATTAGAAAAGGTATCCCAAATGTTGCCTTCTCCACCCTTCCCTAGCCAGTTTACCATGGCTGATGGGGACCCTTCACATGCGGTTGAAATAACAAAGAAAACCAGAGGAAAACAAAGATCAGGACTACGTCATTGTCAGGAAGAGAGACAGACAGACAGTTCGTTTGTTCACCAAGACTATGTGCAGCACGGAGTGCTGAACTGATCATCGTTTAACAGTCTCTAAACTTCACCTCTCAACTTCCGGATCAAACTCAGGATACGTCCTCATGAGACTAAGGCTTCAAAAAGTCTCAACGTTGTAAGCTCAAGTTGCCTTCCACCTCTCAGTACTCTGCTGACACCCTGGAAAAAGGCATGAACTCCACCCTGCTGGATGACCACGACGTGGAAGCAGCATGGAACACACTTCGTAATACAGTGTACAATACAGCTTTCGAGTGTCTTGGACCCTCCATCAAAAACAAAAAACAAAAAGACTGGTTTGATGAGAATCATGTCGAGATCACGTAGCTTCTAGGGAACAAACATCGCTCTTACAAGGCTGATATAGAAGATCCAATCCACAGCCAAAAAGACGCTCTGATGATCGCTCGCAACATAGTACAGCAAAAGCTTCAGGATATGCAAGACTCTGGCTGAATTCCAACGCTGACGAGATCCAACGCTACAAATCTGATGACAGGCCTAGGAAGAACTTTTACTATGGACTAAGGGAAGTCTAAGAGCCAACTCCATCAGGCTCATCACCTCTCCTCAGTGATGACGGGTTAAAACTCATCACAGAGAAGGAAAAGATACTCGACAGGTGGGCAGAACATTTCATTGGCGTTCTGAACCGCCCTTCTACAAACAACTATGAAGCTATCAACCGACTGCCCAGGGTCCCATCAACCAATCACTGGACGTCATTTCCAAGTTGGATGTGATCCAGAAAGTAATTAGTCTTTTGTCAACTGGCAAAGCACCTGGCGGACAATCCATTCCAGCTGAGATTTACAAAGAAGAGGGCGTGGCTCTAGTCGAAAAACTCCATCATCTACCTGTACGAGGATCGGCCTGACCAGTCACCTCCACACCCACCGTCCAGGTCAACCCCCTCCCCAACGAAGATGAGACAGTGGTCATCGTCGTCACCGACGGACGAATAACTTAACTAGTATATGTGCGTTGGTACTTATTTTTTTCTTTATACAAATTTTTGGTATAAATATGCAATTTTTGTTAGAATCAAGGCTAGTAACTCAGTTAATGCTCTTTTAATATATCAAATTAGATAAATCTGACATATTGAAGCAATTGTGACAACTAATGAAATTAATAATAGATATGTCGAATTTAATATTGAGAATATCAAATGTAATTGTAAAAATGTCCGATGGTACATTTTCATCTGTGACAATACCCCCTTGCCCCAGTAAAACACGGCCTCGTGTTTTGAATAGGCACATGAACACAAGAGGTTTGTTCACTTGAATAATTTTGGTGTCCGAAATGAATATTTTGCAGGTTTTGTCCGTAATTTGGGTTTTTGATGGAACGATTATAGGCCTCATTTTCTAGTTCACGTATCCGTTGTAAATATAATTCCTGGTTGTTCAACAGTTTAATATTTTCGGTTTTCAGGTTTAGAATGGCGTTGTCCCTTGCTTGAAGTTTTGCTCTGTTTTCTTTCCATTCTTCTTCGACGTTAGCACTTATCGAATCTATCAACTGTTTGTAAGATGACTTTTCAAGCCGTAGAGTCTGAACTTCTTGTTGTAAGTTTGATATGATAAGTTTATCTTCGGTGGTATTGCAGACTGATGAGTGAGGTTCTGCTGATGGCTGTGTCGTTGAAAATTTATGAAAATTTAGTTCAAGGTTAATAATCCCATTCACTGCGTCAGCATACATTATTTCCATTTCTTTCACTTTGAAACGCAACTGTCGATTTTCCGTTTTAAGTCCATGGTGAATATTCAGAGTCTCGTGAAATGATGTGCTCCGTAAGTTATCAAATGGCAGTTCGCGGAGATGAGATTTGCTTTCTAAGTATTTTTCCATACGAAGTTTGTCTCTGGACTTTCTTCTACCGGAACGTTGCTCTTGGATTGGTGCACTAGTATTTGCCGTCATGGTCGTCCTCCCAGGGGAAGAGAGGACAGTCCTGCACATTCTAGCATAGTGACCATGACGCTTACATCTGTAACACTTCTCCATGTCTAAGGACGACAACACAAAGAGGGATCAGAAACTTTCAAAACATACTGTGTTGACTTTAATGTTTTTTCATATGACTGTCGAATTTTGATCATACCTTCATTTCACTCTCATTATGCTCATTAGAATGTATATATTTTATTTTTTTTTTTAGGGTTTGCTATGCTGCATAGATTATATACTTACAAATGTATATATACATGACTAGATTCTTATAGTTCTCATTGTCTCCACCCATTTATATTTTAATTTTTCAGGAGTAAAATTAGGTGGGCAAGGGGGATGTATAGCCACTTACCAAAAGGTTAGGGGTCATACAAAATGCAAATTTAGAATATTATTTTATTTCCCTTCATTTGCAATATGCGTCAGGTACAGGTACAGGTGGGAAATGATAGAGGTGCAAACATTTACGAATTTTTAACCTATATGCGAATTCTTAGCATGGGAAATGCCGTGTGCCGTTTATCTTATGTTACCCTGCTTCAAATAGAATGAGTTTTGTATCACCGGCGAAACCACCAAAAAAGAAGAAACGAACGAAATCGAAAAGGGGGGGGGGACAGGAAGACAACATGGCGACCAATATGCCGGGACCACCTAGCCAATCGCAAATCACGCCGAGTATGTCTAACATGTGTTCGAATACCGTTCCAATGCAATACCCATCCATTCCTTCACCGTCTATGCAACCACCGCAAGGCTTTGTAAGTATGAACCCTACTCAAATGCATGTACAGCCTAATTTTCAATCGAACATTCCTGCTACGAGTTCAGGCGCTCCGCCACAATGGGCCATGGAAATCTTCAGTAGACTAGACGGAATCTCACGTCGTTCAGAAAAGCTGGACTCAATTGAAAGTTCTTTAATTACTATGCAAAACCAGGTTAAGTCACTTACCTCTAGAGTTTCCGAAGTCGAAAAAAGTCAAGAGTTCATATCTAAAACAGTTGATGACAGTGACAAAAATACCAGGAAAGCCCTTAGTGAGATAAACAATCAAAAAATAGCACTTGATGATTCAATGTATGCAAACTCTCTCATGAAAGAAGACATACTGGAATTACAATGTCGCTCCATGAGAGATAATCTATTGTTTTATAACATCAAGGAACCCTCTGGCGATGAAACCGAAGATTGTGGCAGCATTATTCAAGACATTTGTAGTTCCGTATTGGAAATCGAGGAAAAAGTCGACATCGAGAGGGCACACAGAATCGGAAGAAAGGTTACTGGTAAGATACGGCCTATTGTTGTAAAATTCATAAGATTTCCACAGAGAGAACTAGTTCGTACAAATGCATTCAAAATGAAAGGATTAGAATTATCAATTTCGGAGCAATTCCCTAGAGAAATCCAAGAAAGAAGGAAAAAACTACTACCTGTGTTAAAAAAATATAAGGATCGCAAAAAGAAGGCATCTTTGGTGAAGGACAAGCTTTATGTTGAGGGGAAGCTCTACAGACAGGATCAAGCGATGAACATAGGAGAACACAGGGGACCACGGCCATGTTAGGGGTGTCCGGAGAATGATCATCCCCTTAAGATAATCGGATGGAACATTAATGGTGGTTTTGAAAACAAATGGAATTCCCTAAAACATTTTTTATGTACATATGATATTATATGTTTATCTGAATGTTGGTTACACAAAGATTTTTCTTTGGATGTGGTATCTTAAATTATGCATCAGAAATTTGGGGATCACTTAAATCACCTAATATTGAAAAATTACATCTTGATTTTTGCAAACATATTTTAGGTGTTAAAAGGACAACATGTAATGTAGCTGTATATTCTGAATTAGGACGATATCCTCTGCTTTACCACAGAATGTATAATATAATTAAGTTTTGGAAGAAAATTCTTGATCAAAAAAATTGTATCATCCAACATTGTTACAGTGTTTTATATGAGTGTGTAGAAATGCATAATGCAAAAAACTGGTTGTCAAATGTTAAAAGTATTTTATGCAATTTGGGTTTGTTTGAATTATGGGAAAAACAAAAAGTTGAATGTGTGGACCTTCCTATCATAAAGCAAAGAATTTTTGACCAGGCAAGACAGAATATTTTTTCTGAAATAGATAGCTCTAGTAAGTGTTCTTTTTACAGGTATTTAATTGCAAATCAAAATTTACAATTTTACTTACGGAAACCCATACCAATAAAATATCAAAAATGTATTTCCAAATTGAGACTGTCATCACACCAATTGGCAATTGAAACAGGTCGATATAGTAATACAGAAAGACAACGTAGATATTGTTTTTTGTGTCCAAATTATGTTGAGGATGAATTTCATTTTATTTTGATATGTCCCGCTTATGAAATACACCGTAAAAAATACTTAAAGTCTTATTATTGGAAAAGACCTTCAATGTTTAAATTGTTGCAACTTTTTAATGTTGAAAATGTAAAAGAACTATGCAACTTAGGTAAATTTATTTACTTTAGCCTAAAAACTAGAAAAGACATGTTAAATTAACCATTTATGACATATATTTATATATATATTTGTTTCATATGTACATAATTACCATATTCTCCTGTAAACCTGTACAGTCATGTTTGTATTTGTTTGTACTGATGAGCTATAATGCTCAAAGTCAATAAAGAACTTGAACTTGAAAAAAAAAATGTCAAATCAAATCATAACAATATTTAGATCAACCAGACCACATTATTGTTAATCCCTTTGAAGTTTAATTAGTTAATTTCTTAAGTCAATTAAGTTGCCTAATTATCTATACTTGAGGCACGACAGGTGTGACAACAATTAGCACTCTACCTGTCCATGTCACCTACTCTTTCATTGACAAGACATTTGAGTAAATCACCTTAATTACTTAGATCAACTCAAAGGCAATTATATATTTATATGTAAAATGTTTAAGAAGTGGGAGTCTAAGCCAGAGAGGAGATAGAGTGTGTTAGCTAGAGTTAGGACATGCAGCTAGCATACCCAGTCTTAGATTTGTATTATATATAATGTACATATTCCTGTAATAAAGACTGTTAAAGACATTTCTATTTATGTCTTAATCCTTGAAGGTTTATTTCAAGGACAGTAACCAAGTCTAATGGTTACTGCGTGACCAAGTGTTGTAGGGTGCACTACTTATTCCGGGTGGACCCCTACCCTTCCCGACGGCCGGTCACAAAATAGTGGGCAATAACCGTGTCTCCAGCATTGAAGCCACAACAGATTTGATGCTATCATACATTTTCTCACTAATTAGGGATATACCTTACCAAATATCACTATTAAGTTTATTCACTCAAAATGTTACCGACCACCCCCAGTGGCTCATGGACTAAATGGAATCTTGGAACGTCCCACCAAAATTCAAAATGGCGGGCGGTTACATACGATGTTTTTTGAGCATATCAATAGGCAATATTTTCTCATCCAGTAAAGCATTACATGAAATTCAAGCTATAAACTACCTATTTCTTGAAAAGTTTGAAAATGTTAATGATTTATATGTGTTTTATACTCCAACATAACTTACGAAAATTTCGTGAAGTTCGGGACCGCGCAGTGCCGATTTTGTTACCTGTTTCTCACAAATACAGAACATACCTTCCATTTTACACATATTTATAAATGTTAAGGTGAAGGAAATAATTATTTTTATAAAATTTGACCATTTAAGTGTCCAAAAACGTCCAGAAATCAAGTTTTAGCACACGAGTCTAAAAATTTGTCGGCGAGATTGACATTGAAGTAGCACTGGAAATTATTGATTTCTGAGGAATTAAACTTATTTAAAAATGATAATAAATGATAATTTAAGCATCAAATATATCATTACAAATAATTTTTATTATTTATACAGACAGTTTTGGCTTATTAAAGCCGTTTTACATGTTGAAAATATCTATTTTGTGATTTACACCTGCTTTCACCTGAAATATTTATTTACAGATAACTCCGATTAAAATTTTGCAAATAGATATTAAAACTTTAATTTATTACGAATGTAATGATATATAATACATAGCATAAATAAATTATTTTGACCCTTATTAGTTGAGTTTTAAATTGCACTCCAATTCAACTAAAATGCTCTAAGGGGCAGCCAGGCAAACACTCTAGGGATATGGCCAGTGCGTCATATCGTGGGATTAAGGGGTAAAGAGTTAATGATGTTAATTCAAAAATAAATAAGAATAATTTTTGTACAAGTAATATAAACAAATAATTATAAACTGAAACTTTTTTTTTACCCAGTATTCATGTAATGTAGATTTTTAGAACACATTTTGCAGTATTAAGCAGTGTCTTTAATTACAAACAGACATGATTACATGTATTTGATTTCCTTCACTACACCACTCCTCCACTCAGCCACAAAGAGATTGTCTCTGGTGTCTACACATAAACCCCATGGATACTGTAGATCACAGTTATCAATGTAACAGAGGAGCTGTCCATCCTGATCTAGGATGTGGATACAGTGGTTGTAACAGTCTGCTGTCAGGATCTGACTCTGGTTGTCTGTTGTGATGCCGACTGGACTAAATGATTCCTTGTTAGAAGAGGGATGACCAGTGTATCTAAATCGGAATTTTCCTGCCTGATTAACCACCACTACTGCTTTTGCTCCCCAGTCAGCCACACAGATATCCAGGTTCCTGTTCTCTCTGATGTATTTAAGGTCACTAGATGAATACAGAGGTTTACCTTCACTATCAAATTGAATGGTTTGTTTCTCTGTGGAACCAGAGTAACGGACAACTTTTGATTGTTTATCATCACTGTCCATGGTAACCAGGAGGTCACCAGAGGAGGTACTACAGACATTGTCAGGTCTCCATCCCTGTAGTCTGATCACTCCCTGTATCTGTTCATTCTTCACTATGTTAACAGTTCTTGTATCTAGGTCAGTATAAACTAAATCTCCACTCCTTGTCACTGCTATGTCACGTGGTATGTTCCCAGACTTGGTTTGGATTGACTTCAGTAGTTTACCCTGGAGGTTGTAGAGTTTCATGATTTTGTTTCCTCCACATGTCCAAATTTCTTCATCACTGAGACAGGTAACACTGTAAAGTCTATACCCAGTGTCTATGGTGGTGATGAGCTCTTGTTCATCAAGCAGTGGTTTGACTGGAGGACAGGATACAGCTTCTGGTGTCTTCATTGTGTAGCCATGTTCTTCTGTTGTAATGGATAATGCTGACAGGGAACCAAACATTTGATGGAGTTGTTCTGTGTTGATCTGATGAGGAGATAATCTTGGTAACGAAACATTTACTTTAAGAGGTAAATTTCTGAATTCAGCATTCCTAGATTTGTACACAGAGGCAAGGGAGACATCATTAGAGTCCAGTATTTTCTTCAGATCAAGAATGGTTTGTTTTACATCAGAAGTAATCTGTTTGATTTCATTTTCCTGTTTATTTAAAACAGCCAGGTGTTTAGATTTCATCTCATCAATTTCAGATTTCTGTTTGTTGACAATGATGTTAATTTCTCTGTGCCATTCTTCTCCTTCTTTGGTGACAGCTGTTGTCAGTTTCTCATAATGTTTTTCCAAGTTAAGTTTTTCAGAGTTTAAATCTAATGCAATTTCTTCATATATAGGAAAGATTCCTTTTTCTAGTTCTTGTAAGTCATTTTCTAAATCTTTTGTTTTTGAACTGAGTTTCTGCAGAGCATCAGATAAATCATGTCCTTTATGTTTCCCAGAGGAGATGCAGGTAGAACAGACAGGAATGTCACATTTCTCACAATAAAGTTCACAATGTTTCTGGGCATGGTTTGGACATTTTGGGTAGTAAACATTAGGATTAGATTTTCTGTGTTTGTACGGTACAACTTTGTGTCTTTTAGATGAATCAGAGAGATGTTTTCCAACACAGACTATACAGAGGTTTACATGACAAAGTTCACAATGACTCTGTAATGCCGCTGTTTGACACAGGTCACAGAGGAGGATGTCTTGGGCACTGTAACGCGGGTCCATTATAGTCTTCTTCTCACATGACCATGTCTATATGATGCTGTAAAATAAATTTGAATTCTGATATATAAGTATTAGGCTTTAGGATATTCTTTTTTATACTTGTGTAGCAAAAATGAAAATTTAATTTGGTAAAAATGAAAGAATTTTTATGATATAAAATTATGTGTAATGATGATGAAAAATGATTGCTTTGTGTAAGAAATTTTTATTAAGAATGAAAACCAGTTTATATAGAAAGGATACTTAAAATTAATGATTTTCAAAATGGAATGAAAACTAAAGAATGAGGATTATGAATAGATTTTGTTATTGTGGGACCTTTTTTAATTATAGGAAATTTCTATAGGTTTGTGTTTATACATACTAAGAACTGTTTTTGTCATGTGACATTGTGAAAGATTATGTTTCTTAAAATCAGAGTTTTTAAAAAAAAAATTCACAATATAGTTATGCATGTGATTCTATTAAAAATTTAACATGGCTTAAGTATTACATACAATTGTGATCTGAATTTTGACCTTAACATGATAAGACCTTCATCGTCATAAATATTCCTATATTGTTCCCTTTTCAAAGGATTCAACTTTTTACTAAAACGTTAACTTTAAAAATTCAGGTAAAAGATAAGTTGCATAATAATGCCTTACCTGTAAAATTCAACATGGCTCCCTATAGCTAACGACTGTCTGACAATCTACTTCCTGGTGTCGGCCTGTTGCTAGGTCATGTGATCTAAACACCTGTATTTGCTAAACCATGTGAATTAAATACCTGTATATGCTAGGCCATGTGATTTAAATACCTGTATATGCTATGTCATGTGATTTAAATACCTCTTTACATATAGTTCTGTCAATAGACTGGGTAAATGTATGTCTGTATCCCTTGGAAGAAAAATAACAATTTATTTTTTTAAAATTTACATTTTAGTGCTGTTAAAGATAAAAAGAATTCTTGCAGTAAGATATATTGTAGTTGAATAATAAATCAAACATGAAAAACTAAGTTAAGGGGGGGGGGGTTACCGAAGGATAATATGGTACCCTATTTCAGTTATTATGCTAGGGAAACAACTACAGATACAAGTATCTGTGGGAAAGAAAATAAGATTATCCATGTCTCCAATAAAACCATATTAAAATCTATAAAATTCTATTCAGATTGGTAAATATGACATTTCAGTGCAGACATTAATATAAAATTAGAATTTTTTGGTCACCTGAGTCACTCTGTCTCACTCCACCATTTTTGTATGTTGTGCGTCATGTTTTAACATTTGGACATTTTCAGCATCGTCTTAGAACAGCTGAACCAGTGCCACTCAGATTTGATGGATAGTATCAACTGTAGAAGCACAAAATTTTTGTGGGGATAAAATTTCGTTGATTTGTCATCAAAAGTAGTTTTGTGGGCAATTAATTTCTTTCTTTTGAAAGTAAACCTATTTCATGAGGGATTTAATATCATTGTAATTGAAAATGAAATTTAACCCCCTCCCCCTTGCGAATATTTGTGCTTTTACAGTATATGTGAGAAACAAAAACTCATAATTTTATAGCCCCTGGGTCAAGGATTCTGGTGTTAGGGTAAATGCTGTGTTAAATATGTAGTGAAAAAGCTTTATTACTTTGAAATTTTGAAGGAAAAATATATGCTCCTTGGCATATTGGGCACGTTGGAGGCAAACAGAGTAAAAGTTTTAATAAGCAAGGGAACAAGCAGTGGCAGTTTAGTGCTTTTAATTATGTTTAAAAAAAAGTATATGCTAAATGATTATAAGATGTGTTGATAAAATATGGTTTCTTTGAATATCAACATTTAAGTGGCACATGAAACGAACAATGTCTCATGCTTTTCATCGGGTCATATACTGTACAGTATTTTTCAAGTGTAATATTAGTTTAGTAAGGTTAAGGTCTAGACTAAGACAAGGTTACTTAAACTAGCCGACTTAATATCCACAAAATATTCAGAGAGAATTGAGCATATTTTGACCTTGACATTTTTTAAAACTTTTTTTATGAAGCAAGTTCTATTAAAAATTTTTTTTGACCTTTTCAATTCTACTGAAAAGATAGAGGAGGTTTTATACAATCATCTTCTTATTGTTGTTGTATATAGTATCAACCTATGGTTATATATTATGATCTATTGTCTTTTGAAAGATTTTTTTAACAAAAGTGAGTAAAAACTAGCATTCAAGAAAAGGGGAAAGACATTTGGCAATATTTTATACATATTTTGACCATTTCTTTTACCATTGTTCCTCCGATTGTAGCCTATGACTGCCCGATCAATCGTCACGTTTACACATATGCTTCTTTGACCAGTGGGGCATCACTGAGGGCTGCTGAATGTCTGCTGGAGGGGCGGAGTCAGGTGGCGGTCAACTGGTGTGGGGGATGGCACCACGCTAAGAGGTAAAATACTCTCTCTGAAGAAGCTGTTTTATGTAGTGTGTTTATGTGAATTTTAAAAGTGGGAAATTGATAAGTCATATTATTCGTTTTTTGTTGTTTAACGTCCATCTCAAGAATTTTTCACTCATATGGTGATGCCACACTTTGCAGGTTGAGACATGCAATTTTTGTTCTCTGCTAGGCTGCAGGGCCATTTAACAGTGATGGAAATTTTTTGAGTGAGCACACACTGTGACACAGCACCTTTCTTAATATGGTCTCAATGGAAGACCAGTCTCCAAATCCCACCATCATGGCCATGGGATTCGAACCAATGATGTAAGGATCAGCTACTTACTCTGCAAGATATCATTAGTCAGATTTAAGGTTCTTGCATGTTAAGTCACAAGGTCTCACACTGTAAGTCATCAAATAGAGCATGGAATCAAAGGGCCAGGATTTATGTCCAAATATTGAATATTGATCCTTAAGGCAGTTTTTCCCTGCCTTGTTTATGTCGTTGCTGTGACATGAACTCTGTACATAAACCCTGTACTGATAGATGGATAAAAGAAAACTGTAAACTTTTATATTTTTCAGACACACAGCATCAGGATTTTGCTATGTCAATGACATTGTTCTTGCCATCTTAAAATTGAGAGAGAGGTTTGACAGAGTTCTATACATTGACCTAGATGTACATCATGGAGATGGTTAGTGTATTACTTACAAATGTACTTATTCTGATTCTCTGTGAACTTTCATGGCCACATGTAGACAGAACATGTTGGGGAAAAGAGCAGAATGTTATTATTTCATCAAATTTTGATAGTTTTCTCATTTGTTTTTATGAAACATTAATCTAAATGCAAAATTGAAATCTAAATTTATTTAGTCAAACATTCCAAACTGATGTTAAATATACATTAATGTTAAAAATTCTTGATTAATCCCTTATTATTGGTCAATTCTACCCTTGCTTACTTTTGTTTGTTTGTTCGTATTCTTTTGACTTTTCTTGGTCATTTTCCTTACAGGCGTGGAGGAAGCATTTTGTACATCATCCAGGGTGATGACAGTATCAGTTCACAAATATTCCCCAGGTTTCTTTCCAGGTTTGTTTCAAATGTATTATATAGCCTTAAAGCACCTGCTAAGTCAGAAGTTTGTAGGAGTGCTCAAGTTTTTTATTCATATGGAGCAGTATTCAATAAATACACTGTACTTGATTTTAGACTGTGATTTAAATTATATATGAATAGATTCTACAAAAAAAAATTCTAATAACACCAGTGTATTGTTTAACACCTGTGTAGGATCTGGAGGGTTAGATGACACTGGAGTGGGTAAAGGGAAGGGATACACTGTTAACATTCCACTACTGGACGGCATGAGAGATGAAGAGTTTGTTCCGTTGGTCTGCAGGTAAGGAGTTTAAGCTACCTCTGAAATAACTTTTGTATCATGGTAGTATACTGAACAGTGCTTATGGTAGGTATATCCTATCATCTTATACAAGACCAAGCTCAAAGGCAACTTACATGTAAAGGACATATTTACTAGTATATAAATGCTCTGTAGTAATCAAATTGTTGAAAAATGATTCCACATGTTATATAAAGTTGGTGTTAGGTTGGTGGATATAGATATCCCTCTTACCCCCTGCAACGTACAATCATTCGTATTTTTAGGTCACCTGAGTAAACTCAGGTGACCTATTGCTATCCGTTTTCGTCTTTCGTCGTGCGTTGTGCGTCGTGCGTTAACATTTGAACATTTTCAGCTTCTTCTCTGCAACCACTGAACCAATTTCAACCAAATTTATCACAAAGCATCTATGGGTGAAGGGGAACAAAAAATGTGAATTTCATGATCCCTGCCCCCCTGGGGCCTGAGGGGTGGGGCCAAAACCACTTGAATTAATGCAATCTTTAAAAATCTTCTTCTTTACTCCTGGACATCAAGCAGTCAAACTGTTTGCATGATTGTAATCAGCAATGTGTCCTCTACCAAAATTGTGAAATTCATGGGCCTGGGGTCAGGGGTTCTAGTGCTAGGGCGGGGCTAAATAAGTAGGTAGTGAAAATGCAATATTTCTTTGAAAATCTTCTCTTCTGCTCCTGGGTATTAAATAAACCAACTAAGTACATAGTTAAGATAAACAAGAGTGCCTCTACCAAAATTGTGAATTTTATGGCCCCAGGGCTAAGTACATAGTTATGATGTGCAAGAGTGCCTCTACCAAAATTGTGAATTTTATGGCCCCAGGGTCAGGGGTTCTTGTTTTAAGGTGGGGCTCTAATGATTATATAGTGAAATGCATGTATTCTTTGAACATCTTATCCTTTGCTCCTGGTTAATATACTAATGATCTAATTACATATTTATGGGCAGGATTTATTTTATTTTCAGTTTTACAAACCCTCCGCTCAAGGTTTTGAATTTTCAGAAAAAAATAAAACAATTTTTTTTCTTTCCGATGTCAAATTTGAGTCGTTTACGAACTCGCACTTCCTGTTTTAAGATGATGCTGCTGATACTAAAACAATTAAGTCCCACGAAGAAAATAAGTCCCACATGAGTCCTACGTGGGTCCCACAGCAAAAGAGCCGATAAATACATATAATATAGGGTTATTTTGAAAGAATATTATATTTATGTGATCATATATCAAAAAAAGTTTTGATAAAATGTTTTTAGTGTGTTAAATAGATGATTATAAATTTCAGACAGTCAAGAACGGTAACTCTGTTCAAATGTAAACAATAGCCAAGAACTACAGTCTGTACATGTATATTGACAATGCTTGATCACTGCTGAAAGCTAACTTCTTTCCTTAAAAAAAGATATTTGTATCACTATTTTTTTAGTAAGGAAGTTAAAAATTAATAATGTGTTATATCTGAATTTAATTTGTTCTTTTGTTTTACTTGAAGGTATAAAAGTTTCGTTTGAAAATAATCTTTCAACGTATATTAACGTTATATACCACTAAAAGTATGTTTTATTTTATTCTAGTATATTAATAATTTTTTTCTTACAAACTAAAATAGTTTTACTGTGTTTTTTTTTTTTTTGTATTTTTAACAACAACTTGGTAAGTTTTCCTAACACCCATGTTTATTGTGTATATACACAGACACCTGTAGAGATGGTATATCTGTATACAACACCTGGGGGATGTTATTCACACCTTTCAATCCCCCTGTTGTTTGTATACCTATTACAATAACTTTTGAACAAGGCTGGAGCTAGCTAGGTTACATTATTTTGGCAATATTTTGGGTTCATTAATTATTTTCTCGCGAAAACTCTGTTGAGCGATTGGTGTATAAATATCCCATGACTAGTGAACATAGACAGTTTTTGAATTTCTTTTTGGGTGTTGGTCACTCTTGTCCCGTGCTGTGGTACATGTACCCGCAGATTGTGTTCTAAATCAGTTTACTTTAGTGGACTTTGAATTTTCAGTCATGCATAGGACAACACTATACATTTATTGACTGAGTTCGAGGGCAACATGCGTTTTGTAGGACCTAAGAACCAAAACTGTCTGCTTGAGGCCGTTCGGCCGAAGGCAGATAGTTTGGTTCTTAGGTCCTACAAAACGCATGTTGCCCTCGAACTCAGTCAAAAATGTTTTGTTATACCTTTCTTTCTTTTTTTCATGCATACATGTGCATGTATTTTGTATTGTCTTTCTTGCACGTGGTATAACATCAGGTTTGTTACTTTTAAACGTCAACAAATGAAAATGAGATGAAGCTCCGTCCATTCCGTGACATAGGTCTAACATCTCATCGACCGGTCCAAATGTCCCTCACCGGCCCAACATCAATTTTTTTATGCCCGCTCAGCAAAACATTAGAAATGTTGGACTTGGGCCTCATCATGAATATCATATTTATCATGTATGACAGGATTTGAAATTATATAATATAACCTGCTAAACTTTCAAACCTACATTGCTATATTTCACTCTGCAACAAAGGTTTTGATTTGGAGCCCTCAGGGAGGATCGAACTCCCAAACCCTGGTTTACAGATATTAAAGGTTTGAAGAACAAAATGGAGAAGACCTTTGACATAGTGAAGAAAGCAGCTAAAAAGTCTAGAATAAAGCAGAAGTCATTTTGACAAGAAAGCAAAGGCAAAAAAATAAGTATTGGAGATCAAGTTTTATAACGCATTTTAGCTATGAAGGAAAACATAAAATAGCAGATAAGTTTGAGGTTTATTTTGTAAAATCACAACCTAACCAGTATATTCCAGTTTTAAAAATTAATTTAATAATTAAAAATTATAATTGGTGAGATGTTGTAATATGTTCCCAATGTGTGATAATATTCCCCGATACCAAAATGATGCCATCGTACCCAAAACAGAACTTGACCTATGTGTTCTTTTTAGAAATCTATATCCTAAATTTCATTTCAGTATGTGCATCCTCTGCGAAGAAAATGAACGGGGCAACATTCTCTATTGTGAATAAGATAATATGGCTTGATATCTTCCCATTTTATATAAGGTTGGTAGTTTTTTGATGACCACAATTTACCCCATCTGTTTACACAGTTTTGTGTTGAAACAATTTCGTCCACTTTAAAAACTACTTGAATTTTCAGCTTTTTCTGCTTGTAGGCAAAAATAAATTTATGCAGAAAAATTCAACATATTAACTGAAAACATGTCAGTACAGTAGCAGAGTCAAACCTTACCTTGTGATCTGGGATTTCTTGCGGAATTTTCCGTCCACAAATGACTGCAGTTAGATGGGCCCAACATCTGGCTGTGTTAGCATTGTGGTAACCTCCTATAACATTTCAAGTACATTTTTAACTTTACTTGTGAACCATAACTGATCCCATTGATGACAAGCATCCTAGAACTATGTTTTGATTAACAATTTTTATTTCAACAAGATTACCCAAAATTAACAAATTTCAAAACTTCTTGACAAGGAAAAAGAGAAATTTGATTTTTTTTTTTTTGTCTTGGATTGAAAAACAATCACCAAATTATAGGACAGTAGTTATGTGAAAAGTTATCTTTTGACTCAAAAAGTTACTAAGATAGTCATTGAGAGTTTCGGTACATTCCTTATTTATCACAGATCCAATGGCATATTAAGACGAAAGATATTTTGCATGTAGCGTTTTCATTCTCAAAGCTAAGCCTGATTTTCCCTTTCCGAGAAGAAACTTCTGAGTTATGCGAGATTTTGAGATACTGAGGGTAAATTATCTAAAAATATTGATACTCTCAAATCATTTTGACATATCCCTAGTATTTGAGATATCCATGTTCTTGTGTTGCATTCTCAAAGTGTAGACTGATTTACCCCATTCAGATATAGTCAAACTGAGATAAAGTCAAACTGAGATATAGTCAAACTCAGATATAGTCAAACTGAGATATAGTCAAACTGAGATATAGTCAAACTGAGATATAGTCAAACTGAGAAAAATTTTCAAGATATTATAGATTTTGAGAAACCAAGTCAGAGTAAAATATTTAAAAATATTAAGACTTTCAAATCAATTTTAGATATTCATGGTATTTGAGATATCCATGTTTAAATTCTGCTGTATCTATATCAAATATTTGGCAAAGTGTTAAGCACTGTGTATATACAAATCTTGCCAATCTGTACATTGTAAGCACTGTGTATTTTCTATTCTCACCTCCTCCTAATACAAGTGTTGGCAGCTTCCACTGTAGAAGGAACTGTAGACATCCGCCATACGCCGTGTGAGTGAGATTAAAGGAGTCCATAGGGTCCCCACTGAGTCCATCTGCCCCACACTGACACACCACGGCCCGGGGTACAAACACCTCATGGACCTTGTGGAGGACTCTGGGAAACAAATAACTAGATTTCTTTACCATTTATATACAAGAGGCCCATGGGCCTTATAGGTCACCTGAGTATCATGTAACAACTTTCCAGCAATTGTATTTGGTTTGTGTTTTAATCCAAAGCCATGAAATTTACAAATTTTGAAGGAGGCACCATTGCTTATCAAAGGGCAGATTTCATAGCATTAATTTATTTTAGTCAAAGTACCCACCTGGTACCCCTGACCCAGTGGCCCTGAAATTATCTATTTTGAAAGAGGCCCCTTTCTTCATAATAAGGCCAGCATTTTTTTTTATGTTTAGGTTTAGTTATGAAATGAGAATAAAAGTCCCGAAGGAGAAGGAAATAAAATTTTTTTGTTGATAAATCAATTATTAACATTTGTACATTCTTTTTTTATAATATTCTAATAGGCTCCTTAGCACTTGACACATAATGCTTAAAAATTGGAAAGTAGAACATTTAATTGCTTATTTCATCATCTGCCAGTTTGGGCCAGTTATATAAATTTTGTGATGTTGGTCAAAATATATTTTAAAAAAGAGGCCCAGGGGCCACAGTGCTCACCTGAGCACATCAGCTAGGAAAAAACACATCAGATCAGAACTGAAAGTTAATTTAAGTTGGGGGGGTTGGGGGGGCTTGAATTTTAACCGCCAATGTGATCATAATTTGAACGAACTAGAATCTACATTACCTGAGGATGATTCCATACAAATATTACTAATCCTGGCTTTGAAGTACTTGAAAAGAAGATTTAAAAGACATCATGGAGATGGTTAGTGTATTACTTACAAATGTACTTATTCTGATTCTCTCTGAATTTTTATAGGCTTCATGTAGAAAGGACCATGTTGGGGAAAAGATCAGAATGTTATTTTTTCATCACATTTTGAAAAATTCCTCAGTTGCTTTTTATAAAATATAAATTTCAAATCTATTTGAAATCTATGTTTGTCAAACATTCCACACTGATGTTAAATATACTGTAATGTTAAACAATTCCTTATTAATCCCTGTGTTTGTAATTTCTCTCCTTGCTTACTTTTGTTTGTTTGTATTCTTTTAACTTTTCTCAGTCATTTTCCTTACAGGTGTGGAGGAAGCATTTTGTACATCATCCAAGGTGATGACAGTCTCAGTTCATAAACATTCCCCGGGATTCTTCCCAGGTTTGTTTCAAATGTATTATATTGCCTTAAAGCACCTGCTAAGTCAGATGTTTATAGGAATGCTCAAGTTTCTTATTCATATGGAGCAGTATTCAATAAATACACTGTACTTGAGTTTAGACTGTGATTTAAATTCTATATATTGAATAGATTCTACCAAAAAAATTCTCATAATACCAGTGTATTGTTTAACATCTGTGTAGGATCTGGAGGGGTAAATGACACTGGAGTGGGTAAATGAAAGGGATACACTGTTAACATTCCACTATTGGATGGCATAAGAGATGAAGAGTTTGTTTCCTTGGTCTGCAGGTAAGGAGCTTTACCTAACTCTGAAATAACTTTTGAATCATGGAAGAATACTGAACAGTGTGTATGGTAGGTTTATCCTATCATCTTATACAAGACCAAGCTAAAAGGCAACTTGCATGTAAAGGACATATTTATATAAATGCTCTGTAATAATCAAATTGTTGAAAAATGATTCCACATGTTATATAAAGTTGGTGTTAGGTTGGTGGATTTACATATCCCTCTTATACCCTGCAGCGTGCAATCATTCAAATTTTAAAAATATAAATTGTAAAGAAATCTAGTTTTTTGTTTCCCAGAGTGCTACACAAGGTCCACGAAGTGTTTGTACCCCAAGCCGTGGTGTGTCAGTGTGGGGCTGACGGACTCAGTGGTGACCCTATGGACTCCTTTAATCTCACTCACACGGCGTATGGCCGATGTCTACAGTTCCTTCTACAGTGGAAGCTGCCTACACTAGTGTTAGGAGGAGGTGAGAATGAATACAGTGCTTACAATGTACACTGGAAAAAAATGTGTATAGATGCAGCAGAACTTGAACATGGATATCTAAAATACCATTGGTGTGTCAAAGTGATTTTCGAAATGTTAATATTTTTAAGTATTTTATTCTCAGTATCTGAAAATCTCACTGACAGATAACTTAGAAGTTTCTTCTCGGTTAGACTTCACTGTATCTGAAAGGGAAAATCAGGCTACACTTTGAGAATGAAAACACAAGACAAATGCGAAATTTTTTGTATCATTATTCCGTCTTATGCAATTGTTTTTCAATCCAAGACAAAAGAAATCAAACTTTCACTTTACTTGTCAAGAATTTAAGACATTTTCTGATTTTTAGTAATCTTGTTGAAATGAAAATTGTAAACTCCAAAACTTAATTCTAGAATGGTAATTTTCAGTGGGACCAGTTATGGTTTTCACTTAAAGACAAAAGATATACCATCACTATCATAATGTATTTGAAATGTTATAGGAGGTTACCACATTGCTAACACAGCCAGATGTTGGGCACATCTAACTGCAGTCATTTGTGGACGGAAACTCCCTCAGGAAATCCCAGATCACAAGGTAAGGTTTGACTCTGCTACTGTACTAGGACACGTTTTCAGTCGATATGTTGAATTTTTTTGCATAAATTTATTTTTTTAAAACAAAAAGAAACAGCTGAAAATTTATTAATAAGTAGATTTTAAAATGAACATAATTATTTCAGTACAAACTGTGTAAACAGATTAAGTTGATTTTTTCATCAAAGAAATGGAAATTTCAGCCATATATATATATATGGCTGAAATTTCCATTTTTATGTGAATTAGTTGTTTAACTGTGTGTAATGGGTAAATGTTATGGATGTACATTATGAGTTTGGACTGTGTAGGATCACAATTTATTTAAACAGTCATCCAAAACATATAATTATCATTTATCTAGTACATGTTTTAAATGTAAGAGACGTAGAATTCTTCATTTGTCTTATTTCAGTACTTTATGGCATATGGTCCGGATTATGAACTACCCATATCCCCTGGAAACAGAAAGAAAATGAACACTAAAGAATCTCTACAAAAAATATACAGCAGTGTTATAGGTATGTCTATAACAATTAAGATTCTCTACAGAAAATTTATAGCAGTGTTTGAACATGTAGTTAGATCTATACAGTAAAGTTTCTCTACAGAAAATACTGTACGTGTACATAATTTAGCATATTCAAAATTTAGTGTAATCAATGGTAATGGAGTTATTGGCGTAATTATGAATTAGCATTATACATGTTCATGCCTCATATTCTATTTATAAATGAATTATTATAAGTATTCCTGAATAATCGCATCCTTGTCTGCACCAAAGCTGCTAAAATATGATGTCTGCTATTTTAAGCGCACACACAGTATACTGGTGTGTTATAGGTATATCTATATATAGTCTCTACAATTATAAGTATATATTTAGAAAAACTTCTACAGTCACTATTGGAACGTTTATTACATATTTCAGTACACACTTATTTACTTACGCTTGTACTTTTTTTATTTTCGAAAATGAACAACATCACATTGCATTATTCATAAAAAAAAGATTACCATTTTTTTTCTCTTTTACAGAAAATTTAAATCAACTGAAAGACTCCTTATATTTGTAGAGAAGCAATTCATTAGCGTGATTCAGGAACAATTTTCATGCTGTTTATATGAATTTTGTTTGTAAGAAACTGACATTGATGTGATATATGATATGATCATAAATAAATATTGTTGACCAAAAGTTATTGAAAAATGTCAACAATATACAAAGGAATAATAAATGTGAATTTGGAACATACCCATGTTAACAATAGACTCCCTCAGGAAATCCCAGATCACAAGGTAAGGTTTGACTCTGCTACTGTACTGAAGTACTGAAACATGTTTCAGTTTATATGTTGAATTTTTTTGCATAAATTTATTTTTGAAACAAAAAGAAACAACTGAAAATTTAATTAGATTTTAAAGTGGACAAAAGTGTTTCAGTACAAACTGTGTAAACAGATTAAATTGATTTTTTCATCAAAGAAAAGGAAATGTCAACCATATATATCATGACAAAATAGCAAGCCATGTTATCCTATTTAAAAAAGAGAATGTTGCACACCGTAATTTTTCCTGTTAAAATTTAAACATTTAGAAAATGAGAAATGTGATGTTTTTTGTTTCTAATATTTGTCATTATAACAATAGTGATAAATAGGTAGTTCAGTAAGTCCTAACATTATCTTCATCTCAAATTTGAATTGATTGTTTAACTGTGTGTATTGGGTAAATTTAATGAATGTACAGTATGACTTTGGACTGTGTAGGATCACAATTCACTTAAACAGTCATCCAAAACATATATTTATCATTTATCTAGTTCATGTTGTATGTAAGAGACTTATAATTTTTCATTTCACTCATTTCAGTACTTTATGGCATATGGCCCGGATTATGAATTACCTATTTCCTATGGAAATAGAAAGAATATGAACACGAAGGTGGCTCTACAGAAAATATACAACACTGTTATAGGTAACTTTATACAATAAAAAGATTCTCTGCAGAAAAATATACAACACTGTTATAGGTAATTTTATACAATAAAAAGATTCTCTACAGAAAATATACAACACTGTTATAGGTAATTTTGTACAATAAAAAGATTCTCTACAGAAAATATACAGTAGGATCACAATTTATTTAAACAGTTATCCAAAACAGTTATTTATCATTTATCTTGGACATGTTTTAATTAGGAGATTTAGAATTCTTCATTTCACTAATTTCAGTACTTTATGGCGTATGGTCCGGGTTATGAATTACCTATTTCCTATGGAAACAGAAAGAATATGAACACGAAAGAGTCTCTACAGGAAAAATACAACTTACACTGTTATAGGTAATTTTATACAATACATAAAAAAAATTATCTACAGAAAATGTACAGCTGTGTTATAGGTAAATCTTATGAAAATATACAATCATTATTGGAAGGTTTATAATATGTTTCAATATATATTTAATTACTTATGTTTGTAATATTATTTTTGATTAAGGAATGAACAAGGTCACATTGCATTATTCCTTAGCAATAGAGAATTATTATGCAATTATTTAACTTTTTTTTTTTACAGAAAATCTAAAACAACTTAAAGGCTCCTGATATTGGTGGAGAAACAATTCATTAATAAGATTCAGGAAAAAATATTATATTGTAAAAAATCATTGCTGTATGATAGAAACTAGCTTTAATGTTATACATATATATTATTATAACAGTTACTTGATCCGAAGGGTCGTATCACATCGAGTTGACAGGCGCAGATCATCAGATCTAACGAGACGCGAAGCGTCGAGTTTGATCTGATGATCCGCGCCTGTCAACGAGACGTGATATGGCTCTTAGGATCAAGTTACTGTAATAATGATAAATTTATTATATACCCCCTTAAAACTAGCTAAATAAAGCAGAATAAAACTTTAGAGATCAATTGTAATATATTTATCAATAAAACAAAGCATTATGACAATGGACTTTTTAACGCACAAGAAAAATAACGTCATGTTTTTGCGTACTACGTCATCAGTTTCAGAGAGTGGTGATATGGATTCAGAAAACCACAGTGTGGTGATCCGGAAAATCGGCAATGGCCCTGTATGCCTAGTAGAGAACAAACGTTGCATATTTCTACCTGCAAAGCATGACGTCTCCAAATGAGTAAAAAAAATTCTTAAGAAGGACGCTAAACAACAAACAAACAAATCATATGATTTATCAATTTCCCACTTTTAAAATTCACAAAAACACACTACATAAAATGGCTCCTTCAGGGAGTGTATTTTACCTCTTAGCGTGGTGCCATCACCCACACCAGTTGACCGCCACCTGACTTCCCCCTCCACCAGACATTCAGCCGCCCTAAGTGACGCCCCACTCGTCAAAGAAGCGTATGTGTAAACATGACGATTGATAGGACAGTCATAGGGTACAATAGGAGAAAAATCAATAGTCAAAGAAATGTAAGGAAAAAATGTCATAAAATATTGCTTAGCACTTTAAATTTCCTGATATCTATTTTTTAATCAATTTGGTAAAAAACAATCTTTCAAAAGTCAAAAGATAAAAAATCATTATACTGATTTAATGTCTGTTTAAAAATGTAAGGGTATTCTCATTTTCCTTTGTAACATGCACTTATTTCTGCAATTATTGTTTCCCTAGCATAATAACTGATACAGGGTGCCATGTTACATCTCTGTAATGCCCCCACCCCTCAAACAAAATTAATTTTAAGCAAAAAATCAATTACTTAAATTATTTAAGTTTTTCAAGTTTGATTAACAAAAAAAACAAAAATATAACTTAAATGTACTTTAAGAGTTCCTTTTATCTTTATTTTTAGCAGCACTTATGCAAATAAAAAAATCATATTCTTCCATGCTATACAAAAATTAACCAGTCTATTGAAAGATTTATATATATTGACAGGTATTTAGATCACATGACCTAGCATTGACAGGTATTTAGATCACATGACATAGCAACAGGCCGGCACCAGGAAGTAGATTGTCACTTATATCAAACATTTATTAGGAAGCCACGTTGAATTTTTACAGGTAAGTCATTATATCGTCTTTTTTATCAACACATCTTTGTGCAAATTATCCTTCATCTGAATTCTAGAAACAATGATGTAGTAAAAGGTAGAAATCCTTATAAAGAAGCGATATAATAAGTAACGTATATGATGACGTCGGTCTGAGCATGGGATCTTAAGGTCACAATTGAGGTCACTATTGTATCTTAATTATTAACCATTGCCACGGTAAAATTTAATGAATCACAGGTATAATTATCTTAAAAACTCTGATCTTGAGAAAAACGATTGTTTTTTGATTGAGAACATTTTAATCTCAATATAAATGACAGAAACAGTTTTTTTCAGTCGGTATAAACACAAACCTATGCAAGTTTTAAATGTTCTTTCAAACTAACACAACCAACATTAAAAAATTGTATCTATTATTCTTGATTTGTTTACCTCTATTTTAACATCAAAAAACCTTTTGCTTCTAAATTAATTCTAATATTTTTAATATCAAAATTCATATTGTTAATTTAGCTTGCACAGAACATAAAAAGAAACCCCTGAACAAATATACTCAAACTTTTCAAGTTCAAATTTTTTTACAGTATCATTTAGACTTGGTCATCTGAGACGAAGATTATAATGGACCCTCTGGACAAAGCTCAAGTTCTCCTCCTCTGTGAACTCTGCCAAACAGCAGCATTACAGAGTCATTGTGAACTTTGTCAGATTAACCTGTGTAAGGCCTGTGTAGGGAAGCATCTCTCTGATTCATCCAAAAGATACAATGTTGTACCGTACAAACACAGAACTACTACACCTAACTACCCAAAATGTCCATATCAGGGGGTACAAATTTCTCTAAAGTTTAGCGTAAATGATATTCTGAAATAATATTTTGATTAGGAAATAACTTTTCTTATTTTATGAGATTCAATCAAGTATTATAATAAAATAGTTGGAATTTGGCAATTAATTGAAGATTAAATGAATTTTTTAAAGTGCATGAAAATGTGTGATTGCGGGAAAACGGTAAATGCGTGATTTTGCGTTAAAATAGGAAATGGTATATGCATTAAAATACGTGACTGCGGGGAAGGGTGTTAATAAAAACATTAAGAAGTGCGTTAAATCTAATCTACTCTCACTTGTTCAAAAATGAATTTCCGCCAAACAACGTTACTATTGTTACTGGTTCCCTCAAAGGATTTGTTTCTGTTCAGCATGTTCAGAAATTTACAACACTATTTAGTGTGTTCCCATTCCTGTCACTTGATAAAAGTTTTTGCTTCTGTATGGGATTGATCTGCACCTTTGCATTTTCAAATATTTGTAAAACGACATTTACAAGGGTTGTAATGATACTTCTACCTTGTGTTGGGGAATATTTTGACAAATTGGGACCATATTTAAATATTTCACCCTTTCTAATTTTTAATTTGTTTTGTTTTTATTCTGAAACGTGTAATTCTGTAGCAAATTAGATGGATATAACAGAGTATAAGGAGAAGCACTTAACTGTAGAAAAGCTACAAAAAATAAACTAGTTGAAATACAGTCTGACTACTTATTTCAATCTACATCCCCCTCCGTTTTAAAAAAATATAAAACCCAACAACAGAAAAAGATATCCAAGAAATCATTTTATATTGGGGGAGGGGGTTCTGTAAAGATTATTTCGAGAAAAAGTGGTTTGGACTTTCAAATCGCATTAAATACTGTCATTGATAAACCTACGTATGCATGTATAAATTTAAAGCCAGGAATCGATATAGCGCTGTGATGTAATGCCTAAAATCATCATTAGGGTAAAGAAAGTGTTTTTTCTTTTATTGATTTATTAAGATGAGGAAATAAAAAACATATATATATATATATATATATATATATATATATAGTTGAGATTCCCAAAACAATTATACATGAAAGTGTTCTTTTTGTAATTTAAATTGGAAATGGTAGTATATTGGAATACTGTGAATTAAAAAAAATAGAATGCTGATCTGCCAGTTTATGTTCAGTTAAAATTTTTTTTTCATACCATTTAGAATTAAATACACCAATGCTGACACCATTTTGATTATTTTATTGTCAGGCTAACACCTCAACGTGGAGCCTCTAATAAGGAGACGATGGGATTCCACGCTAAAAATTACATTGACCTCAATTACTCAGTAAACAGAATGACGAGGAAAAATATGAAAAAGAGAATGAACAGTATGGTCTCTGTAAGTGTGTTTCTTATCGTAAGGTAACATTCCAGGGACCTGTTTTACAGAAGGACTTAAGACCAGTTCAATTATTCATATAACTTTTAAATTATTATTATTTCAAAATATTTTAAAGTTTTTAAAAAGAATGTGGTAAGATATTTTCACACAAACAATTTCAAAGAGATTGAATGAATTTGCAAAATTTTACAATACTGTATAGCAGGTTAAAATCGCGGTCGGAAAAGATCGCGATTTGTTCATTTTTCAACAAATCGCGGTAGTTTTAATTCGCAGAAAAGGAAAATCATAAATTTCTTAAACAATACTTGCAAGCATTTTTCTGTAGGTATATATTGTGTGACCTGCTATTTCTCGTCTTTGTAGTATAATATTAAAGTCTGTGATGTATATCGTGCATATCAGACAGAAAAGTAAAGTCTATATATTGTGGCGATTTTGATCCCGATTGCATAATAACGAAACACCGGACTGATCCCGATTTGAAGTCAAAATAATGCTACGCATTTAATTTTTTTTTTATTTCCAGGTCCAAATCAGAAAAAATAATACCGTGGTAAAATGTTAAACTTTTAATCATATAATTGAAATCAATTGATTGTGGTTAGGGAAAGGTGTTGCATAATGCCCATGGGCCTTTTTTTTTTTGTTATTGTTCTTATTTTATTTTACTTCTACCACATAATTATCTCAAAGTGACCCTCGATAATTCAGAAAGCTAGAGATTCATAATGTAATATATCCCATAGTCCGATAATAAGTGGTTCCGTCCATGTTATGTCACTTTGATAGCCTGTTCCTTAAAAGTAAAATATTGTTTACATATTTATTTTATTTTTTAAATTTAATTACTGTATAATAAACATATGTTAAATTAACAAATGAATATTTCTTGATTTATCTGATTGTGTACTTCAGTCTCCGAATATGTTTGTTATATCTATTCAGACACTTTAAACCCATCAGAGGGAAACTGGTGATGGACATACATATAAATATCAGCACCTTACTTATGGTTCTTTGGGAAAAATCAGTTAATTATAAGTTATACTCTATAACCTTGGTTGGGACAGTAAATGCTTTATAAACCGAGAAGCTTGGGTACAAAATGTAGCAATTAAACTCATTCCTTCTAATTGATGTTTTCATTATGATTATATTAAGAAATAGGACAGTATCTTCTTCAGGAATTGGAAGTGTGTTTGTGTGTGTGTGTGTGGGAGGGGGGGGGGGGACTAACCTAACAGAAAAAGGTAAGTCCCAATTTTAATACCTTTATTATGTCTATATTTGCAAAAACAAGGGGGCAGCCCCTCCTTTTCGAGGCCTATGTATTTGTAAAAGGGCGACAGAATATGATTTTTAGCTATTCTGAGCCAAAGGCTCAAAGAGCTAATGCTATGGCCATTTGTGCGGTGTGCGTTAACTTTTTAGAATATGGGCCATAACTCAAGAACCCCTTGGCCAATCATTGTCAAATTTGTCACAGGGTATCCTTGTTTCAAGGGCTACCATTTATACTAAAATAAGGGTTGGGACCCTGAATCAAGGAGAGATATCAGGAAAACAAAACAAAAAGTACTGGTTGCTAAAAAATCTTCTTCTCCAGAACCACCTGGCAGATTTTCACCAAACTTACATACGAGGATCAGGATATGTTGAAGATAAAAAATTGTTCAAGGCATGACCCTGGGCAAAGGGCGTGTTCTCAAGGTCACTTTAAAGTTGAACTAAATTTACAATTAATAAAAATGTTTTTATTTTGCTTACTATAAGGACTACGATCATCAAATCTTGTAAGTTGATGCATCTTAGGACTTCACATCATGTTAACTCAAAAGTAGGTCACGGTGACCTACTTTTTAAATTTTGCGGGCATTTGTTTTCAAATTGATTTAAAAGGCATATTTTGGATACTTTAAGACCTATGATCATCAAACTTAGTCAGTTGATGCATCTTGGGTCCTTAAACAACGTCAACTTTAAAGTAGGTCACCGTGACCTACTTTTTGAACTTTATGTCTTATCCTTTTTAAAACATTTAATCCCATTATTTCAGGCACTGAAAGGGTTAGAATCATCAAATCTTGTAAGTTGCTGCATCATGGGACCTTTAAACATATTTAAGAAAAAGTAGGTCACTGTGACCTACTTTTAGAATTTTGCAGGTATTTGTTTTAAAATTGTTTAAAAGGCATATTTTGATTACCTTCAAACCTACGATCATTAAACTTAGTCAGGAGATGCATCTTGGGACTCTGAAAAATGTCGACCAAAATGTAGGTCACTGTGACCTACTTTCGACATTTTATGACTATATTTAAGTATCTTAGGTATTTATTTGCTTAAAATCATCAAACTTTGTGAGTTGATGCATCTTGGGTTTTCGGATAGTGACGACCAAAAATTAGGTCACAGTGACCTACTTTTGACATTTTATGGCTATATTTAAGTATCTCCAGTACTTATTGGCTTAGAATCATCAAACCTTGTCAGTTGATGCATCTTTGGTTTTCGGAGAATTTCGACCAAAAAGTAGGTCATGGTGACCTACTTTTGAATATCTCAGGTATTTATTGGCTTAGAATCATCAAACTTGGTCAGCAGATGCATCTTGGGACTCTAAAAAATGTCAACCAAAATATAGGTCACAATGACCTACTTTCGACATTTTATGGCTATATTTAAGTATCTCTGGTTACTTATTGGTTAAGAATCATCATACTTTGTCAGTTGATGCATCTTGGGTTTTCTGAGAATTTTGACCAAAGAGTAGGTCACAGTGACCTACTTTTGAATATCTCAGGTATTTATTGGCTTAGAATTATCAAACTTAGTCAGCAGATGCATCTTGGGACTCTGAAAAATGTCGACTTAAATGTAGGTCACGATGACCTACTTTCGACATTTTATGGCTATATTTAAGTTTCTTAGGTATTTATTGGCTTAGAATAATCAAACTTTGTCACTTGATGCATTTTGTGATTTCAAAGAATGTAGGCCAAAAAGTAGCTCTAATTTGATAAGAATCATCAAACTGTCAGGTGATGCAACTTGGGTCTTTAATAGGATACTTAGGGTTAGAGGCTTCAAATACAAATGATTGGTTGTACAATTTATCAGAAGAGCGATTCAAGGCCCTTGGGCCTCTTGTTTTTTTAAATATATCAATCCACCAAAACATTCTCTTTCATAACTATCATACAAGAATGATATTTATTTTTAAAAATGGAGAAGCCTTGAACCTACGATCATGAGAAGAACAAAAAGTATATTTAAAGAATAGAATAGAATATAATGATGAAAGGAAGAGTTCATTTACAAGACAAATTATGTACATGAAGTTAAGGAAATCACGAATATGATTCAAAATATTTCATATGAGTACATGACAATATAATAGTACATACACTCTTCCTTGTTAAACACCCAGGAAATACTGTATCAAAATTCCCAGAATATACTAGTGTTTATATTTTATTTTATTTTGTCACATTTTCTTCATAACATAATACTCACGAGACAAAAATTTTTGTATGTGAGAAAGAGCCTCACTTCATTCTCCAATTTTTTTTTCTCTCATTGGAATCTCATGTTTTAATTATATATATATATATATATATATATATATATATATATATATATATATATATATATATATATATATATATATATATATATATATATATATATATATATATATATATATATATATATATATATATCACTCCAGGGAATTAATGTTTATCTTTTTAGAATGAAACTAAGCGAATAAGGATCTCGATTCTTGTATTTACAATATTGTTTACATATATTTGATTTTTCTCACGTTACCACTGCGGCATTCAGCCACAAAAAGGTTGTCTCTACTGTCCGAATAAAGACCACATGGATGCTGTAGATCACAGTTATCAATGTAACGGAGGAACTGTCCGTCCTGATCTACGATGTGGATACAGTCGTTGACACTTTCTGGCTCTGGCTGTCTGTTGTGATGCCACGTGGGCAGAATGATTTCTTGGTAGGAGAGTTATGACCAGTGTATCTAAATCGGAATGTCCCTGCCTGATTAACCACCACTACTGCATGGCCTCCATAGTCAGCCACACAGATATCCAGGTTCCTGTTCTCACTGATATATTTACTATAAAAACCAGATGAATACAGAGGTTTTGATTTACTGTCGAACTGAATGGATTGTTTCTCTGTAGAGCCAGAATTACGAACTACTTTTGACTGTGTTCCGTTTTCACTGTTCATGGAAAGCAGGAGGTCACCAGAGAATGTGGTACAGATATTATGTGGTATCCATCCCCGTAGTTTGAGCACTTCCTGTATCTTTTTATTCTTCACTATGTTTACAGTTCTTGTATCAGAGTCAGTAAAAACTAGATCTCCACTCTTTGTCACTGCTATGCCACGTGGTGTGTTACCAGACTTGGTTTTGATTGACTTCAGTAGTTTGCCCTGGAGGTTGTAGAGTTTCATGATATTGTCATCAACACATGTCCAAATTTCTTCATCACTGAGGCAGGTAACACTCTTTAGTCCGTCAGACCCAGTGTTGATGGTGGTGTTAAGCTCTGGTTCATCAAGCAGTGGTTTAATTTGAAAGGATACTGTGCCTTTTGTGTTCACTGTGCAGTCATGTTCTTCCGTTTCAATGGATAATGCTGAAAGAAAGCCAAATTTTTTATGGAGTCTTGCTGTGTTAATCTGATGAGGAAAGAAACTTGGTAATGCAATGTTGACTTTACGAAATATACCCCTCAATTCAGCGATCCTGGATTTGTATGCAGAGATAAGGGAAACATCATTAGAATCTATTATTTTCTTTAGCTCAAGAATACTCTGTTTTATATCGGACGTAATCTGTTTTAATTCTTTTTCCTGTTTATCTAGAAGAGTCAGATGTTCAGATTTCATCTCATCAATTTCAGATTTCTGTTTGTTGACAATGATGTTTATTTCTCTGTGCCATTCTTCACCTTGCTTGGTGACAGCTGTCGTCAGTTTCTCATAATGTTTGTCTAGGCCTGCTTTTTCTCCCTGTATCTCTTCTGAAATTCCTTTATATTTAGGGCATATTGAAGTTAATAATTCATCAACTTCGTTTTCTATGGCCCCTTTTTTGGATTTATATAAATCCAGTAAATTTAATAAGTTATGTCCTTTGTGAATGTTGGATGAAACACAAAGCAAACAAACACAAACGTCACATTCTTCACAGCGAAGTTCACAAACTTTTTCAACATGGATTTGACATCTCGGATATTGAGGTGTAGTTCCCTTTTGTTTGTATAGTACTACTTTATGTTCTTGGGATAAATCAGAGAGATGCTCCGTTACACACGAATTACAGAGTTTGACCTGACAAAAGTCACAGTACATTGGAGGAACAGGAGTCTCACACAGGTCACAGCGCAGGACATCTTGGGCGCTGATTTTTTGGTCCATTGAGAAAATAAAGGAAATTCTTTATCTACAAAAAAATTGTTTACATTTAGGTTAAAGCTTTTTTTGCAAGATGGGACCTCATATTTTACAGTCTCAAGTTTAACGAGGCCGGGTCTAATTCGAGTGCGCATCACTTGGCGCAGCTTTTTAATTTGATGCAGTCATCTGTGTGACAGTACACCTTTGAAAATTATTTTAATTTTTATACAAAATTAACATTATTTGCAATTCCTACTGATCTGAAAATGTGATTTTACGACAATTATTGGAAAAATAACTTTGAAATGGCTCTAACAACGTCACCATTTTCGGATTTTGTAAGCAATGCATGACGCTGAAGAATGACGCAGGACTCGCTTGTATGTTCAAGACGTCCATGGATATTATACTTAAACTGATGACATAACTTCCCAAGAAATATACTAGCAATCTAAAAGTTGCTATTTATGCCGAAAAAAATTGTATGCGCCGATAATTCATCAGCAAAGATATGTATTTATAGCGTAATATGGCAATTTTAGAGGTATTTGGGTTCGAAAAAAATAAACTTAGTAATTACTTCCTAGACCAATCGAGATGGTGAACTTTTTTGAAATTTTACAATTTGGTGACTTTTTACATTTACTTGAATGAAAAAAAAATCCCTAGGGCAGAAATACAAAAAATATGAAGAAAAGTAATTTGGCGATTTTCCAACAAATTCCCATAGGGTACAATAGTAAAGTTTGACTACATTCAAGATGGCCCACTAAGAAATTTGGGTGGTAAACATTCGATTTTTTAATCCTAAAACAATTAATATAACAGCAAAAAATTATTTATCAAAAAATTAAAATCCCTTGGGCAGAAATAATTAGACTCGGCCTCGTTAATTACCACAATGAAATTCGAACAAGCGACGTAAGGATGAACTCCTTACTCCACAACTGTATCTCTAACCACTACTCCACGTGTTTGTCATTCATAATTGAATGAAACTAGAAAACAGCAAACAGTAAACGTGCTCAAAGTGTCTTAAAATAGTAAAAATGTGGGAAAAAAAATAGTAAACAAAGAACTCTTAAAACATCAAAATTTAGGTCAAGTGCTATGCAGCAGCTAGCGTTCTCTCGACAGGTCACATGCACTGTGCACTCTTTGTCATGTTTATATAAACAGAAAAATATGTAGTCAATACAGTGCAAAAATAGTTACCTTTTTAATTGGAATGATAAACAGCAGTCACTATTCTTTTAGATGATGTATTATTTGATGAAGTCATTGTATCAACCATAGATTTTTCGAATTTTTGAAAAAAAATATTTTTCTCTTAATTCACAGGTAAATAAACATCTTCGAATTTTATTGGCTACTTTCGTGCTCACTCACACCATTAAATTCAGTAACTTCTAATACTTTTAATATAGTAAACTATAATAAATACAGTTTAATACCTTTTCTTCCTAAACCATATTTAATTACACATTCATTTTTAAATAATTCAAAAAAAAAAAAAGAGAGAAGTATTTTGAACTGACACTGGTCAAAATCAGATTTCAATCCATATGGATTGAATTATAAAATTAATTAATTTATTATTATTTTTGGACTGATCAAAGAATTTCAACATAGTACATATGTTGTATTTGACTCTAAGATGACATAAGACAAGAGAGCATTAAAAATGAACATTTTTTCTGCATTGATCAGACAAGTAAGGAGCCGTCCCTTTTTGATATACAGGGTGTATATATATATATAGTTTAGACTCCTCCACACTAGCAGAATATCATTTAAAGATCATATTGTATTGTTTCACTTTCATTCTGTGACGCTGCTCGAAACGTCAACAATATTTAACGAGCCAAATGCGTTATGTAGCGTAACCTCCTCAGTTTGAAGAATTCACAAAAGAAATCCAAAATACTAAGACAATAAAAAGTTTATTAAAATATAACTTTTAAGATGATGTGGGATTGTTGATAAAACAAGTAAATGAATAATATATAAATTCAAACACCCATTAAACTATTTGTTACCCTAATATTATTAAAGAAAATTACTGGTGAAGTTTTTATATGATAACTCTGGTAAATAAATTGTGGTGAATCGACGCCACCAACAATTATCACCAATACTCTCCTATAGAACAGCTCTGGTGAATCAACGCCACCAACAGCTTTCTATAATCCGATCTTATCACCTGTTACTCGGTGTAAAAACATCACCAGTACTAACGAGTTAATTCCTATTTAATAAGGGTTATGTTTCAAGAATACTATAAGCGCACCATGTATAATCCAGATTTCACCTAGAATTACCAATGAAACTATTCCAATTATTAACCATAAAATCACCAGTTTAAATTAACAGATCATCCAAAAATATACCAATTCACGGTCAGCTCTTAGTTGGGCCTCTGACATCTTCGGGATTCTAGAAGAACTGCAAAGTCTAATGGTCTTTGTTACGGTTTTTAAACGCGGAAGCTGCAATCAAAGTACTTATCCCACCAGGAGGTCCCATCTTTCCATTTAGCCTACTTACTAAGATTCCGGTGTAAAGACGAATAATGACCCCCATCGAATAATGACTGGGAGTCATTTTTCGACAGCGAAAAATGACCCCCGGTCATTATTCGACGTAGAAAAATGACCCTTTTGCCCGTAGAAAAAGTGTCACTTTCTTAAAAATTTGCAGAGCCCACGTGAATAATAATGACCCCCGTAGAAAAATGACCCCCTGTAGAATAAAGCTAAAATTTTTAGGGAGCAAAAAAAAAAACTTGGATAAAGAAGCATATTGGCCAAAATGTTCACCTGAGCTTATTGGGAATAATTTGATGATATGTTGATCTCATAACATTATACAATTATAGCTATATTTTAAGGTAAATGCAATTATTCAGAATCTAAAGGAGTAAAAGTTTTATCAAGCCTTAAGGGTTAGGTAAACATTGTTTTCTGAGGATGGAAATCATCGAACTGACAGAAAAAATCAGCAGTATTATATATTATTTTATCCTCTGCTTGAAAAGCGGGAGAGTATAAAGTGATTGGGATGTCCGTCCATCCATCTGTTACGCTTTGAGGTATCCATCTCTTATCCGCAAATCCTCATATATGAAAATATGTGCTTGTGAAACAGCTATGCCCCTATATGGCAACATAGCGAAGATTAAACGTTTCTTAAATGCAATTTAATTAAATATATTGCTACCCAAAGTAGGATCTTCTCACAAGAAATACAACTGCAAAATAGGAAAGCCCTAGCACCACCAGTTCAAAAGTAATGGCTAAGAATAAGTTTTTGAAAGGTAGGTCAAATTCAAAGGTCAAAGTTGATGATTTCTTAAGAAAATGTTTCATGTAACAAGGATTACATATGTTAAGTATGAATACCTAACCCTTACTGTTCAAAAGTTATGGCCAAGGTAAAAAATAATCATAAGTACGGAAAACTCCAAGGTCAAGGTCAAAAGGTCAAGGTTTTTGGTATCCAATGAAAGGTAATGTAAAAAAAAAACTACATATTTGAAGTATGAGAGTACTAGTATTTACCGTTTAAAAGTTATGGCCACAGTAAAAATTTCACATTTTTGTGCAAAATGGTACAAACTCCAAGGTAAAGGTCAAAAGGTCAAATTTGGTGGTACCCAAAGTAAGGTCTTGTCACAAGGAATATACATATTAAATATGAAAGTCATAGCTCCAATGAATGAAAAGTTATGGTAAAGGTTAAGGAATTTGCGGACAAACAAACCGCCAGATAGACAGACGGACATACAGGCGAACACGATAAAACTATATATCCCGAATCTACGATTACGGGAACATAAAAAGAAATGGTCTTCAATTAACTTTTCATATTAATATACATTATAAAGAAGACGTTACAACAATGAAAATGTTTGTTCTGATTTGCATATCAAATTCTCTGAAAAATATACCCAGAACTGAGTAAAAGGGTGGATAAAACAAGAACTGAATACTGTGTGCTAAATCAAAAGTTCCTGCCTACATGTATAGTTTTTGCATTAGAATGACTGTGTATTTTATACTAGTCCATAGCTTTACAGAACATATTTTTAGTTCTTATACTCACCCCACCCCCTTTCTTATTTAGGGGAAGTCGATATTGAAGCTAAATAAAAACCACACTACCTTTTTTTTCTATAAGAAGGAATTAAAAATAAGCTAAAAATAATCTACTATTCTACTTATTTTTAACTGTTACTTTGCCACAATACTTTCAAGTATACCTCCACAACATTTAAAGTATGCTTTAATCATGGCGAAGTAAATTGTGAGATGACAGTACTTGTGTGAAGGCTTAACTTCATTTCAATATTTTCTCTAGATCCTCTTTCAGAATTATTGAAAGGTATAGAGTTTTTTTTTTATATTTTTGTTTTTCATTTGTTATTATTTTTTGTTTTGATTTAACGTAATGTAATTTTTTTTTTTGGGGGGGGGGGGGGGTAAAATTTCTTCCTCTTTCATTGTCAAATAGGATTTCCCAAACTTAAACAAATTAATTAAAAATTGGAAATGACGGAAAATTTAATTTTTCCTATTAAAAAGTATTTAAGCCTGACTTTCGTATGCTTTGATTTCTAAAAAACAAGTGGAATATCATTCTTTAAGCAAACATTATAAGGAGGAATATTAAAAAGAAATTTAATTTACCTGACAATTCAAGAATCTCTTATCAAACACAATTTTAGCATTGAAAGACTACGTGAATCTCTTAATTATTTCTTACGACTTTATGTATTTTTCTGGTTACAGAAAATGTAAAAATTAGTTTCGCTGTAAAAAAGATATCAAGAGTGTATATTTTGGATCACTTTAAAGGGGGTCATTTTTCAATGGGGGTCATTATTTTATAGGACTAATATATAAAATAATGACCCCCCTAGGACCGTTTTTCTACAAAAAATGATTTTTTTCTACGGGTGGGGGTCATTTTTTGTCGTTGAAAAATGACCCCCGGTCATTATTCGATGGGGGTCATTATTCGTCTTTACACCGGCTGACCAATACACAGATCTTATCAATGCAACTTTGTGTAAAGCTAGGATTATATTCCATCTTAGAATTAACATTGTTTTACTTACTTAATGTCTAACAAAATTAATTATAAACTTTTAAAATATTACCTAAGAATTATATGACTGTATAACAATTCTTACAAAATGCAGAGCATATATAGTTTTAGTATCATTTTTAAGATAGCTCCTTAATGCAGATTAAAAATATTTGTATTAATTTACAATTAGTTTCGATTTTTACTAAGATAAAATAAGGTAAGATATACAACATGGAAGCAGGAATCTGTAATATACTATATAACGAAAATTTGAATGTTTTTTCCCAAAATCTCAAATTCTGCACAAAATTCTTAAGAACTCAACAAGGACACCATTAAAACAAAGGTTAAATTTTAAAAGAAAATCTATTTACATGTAAATAAAACAACAAAAGAAAAAAAGGAAATAAAGCCCTTACATATTATCGACAAGTCGCTATTCCAACATGGCTGTCATTTGTTTACTTTCTGTTCTATTTTAAACCATTCCCAGACTCTCAGGTTTTGATTCAAATAGCGGAGGGCAAAGTCCAGTGTGTTTGATAATTTACAGAATCGATTTGAAAAAATGATGTTTCACAAACACGATATAACTACTATATGCGGACCATCCACTCGAGACAGGAACTTCACCAGTAAAGGCATTATGTCAATATGTCTCCATAGGAGAAAAAAATTCAAAACAGTTAGACGTTAAACAAGATAAAATCATTTAATAAACATGGGCACCCAGAATGCATTTTTAATTAATTCGTACAGACTGTCTCAAGATACACACAGCAATATGTCAATACACAAATACATAGTAAAACATACCGAAGAAAGGCCATTGAAGGTCTAGCATTCCTTCCTTGATCAAGTTAAATTGAAGAATTCAAAGGTCAGCTGTTAATCTTTACTTTCCTTTCTGCCTTCAGAGCTAATTGAAATATTATATGAAATTGTTTTGGTTGTTTTGTAGATTAAAAAAAGTCACATGATAACCATATCTTGTCAAAAGTAGGCTGGCCTAACCTGTCTGATATGCGCGATATCGTACGATAGAGAACGACAAGGTTAGCTTTTTTAAATCAAAGTACTGAAAGTACTGCTACGAGTTTATGGCATTGTTTCATTTTGTATGTTGTTTGATATCCCTCTCGAGAATTTTTACTCATTCGAGTATATGCAACTACTTTCCAGTGGAGAGCTGCAATTTTTGCCTTATACTCAGCACTTTTCGGCATTTGAGCAGTGAGGGATCATTTTAGTGCCAACACATAATGTGAAACAGAACCTCGATTTCAACGGTCTTATTTGTAGGACCGGTCGCCCATCCCCACAGCGAATGCTCGACGTAAGGATCAACTCCTTACTTCGCGAACTACAGTAGATAACCACTGCGCCACACAGGTGACTTGATGGTATTGAATATACAATGTTTAAATGACTGGAGGTCTCGAATCCATATTTGGATTATGTGTGTTATGTGCTATGATGAAAAAATAAATAAAAACAGCCTTTCACGCAAATACTTCAATCTAAGAGGACCAACCTTCAACAATATTGCAAGTAGGGAATTATAACTAACAAAAAGTGCAAAATGAATAAAAGAATTAATATGCACATCGAATATTTTCACTGTTTCCTTAAATTGACAAATAATTTGCCATTTTCAGTGCCCATAAATATGTTCATTTTCTCTTGATTAAGCCACTCTTAAATTTCAAATCTTCTGTTTTCATTGATATGCATATTACAAAATTCAAAATTCTTGATTTGGTTTACATTATGTTAATTAAAATTCAGTTCCGTCTTTCAGAATTTGCATGCATGTGTGACATCTTCTTGATTTAGCCACTATTGAAATTCAACTCCTTAGCTTGACTTGTATGATATTTGATATGCAAATTAGATACATGTATTTCAATTCTCCCGATTGAGCTATTCTTGAAATTCAACTCTTTTGACTTTTAATTTAAATGACAATTTAAGGACAGATGATACAAACTTTTGTCAAAAATTTGAAAATAACAACTTAGGTCATGTTTAAATAAATAAGATAAATAACTTTCACAGCCTTGTTTTAATTTTTTTATTCAATTTTGGACAAAAATGGAATTTAAAGTGAAAAATATTTGTATTGATTAATAAGAATGGTTTCAGGAGGACAGTCTTTTGAACATCACAGAAGGTTAACAATTTCTTTATGTTCTAGATTAATTTATTTTTTGCATCATTTGCAATGAATTATGCCAAAAGATATAAACCAATCCAGACATCCATTTTTGTTTGTATCATCTGACCTTAATTATAATTATGGTTTTTTTTTTGTTGTTGTTTGGTTTAGTCACTCTTGAAATATATATACTTGACATTTCTTTCAATTTAGCTCTCTTGTAATTCAACTACATGACTTTCATTGATTCACTTATGGGCATTAAAATTTCAATTCTTTTGGCTTTTTTACTGAAGACGTAAAATTTGATCATCACAATGGCATGGTGTATAAATCGTTTTTATAATCTATCTACCTTTCAATATATAATACTTGATTTCTATGTCTCTTGATTCACATTTATAAACATACATTTCATATTTTATTTATCAATTACACCCAATTTAATTTTTTTTTTTATAAATTTTGTTTTTGTTTGTTTGTGCATGGCCAGCATCTGCATGATAGCAATACACAGCTGGAAATAGAAAAGGAACTCTCTTTCCAGAGTAGCACCGAAGAATCACAGGCATGTTAAGTGACCTTAACTGTATTTAAAGTTTGCTGTGATACATATCTAAATTGTGTTTTATATAGCTGAGCAATGCCCTGGCCCAGATCCCAAATGCAGCTAGAAAAACGGGGAACATGAACAACGTCCCTACAATATTTTCCAACAAGGTAAGAATGCAATACGTAAAAAAAAACGACTGGATTTTAAATACATAATTTATGTGTTTTATACATGTTTACAACTGTTTCATGTACTACATTTAAGGAATCGCTGTCTAGTCTGTATAGTATTCTATAGCATCAACGATACTAGTAGACCCGTTATGCATAAATTATCCAACGTTTCCCACTAGTGTTGATGTCACTGACCTGGCATACATGTACTTAAGATACAATATATACTAACTAGACAGTGATTCCTTATCCCTATTTAATTTTGATATAAAATTGTAGAATTAGATTTGAAAAATGTTGACTAATAGATGTAAATTACATGAGATCTCCCTGACTGCACTGTATTCTAAAATGAAAATCAATTTATTGGGGGGGGGGGGGTATAACAGACACTATGCTTAAAGGTGGTGCCCGATTTTGCAGTTAAAATCTTAAATTGAATAAATCAATGATCAGTGTTACTGAACCTGTAGCATGTGATCGATTGTATATTGTTTAAGGTCCCTCTCGAGATTTTTTACTCATATGGAGATGCCACCACTTGCCGGTGGAGGGCTACAAATTTTGTCCTATGCTCGGCACTCAAGGCCTTTGAGCAGTGAGGGATCTTTTTCGTGCCAGCACCTACTGCGACACGGGGCCTCGGTTTATAAGGTCTCATCCGAAGGACCGGTCTCCACGTCCCACAGTGGGATTTGAACCCGCGACGTAAAGATTGACTCCTTACTTCGCAACTCTAGAGCAGACGCTCTAGCCACTGCGCCACACAGGCGACTGTAGCATGTGTGTTCTTTTAAATGCATAATATTTTTTAAAAGGTTAATATATATATCTAAGTAGATTGTATGATATTTTGTTTTTATTCATATAGGGAACACTTAGTAGAAGGCCTCCTAATAAATATGCAAGATCTTATATGCCAGTAACAGCAACCCCATCTTGTTTTCCAGAAAGAACAGGTAAACTATATGTTTATTTGGCAATTAATTTTAACACCTTTTCAGATACCAGTTAAAATAGTTATTAAATAAAGTGATTATTAAAAGATATACTTCACAGACTGCAGGGAATGAGTAAAATGTTTAACTTTTTTTTATTTTTAAATTAGTAGAAACTGCATCAAAGGCTGATAAACATCCAACAGCTACCGATGGACAGCATGAATTTGACCAAGAGTCATCTGCAACTGTTAAGGCAATACATAAATATAATTCAAATTTATGTTTGAAATAACAGACTAAATTTAAAAAAAAACATATTTACACCAATTGCAATTGTATATATCTTTAAAAGTTTGTTTACTTATAAACTATTTTTTAGCAAATATTTTAAATATTCTGTGGATTGCGTGCATGATGAATTACTGATTACTTTCTTAATTAATTTAACAGGCACAAGAGAACAATGGCCATGATTATTTGAAAATACTTTCTGATGTAAAGAGGCACTATCTTCCATCAGCTCATACATTCCAAAGGAGAGTGTCTGAGAGAGGAACGAACGACAACTCTACATGGGAGATTGGAGAGGAGGGTCCATATTTTTGCTGATTTCACTTCAAAGACCCAAATTTCTGTGCTGTTCAAAGAGATTCTAAAACATACCATGAAATGGTACCGAAAAATAATCTGTTGTCAATTTTTGCACAGGCTTGGATCTTGAGGTTTTCAATGCATTTTTTACATATCTACAACAAAAAGCTTCTTCCAAGCAGTATTTCCATGATGAAAGAACAACATACATGTAAGTCCAAACATTTAATCTGGATGGCTAAGATGTGAAGAAAAAGCCTGGATTACTAGACAATTCAGTCTGCAACAGGAACAATGAATTGAAGCTTATAGTGAAGTGATTTTCATTCTCTGTCTTAAAAATATAAAAGTAATTTAACTACAGATATATTTAAAAAAAAATTATGGTTAAAACAAAGCAAAATTATCTTTCCCTGGCATTTGTAGTTCTTTGTTATAAGCATGTATTATTGTATATGTATTTCCAGATGAGATGAGTAAAATATTGTTATCTTTTATTATAAATAACAAAAATGACCAAAAGTTATATTGTCTTGAACAAAAAAAATTTGGAGTTGAAAAGTTATGCAAATTACACAATGACTTACACATCATCAAGTGTGAAAAATACTAATACCTGTTTCTGTTTTATAAAAATGACTACAAGTGTTACATCACATGAATATTGCAGGTATAATTATTATGTTGAAGGTTGTCTACCAGTATTTTTTTTTTTCATTTGAAATGTGACAATTTCACAGAGAACTTTGACCTCAACAGTACATGTATATTGATTTAATTAATACATGTGTATTTAAATTAGATATTTAAATTTATGAAAATGAATGAATTACATTTTTATCATTTGAAACTTGCTTTAAATTTATGACTGATTCTTTCCATGTGATATTTTTTGTTTAAAATTGGATTGAATGAATGATTCACAATATGATTTGAAAATATTATGGACTTTATCAATTCATGTTCTTTAATGTATTATAGGACCATTACACCTTTTGTAATATGGTTCTACAATACATCAATGGACATGATAAAGTCCAGAACTTTTTCATATTTTCTATAGTGAATCCATTCAATCCAATTTATTATACACCTTTTATATTAAATTTTAAAAAAAGTTTTTGGGAAATTTTCATATTTCAAAACTTCAGGAGAAAAATAACAGCTTGGACCCCTAAGCAATTGATTTTCTGATACCTTTAGTGGATGTCTGACCTTAATCTTGTCAAAGGTCAACATCGTTACATGTCCAAAAATTTATTTTTACAATAGCTCTAAAACAATTTGAGTTATAAAAGTTTCACTATAAACTTTTGAAGTTTTCTACATCTGATTCATTGTTACATCCACAATTACTCGCACAGAAAGTTGGAATCCTCTTCTCCCTCTGTTGATCATAAACATATCCCACGTTTATTATTAATTTCAGTTAAGCGTGCAGTTTTGCATTACGTCACAATCTATCTCGACAGATGCCCCCAGCGTAACTACCGTACATACTCGCCTATAAGTCAGACTTTTGGGAGTTAATTTCTGGTCCAAAAATTTATGTCCGACTTACAGGAGAGCTATGAAATTAATGGTATTATATGAGGCCTGCTGTGTGACTGGTCAACTCATATTATCAACATTGACAAGGAAATAGGCTGCTGCAAGAGCAACCGATCAAAGATTAGGGTTCCAGTCATAAAGCTTCCGGCTAGGAGGCGTCTACCCTTCAGCTTGAGTGCAGCTGTTATCATAATATGTGATGTAATGTTAAACTGTACACACTTAACTGAAATTCATAATAACATACTGCATAGGGGCCTACTGTAAATATTTTAGAAGTGGTCACAACTTATAAATGTATATACACTGAAAACTGTCTAATCCGACACCTGTGAAATCAATCACACTGTAAATTCCAACCTAATATTTCTTCCCATTTTACTTATTTTAATGTTATTTTACTCTTTCAATCCGACATCCTTTCTATTCTGACACAAAATTCATCTCCCAGTGCATGTATTTGTCGGACTAGATAGGTTTCACTATATATATACATGTACAATCAAAGCATAGGTAATTACCCTGGGTAAAAGTACCAACTGTACATGTTGATAATTTTTTCACAGCACAGTTATAGACCAATGTAAGCATACTGTACTTTCCTCTGCTGATTCAATTCAAATCATTGATTACATTCAGTGCTTTGAGCAAATTAACAGCAGCAGTGTGATGTCAAAACAGTTAAATTAAAGAACTGACAAAACGCTGATACCATTATATTGCGTGCTAATATTGCATTCAGTCCTGTCGATATTTCAACGTAGTTCAAATGACAGCTGTTTTCAGAAAAAAAAACCTGGTTGAGCACAGCTTTGGAGTACTCCGTAGCATCTTAAATCTTTGTAAACATTGAAAATTTTAATACATGCAACTGTTGAACTTGTATTGAATATATCATCAATCTCCTTGCAAGAAAATAAAACCTGAGCTGACATAACAAACCTCTTGCACGTAGAAAATAGAACTGTAGTAGATGTATATTTTATTAAATAATTTAATAAGTGATAAATAGATAAAATAAATTTAAGATAGTTAAATAAATTAAAATCTAAAGTCTTTCTTTTACTAATAAGGTATTAAGTGTTACCACCCATCCCTCTTGATCCACCTGTACATTTCACATTCATTCATTCATTGGTTGAACATTTACATTTCATTGGTCAAGGGTTTTACATTGTCTAGTGAGTGATATTTACTCAGTTTGAAAGATCTCAGAGTTTCAGACGTAGAAAGTTAGATCTGGTGAATTATTGAATTATTTTGAAAACTTATTGACTCACTGACAGAAACAGTACAGAGAAAAGTAAGTACTAATATTTTAACATTTTAATCTATACTAGATATGAATTATGATATACATAAGAAACTAAGAATTTGATACTTTGTAAAAACTATGTATATAGAATATTTTATGTCTAGATCAGATGTTGATAAATCTGATAATTTCATATGAATTAATATATTCAGATCCTATTAAATGTATATAAGTAAATATTTTCATAAGAAGTATTTTGGTGTAAATACAGAGTTATTGTAAAGAGCATATCTTTAGGAATTTATTTATTATTAATATAGTGTAACACCATATCTGAAACATGTGAAAAGATCCACACAGTCTGTCAGATAGACTTGGTTCCACAAACCGGTATGCATTACTGTTTTTATTATTTTGGTTATATATGAAAGATAACTCTTCACGATTTTGGAAACTATGTTTAGCTTGTAAGAGTTATTGCCCTTTGTACATGTAAAGTGTAACAACATTCCATTGAGTGATATATTTATTTATGACACTATTTGAATAACGATTCCTATGTACAGTTAATTCTCGATAAACCGCCACCTTTTGTGATTTAGAAATCATGGCGGTATAACGAATTTGGCGATGAATTGAATTTCCCATCTTTTAGGAAACAATAAGTAGAGTTACCGTTCTTAGAAATACCATAAAGCGTTTCTATTCTTATAATAACATGTACATGTATATAAAACATATTTCTAAATTTTAAAATACTTCAAGTAATTTTTTATGTACAATTTCTTTAAAAGAAAATGTGAAGTTATGAAGTAAAGACAAGTACATGTGCATCTTTGTACATGTAAATCGGCACGTCTGATAATGAAAAAAATATATATGCTGGGTCGATCGTCGTGATATATTGTTGACAGTACGTAAAACAGTTTCTTGAATAAATTTATTGTTTATGGCATCATTGTTAGTGAAACGTTTCCAATTTATACCATATAATTATTGTAAGGAAAACTTTGCATTGTTTAAAGCAGAGATCATCAAAATAATATTGTATTCGGCGTACTTTCACAAATACTCGTTTAGTAGCGGTGACTAAATGATTTGTTTAAACAAAACAACAGAACAACATCATTGTAACAGTTCACATTAAAATTGTTTGTTTATTTAATTCTAATTTAATCATTTAATTAATTTATACCTTGTCTGGCTTTGCATGCTTTACAAAAGGGATAGTGTCAAACAATTAGCCGCGCTTCACTGACTGCGCGCACCTGTGGCGGTATATCGAGATAATTGACACTTAAAAATGGACTTTTGTTTTGAAAACAGGGTGGCGGATGGCGGTATGCGAATTTGGCGTTATAAAGAGAATTTTATATAGCAGGAAAAACGTTCTTGGGAAATCATGGCGGTATTGCGAAAATGGCGATGAATCGAATGGCGATAATTCGAGAATTGACTGTATATCTACTATTATATTTTATTGTACCATTCTAATGTTATTGTATATTTCATATTAATTTCAGAGTCAAAATAATTATTGATATATAAACTTATGAAACCAGAAAGTTCTTCAACTTATTATTGCCGGGATTCCCGTTACAAAAATGGCGCCCACCGTAAATGAACCTCAACCCATTTAGAGAGCTCCTCCACGTTACAACGTACGACGTCCACGTCACCACGACCAAGTGGTACAACGATTCCGGAAGTATCCGATTATTTTGTTTAGTGCATGCCATTCCTGTGAATATTTCCGGAAATATCCGACCAAGCTTTTCAGTGACACTGACTTGTGAGTAATCTGAATTTTCTCTGTTTACAATGTGCACATGTTAACTGTTACAAAGGCCTTCGTCGATGATCATTCGCGGATACCATGGACCAACAGCGTTGGAAAAAGTAAATATATTTGACTCCTTTAATTAAGGTGTATATATTTATTATTTATTTCAGTGTTTGAACATTTATTTGACCCAAACTTGTGTGTACTTAGGGTCATTGTTTATTGGAATTTTGCCATTACTTAGTTTGTTTACCTTGTGGTTTGCTTTGTGTATTTAGTGGTTCTAGTCTATTATTATTGAAAACTCATACCACTAATTAAAACTCCAATTGACATTGACCTGGTCTATTGAAAGGTAAGAACTTGATAACAGGTGTCAGTTGTATATTGATCTGAGGAAATTCGGGTTGAGTGTTAATTCATCAATCTAATTCCAGTCTAGAGACAATTGGTTGGTGCTTTGGTGTACACAACACACAGATAGTTACTGTTGATCATCGCATACTGTACAAAGCAACAACTTAATATTTTCTGATCAAGTAATTTATCTGTTTGAGGTTCCTATACCCTTAGTGTTATCATACTATACTAATATCTGTCTGCTTTGATTAAACAATAATTTAATTTAATTATAAACTTAGTGCAATTTAATTAGGTTGAATTAAACAAGATTAAACAAACAATTAAACCAGAATTTAGAATATTGTAAATATTAGATAATCTAAAAGTAAAAGTACAATTTAAAACCAGCAAACAGTTTAAAGATGTGATAAACAACTTCTGTGTGTGTGTTCGTGTGTTGAACAAACGCTACGGTTTCTTTGCATTGCTGCTACGCGACGGTTTCTTGCATGTATTACTATTGAGTCACTGACTTATTTTCATTGATATATGAATTTGTATTTGTGTTGTTTATTTGTGGTCATCATGGCAAGTATGACTCAAGATGAGATGTCTGATTTATCAGATATAATGCAAGAATTAGAGATTAAGCCTGAGAGTGGTAGCTCAGCAGAATTTAAACAATGGGTTTTGCAATATGCAGAGAAATTGAAAAGTGAATCACCCAGTCTGTCTGCAAATCCTTCACAACAAGTCAGTTTCCCTCCCCAGCCCAGTTTTGCAACCCCAGCCCAGTCCCAACCCAAACAAAGCCCATCATCCCACCCATCTACCCCTCCCAATACTTCAGCCCATGCATCCACCCAACCCAATCCACTAGCACATATCCCTCTGAGTGGTGTCCCTAAAATTTCAATATTTTCGGGTGACAAAAAGTGTGATATACTGTATGATCAGTGGAAGTATGAAGTTGAATGTTTACAAACAGATGGGTATGCTGACAATATTATTTGTTTAGCTATGCGTCGATCATTACGAGGATCAGCAAGTAGAGTGTTGATGAGGTTAGGACCTAATGCATCTGTGGATGAAATATTGTACAAGCTGGATAGCATCTATGGTTTAGTTGAGGAGAAAGAGTCTTTGCTGGCAAATTTTTACAGTGCCAAACAGCAGGAAAATGAAGATGTATCTGCCTGGGGATGCAGGTTAGAAGACTTGTTATCAAAAGCTCTCATACAAGGACTAGTGAATCCAGATGATGAGAATGATATGCTGAGAAACATGTTTTGGTCAGGGATGAGAACCAGTTTAAAGGACGTATCTGGTCATCTCTATGATAAGTACCCAGAATTTGACGACTTAAGGAGAGCTATGAGGATATTGGAGCAAGACAGAGAGAAAAGGAAAAGCGAGTCAGACAAACAATGTAAACCTATACCAGCGAAAAGAACAAATGTAGAAAAGAAATCAAATGAAACTGAGGAATTGATTACCACTGTGAACAGATTATCTACAGAATTAGAAGCGTTAAAAAGAGAAAGAGCAAATGATCAACATCAGAGTAGATTGATTGATTGTATATTGTTTAACGTCCCTCTTGAGAATTTTTCACTCATATGGAGACGTCACCGTATGCCGGTGAAGGGCTTCAAATTTAGACCTATACTCGGCACTCAGGGCCATTGAGCAGTGAGGGTTCTTTATCGTGCCATCGCCTACCGTGACACGGGACCTACGTTTTTAAGGTCATATCCGAAAGACCCGTGACTTTCACTTCTGATGCCGAGCGCTTGGCGAAGGAACAGTCACTACCTATTTTTACGTCTTAGGTTTGACGCGGCGCCGCGAACGAGAATCGAACCCGGGCCTCCCGATCACGAAGCGAACGCTCTACCACTAGGCTACCGTGAACGGTTGAAAGTAGAAGTATAGTACTAGGAAATTACACACCAAGATACAGAGGCCCTCACAGATTCAGAAGGCCAATGAATGTCAGATTCCAGTATCAACAGACACCTTTGACACCAGAATTTGCAAACCAAAGTACAGCTTATAGACCACAAGGAGAAACACCAGTATGCTGGAAATGTGGTCAGCAGGGCCATTTACAGATAGGATGCCGAGTCAGAGGTGATTATATGAAGAGGGGATATTTAAACGCATATCGACCTTCGCCAAGGGGCAAACGATAGGTCAGAGTATGCAGAGCCCCAACAGATTACCAAAGTTAATAGGAGAATCAACAGAAACTGAAATTATAATATCTGGAGAAATAACAACAAAAGCTCTTATCGACACTGGATCTACTGTATCAACAATTTCCCAGTCATTTTATGAAAACTATTTACAAGGACAAACCATCTATCCTATTGAAGATTTCATAAATATTGAATGTGCTGCTGGAAATGCTTTGACATACTCAGGATACATTGAACTGGAAATTAAACCATTAGGAATTCCAGATAGTCGACCACAGCCATGCTTATTTTTGATAGTTCCAGATTCCAACTACAGTAACAGAGTTCCAGTACTACTTGGTACCAATATCATCAAAGTATTACTAGAGAATACACATGTACAAAATAAAGAAAGATTTCTACAAGAAACAGCCTTAACAACACCATGGTTTTTAGCCTTTAGGAGTCTGCAACTTAGAGAAAAAGAATTGATTAGGCAGAATTTCAGGCTAGCTGTTATTAAGTCATCAGAACGTACCATCATACCACCAAATAGCCAAGTAGTTATAACAGGATTTACTGATAGGAAGGTACCATACCAGAGCACCTGCGCATTACTACAAGCCACTAGTTACTCCAGAATTCCCGAAGACCTGGATATAGAACCAACAATTGCTTCATATAACTATAGTGAACGACAGGAAATTCCAGTCCACATAAGCAATTTAACTACAAGAACAGTGACCGTCAATCCCAGAGAAATCATATGTGAGTTACATCCAGTGGCTATTATTGACAAAACAATTCAGCTTAGACCAGAAGACAATTCATACTTACAAGAGGTTAAAATATCATCAGAAGGTTTAACCCAAGAACAACAAAAAAAAATTCAACTATTACTGCAAGATTATGATAGAGACATATTTTCAAAGAATGACACAGATATTGGATTCAACAACACTGTGAGACACAGAATTGATCTACTAGACCAGACACCATTCAAGCAAAGAACAAGAAGAATTCCACCAGCCATGTTTGAGGAAATAAGAAACCATCTACAAATGCTTTTGGATTCAGGGGTGATAAGAAAATCCAGTTCACCATTTTCCAGCAATGTTGTCATATGTCGGAAGAAAGATGGCAAGTTACGGATGTGTATTGATTACCGTCAACTAAATCAACGAACCAAGAAAGACGCATATGCCCTACCGAGAATCGATGAAAATCTGAATGCCCTTTCCGGAAACAAGTACTTTTCTGTGTTGGACATGAAGTCAGGTTATCATCAGGTTGAAATTCTAGAGAAACATAAAGAACATACAGCTTTCACTGTAGGACCGTTAGGCTTTTATGAATTTAATCGTCTTCCTTTCGGATTATCCAACAGCCCAGCTACCTATCAAAGACTCATGGAAAATTGCTTAGGAGATCTTCATTTAAACATTTGTTTTATTTTCTTAGATGATTTGATTGTATTTTCCAATTCTTATGATGAACATATCCAAAGATTGCAGTTGGTATTCAACAAACTACGAGAAGCAGGATTAAAGCTGTCTCCAAAGAAATGTAGTCTCTTTATGAAGAAAGTGAAATATGTAGGTCACATTGTGTCAGAGGAGGGCATTGGAACTGACCCAAAAAAAGTTCAGAAAGTTTTAGATTGGCCAACACCTCATTCTCCAGAAGAAATTAGAAAATTTATTGGATTTATTGGATACTACAGAAAATTTATACCAAATTTCAGCAAAATTTCTAAACCGTTAACTGAACTTATGCCAAAAACCAACAGTAAATGTACCAAGGACAAGATGCGTAAGCAAGCAAGAAAGGAATTCAGATGGAAACAAGAACAGGAAGAAGCTTTCAACCATCTCAAGAAACTTTTGACTTCTCCTCCAATTTTAGGATTTGCTGATTATAACCTGCCCTTTGAACTACACACAGATGCCAGTCAATCAGGATTAGGAGCAGTGTTATACCAAGAGCATCATGGTCAAAAGAGAGTCATCAGTTTTGCAAGTCGCAGTTTAAGTCCCACCGAAAGAAATTACCCAGCACATAAACTAGAATTCCTGGCTTTAAAGTGGGCAATTACAGAAAAGTTTAATGATTATTTGTACGGACACAAATTTACAGTTCTAACAGACAATAACCCACTGACATACATCTTGACAACAGCACGACTTGACGCTGCAGGACATAGGTGGTTGGCAGCACTATCTGCCTATGACTTTAACATTCTTTACAGGCCAGGGAAGCAGAACCAGGATGCTGACGCATTATCAAGAAGACCTAATTCTAATGATAAATTTCAATCTATTTCTAGGGATTCTATCAGAGCAGTGTGTCAGGCGGTACATTCAGGTCCATTTATAACATCTTTTTCTGTAGATTCAACAGTTATAGACAAGAACTTGACAGCGCAAAAGATCATTGATCAGGAGATGAATTGGCACCAGGAACAGAGTTCAGATCCAACTCTTAAAACATGGATTTATTTTGTTGGACGCAAACAGAAACCAAGACTTGAAGATTTACCATTTGGATTTGAATCACAAGCATTGGTTAGAAATTTTAATAAACTTCATTTAATTAACAACATTCTTTTCAGGGAAACAACAGTTGCAGAGAAATTAAATCAACAGTTAGTTCTGCCAAGAAAATTCAAGGACAAGGTTTTATCAGAACTTCATGATAAATTTGGTCATCCAGGACGAGAAAGAACAGCAGCGCTTATTAAGGACAGATTCTACTGGGCAGGAATGAATCAGGATATAGACAACTGGATTAAGAACTGCAACAGATGCGTACATAGAAAAGCTACCAATCAGAGAGCACCACTTGTCAGTATTACATCATCATACCCTTTAGAATTAGTGTGTATGGATTTCCTAACCTTGGAAATGAGTAAAGGAGGATTCCAGCATATCTTAGTCATCACAGATCATTACACAAGATTTGCCCAAGCTATACCAACAAGGAATATGACTGCGAAAACAACTGCAGAGGCATTATTTAACAACTTCATTAATTATTATGGAATTCCCAGTAGAATACATTCGGATCAGGGTGCAAATTTCGAAAGTCAGATCATCAAGGAATTATGTGAACTTACAGGAATGAAGAAATCAAGGACAACATCTTATCATGCAATGGGGAACGGGCAATGTGAAAGATACAACAGAACACTACTTGATATGTTAGGCACATTGAAACCATCACAAAAGCAGAATTGGAAATTATACATCAATCCCCTTGTACATGCTTATAACTGCACCAGAAACGAGTCAACAGGAATATCACCCTATTATCTTATGTTTGGCAGAAACCCTAGATTGCCTATAGATGAGGAATTTGGAATCAAGAAAACAGAATGAAAGTCAACTTCAAAGTATATCAACGACCTGAAAGAGAATATGAAGGCAGCATATGAATTAGTCAACAAGAATACAAAGAGAGCTCAAGAGAAACAGAAAGGAGGGTATGACCAGAGAGTAAGAGGAGCAGAGATCCAGACAGGTGATAGAGTGTTAGTAAAAATTGTATCTTTTGACGGGAAAAATAAAATCTCCGATAAATGGGAAGAAGAACCTTACATAGTATTAGACCAACCAGATCCAAACATTCCAGTATTTCACATCCAGAGAGAAACAACCAAGGGTAAAATAAGAACATTACATAGAAATCTACTTCTCCCAATTAGTCAGCTCAACCAATACAAAACTCATGAAGAACTTGAGAAGGTTAAAGAAATTCCTAAACCTAAGCCTAGACCCAGAACAAGACAACAGAATAAAAAGAATAAAGAGAAAGAGGATATTCCTGAAGTTATATCCCAGAGAGATGAGGAAAGCAGTTCAGATGAAGAAATGGAAGTAGTATACACATATTTACCGGTACAGAGAGATATACAGAATCAGATGGAAGAAGAAGAGCATCATGATGCAGGTAATGTTGAGGGTAAGGAGAGAACACAGGAACCTGATGCAGAGATTCCAGGTGAACAGCATCAGCAGCAAGATGCTGAAGAAATTCCTAGAGAGGAACAGCAGCAGGAGAATGCTGAAGTAGAGATTCCGCGTGAGCAGCATCAGCAGCCAGATGCAGAAGTAGATCATGTGGATGGAGACGAGAGCATGTCAGAGGAAGATAGACAGATACCAAGAAGAAGCGGAAGGGAGAGGAGAAAACCTGCTTGGATGAGCAACCAGGAATATGTATTTACCCAGCAACATACACTGGAATGGATGAAAAAATGTGAATTTTTACATGAGTTGAAGAAGTCACAAGAAATGAAAAAATATGAGGATAAAATAGTACAAACAATGCTTGATATTTTAAAGAATAATTAATTTGATTTTATTTTTATATATTTCAGACGCAGTGAGAAGTGAGTGCAGTGTTTAGTAAGGATGTTACAGGTAATGTCCCATTAGGGAAATGACGGGGACGTCATTTACTAATGGGGGGGTCTGTAGTAGATGTATATTTTATTAAATAATTAAAAAGTGATAAACAGATAAAATAAATTTAAGATAGTTAAATAAATTAAAATCTAAAGTCTTTCTTTTACTAATAAGGTATTAAGTGTTACCACCCATCCCTCGTGATCCACCTGTACATTTCACATTCATTCATTCATTGGTTGAACATTTACATTTCATTGGTCAAGGGTTTTACATTGTCTAGTGAGTTATATTTACTCAGTTTGAAAGATCTCAGAGTTTCAGACGTAGAAAGTTAGATCTGGTGAATTATTGAATTATTTTGAAATCTTATTGACTCACTAATGAATTATGATATACATAAGAAACTAAGAATTTGATACTTTGTAAAAACTATGTATATAGAATATTTTATGTCTAGATCAGATGTTGATAAATCTGATAATTTCATATGAATTAATATATTCAGATCCTATTAAATGTATATAAGTAAATATTTTCATAAGAAGTATTTTGGTGTAAATACAGAGTTATTGTAAAGAGCATATCTTTAGAAATTTATTTATTATTAATATAGTGTAACACCATATCTGAAACATGTGAAAAGATCCACACAGTCTGTCAGATAGACTTGGTTCCACAAACCGGTATGCATTACTGTTTTTATTATTTTGGTTATATATGAAAGATAACTCTTCACGATTTTGGAAACTATGTTTAGCTTGTAAGAGTTATTGCCCTTTGTACATGTAAAGTGTAACAACATTCCATTGAGTGATATATTTATTTATGACACTATTTGAATAACGATTCCTATGTATATCTACTATTATATTTTATTGTACCATTCTAATGTTATTGTATATTTTATATTAATTTCAGAATCAAAATAATTATTGATATATAAACTTATGAAACCAGAAAGTTCTTCAACTTATTATTGCCGGGATTCCCGTTACAAAAAACCGAGCAAATTCGAAACGGGATATACTTCGAGGTTTCCTGTCTTAACACCCTGATTATTTATTATTTTCTTCTTCAAATAAGTAATTATTGAAATAATCAATCTTATCTAAATTAAATAATTATGCCTAGTTATCTAATCGAGTCTAATACCAGGGATTCACATACTCTCGGTCTAGCATTGTTTACACTGCAGCGCTGGTTGTTTTACCCCTGACCTCAGATTGACCTTATGACGCGCAAGCGTTGTACAAGTGGTGAATATTTGATTTACTTCGACCTTCTCTACTACACAGTGTACGTGTTGTTTACAAACATATAGGTAGTGTTCTGTGCGTTAAACGATTCATCACTAGTTATCGCGGGAAAATAGCACTGTTCATTACCAAACTGGATCAGCGCAAGGATTAGTTTATTTATATACCACTAACACGTCAGTCTTGTAAAAATAACCTGTACAAAATGTGTACAATATTTAATTTTGTAAATTTTCTTTCAAAATCTGTTTTCAAAATAATGACTTATATTAGAAAATTTTTATTGATTTAAAATCAAAACTTTGTTTTGACATCATATCACATTTTTTTACTGCATTCCCCTTGCACTATTTTCTCTCGCGGATTGACATAGATTCCCCCCAAAATAAATGATAAATATTTATGTTTATAAACACTTCAAAGCATATTCTTCATCTGTAGGCCAGGAATATTGTAAATAAACCAATATTATACTAGAACCTGTACGCAAAATACTCAAACGAAAATGTGATTTGTTTCGATACATGGGGAATCCCTTACTAGTAACATAACATGAGTTGATACCATCAACTCGTAAAAAAAAGATGAGGGTCAGCCACTGGAATACAGAAAGTTTCTTTCTTGTTTTGTAATTAATGGTTTAATGATTTGATCTATCCATCATGTTGTGTTACTTACATGTAATAAATGCCAGTGTAAGAAAAGTTAAATTCTTGTAATCGTTTTCTTATTTTTAACATATAATGCTGTACACAATAAATAATAAAACAAAGAGTAAATTTTAGTTAGTCTGCATCGTGATCATTGCAATGATATCCAATAAATTCTCTTCGGCGCAGACGTCAGAGAAAGTTTATTTCATACCGGTAAATGAACAAGAGCCAACATGGCAACTGAGATCACGTTGAATACTATAAAAATGATATAGATTATGATGAATAAAAGGAAGGTAGACTTTGTGTTAGATTGTTTTAAAATTATTAAATAACAGTTTCAAGTTGTGCATTTCGAGGCAAAGCATGATGTGGAGGGGGGGGGGCATACTGCATGTATATTCAATTCAATTTCTATGTTTGAGCATCCATTTTATAGGAAAGAAAATAATTGCTTCCAAAAAATATTGAAAGCCACGGAAAACAAATTATTATGGAAATTAAAAATATGTTTATACATGCAGTTCGTATACATAAAACGTCTTTGATGATGTCAACCATCATAGCAAAACTATAGTATACAGATATGGAATGGGTACGAGAGAAATAGCAAATTTATGGTTCCCCGAGGGAGGAAATAGTTTCCTTCCGAGGGGAACCATAAATTTGCTATTTCTCGAGTTCACATTCCATAACTGTTTTATTAAATCGAAACAATCATAGGCGATTGATTTTTTTTTTACCAGATATTCCGACATAAAAAAACACTGTAGAGGCATAACTACAAATGCATGCGGTTTAACAGATTGTGTGATAAGTAATGCATCCTGTCCTAAAACAATTAAATTATATTTAAAAAGTATTTTCACTGACCATGACATTTTGAAGTAGTCCAAGGGAGCAGCTCTGATTTTCCAGGGAGTAGTCCTCAGATGAGCACAATAGTTTCTTCTCTTGGAAATAGAAAGTTTTATGGAATTAATTTTATATAGAGTAATTACAGTAGAGGTATAATAAATTAAAATACTGGAATCCATCTCCCCCCTCTCTCTCTCTCTCCTTTCATTCATAGGAGGGGGGGGGTTGACCCTGTCTATAAATCAGCACAGTTCTCTCAGCTATTGCATTTCCATTGTGGTCAATTTCTCAAGTGTGAGCGCGGTTCACGTGCACAAGTGGACTTACACGTCCATCATCTTGTAAATTCTGATAATTTACTGTTTTAAAGTGGTCTTCTGATGTTTTCATAACTTCTATCATTAGAGTGAAAAGAAATTGATCAATCTTTTTCTCACTATTTTGGGACCATTGTGGCAAGTGGATTGTTGTGTGAATTCCAACCCGTACTTGTCTTAGGCAAGGTATTGAATGTTGATCGAGGGAGTCTTGCATCAAGCATCCATAGGAATACACAATTTAAATCTCCGGTTTGCAATGGCGATTGAAGGAATAAATGTACTTATCTTCTATTAGAAGCAATGAAATATTTCATAGAATCATTTAAAAACTATGTCATTAACTTTCGTCAGAACGATGAAGAACTATGCAGTCTATAAATACATCGAAGTCGTGAGTGTGCGTGAAGTTGGAAGAAAATTGTGCAAATCTTTTTCCAACAATTCCGATTAAGCGCACTTGCAGTTTCATCCTAACGTAACTAGTCAGCCCGTGAGCTGACAAAAAATACCAGTCTAAGTAGAATCTGTAACGTGAGATAGTGAAAAACAAACATTACCATAAGAAGGACAACTCTGTATCTATAGTCAGTTTCTTTATTTCCAAGAAGTTAAACTGTAAGTACTGATTGTTAGAGGTTAGTGCCATAGTTCTGTTTCAGAGGTAGCTTGTGAATTTTCTGATAAGGATAAAATCATTTTAGAAATAATTTAAAAAATAATCCGTTAGGTGTGCATATAGTTACAGAGACTAACGAGTCAAAAAATAGTGTCACTCTATATGCTATATTAGATCAATTCTGCAAATTCCAAGAAACTGGTTTGATAAATGGCACAATTTCCGGTATGAAATGTATATCGCAAGTTAGTTAAGGTTAAATATGGGGATTTCTATGCAAATGAGCTAATAAAAATGCATAAATTGTATATTTTATTCAAAAAGAAAAGTTCAAATTGATTTCCTTATTCATACCTACTGTAGTGCCCAAAGCATATTATAGCTAGTACACATCATGACGTCATATTATGACATTATTCTTATTTACCAGTCAAGGTCATAAAACTAGGCCTTTCAACTGCCGCTAGGGGTAGGTTTTATGAACGATATCGCACTGCTGAAACATGTTTAGAGCATGCAGGTTCGGGGTTAACTGTTTACACGCAAGGCAGTTTTTAGCATTTCCCAAGTGTTTCTTTGCTTTCATTTAAGTCCAGTGGTTTTAAAATTTAGCACCAATGTTAAACGTATTTACTGTATAGTTGTGGACACCCTTTAACTACATATAATTAAAAATTTTAATTAACATAAAAAGTGAACTCTTCTTTCCTTCTTAGTTCTTACCTAATTAAAATTTCATACTCGGTCGTTCCCCTTCGTGCTCATTTACCCAAATAAGATGATCAATTGTTGCATTCACTTGTAAAAATATATATATTTATATAGGAGGCGCAAAAGCGTGCACACAAACACAGGACATTAAATTTTCTTTTTCATAATCATCGTCAAATAGAGTTAAAATATTGAATATAGTCTGATCACTATTCATTTGACCCTGTTATTTCAGGTAGAGGAAAGGCATTCTCTTTTTCTTGGTCAACACATTTGTGTACAAAACAATGTTAGGAACCCTTATGTGTACACAACAATACCATTGTTGAAGCAGCATTTATGTCTTTCCTATAAACGATAACTCATAAATGGGCTCTTAGTTGGTCATTTTTCACAACTGAGTTACCTGTCCTTAAAACATGACATCGGAAAAGTGAAATATAAATTATAAAACTTTTTATGATGTAACTAAAAATATGCATTATTCATTATCTTTTTTGATAATTTCATGTACTTATAAATCTATCTATGCAATATGTGCAATTTGAAAAAAATATTTGAAAGGCTAATGAAACACATCAACAAAACAACGCCGGAACAAGGGCATATCCTATTTAATTTGAAATAAACTATGTACAATATAAGGGATTATATTCTTAATATTGTTAAAATTACAATGCACAAAACTTATGCACTTTCTCAAGTGTTAAAATTTTTAGAAAACTTACACTGAACTGTGTATTTTTACGCCTTTGCAAGTTAAAACTGGAAATTGTAACTAAACAATTGCAGTGTCGACATTTGTGCAGCAATATCTAGAATCCTTGAAAAACCCTGTGTCAATTTATACATTGTTTCTTTTAACCCTTTCTCTTCCGGCGCATTTCACCTGATTTTGGAGGCCTTTTGATACGGCATTATTAAATTATTTCTAACTTTTTATCCAAGGGAAAAGCTAGGCATAATGCATACCATTTTGTAGGAAATTTCTTACAGATGATATTTTATGACTGTTTAGATACTCAACCACTGACCTTATTAGTATAAATTGAGGTCAAAGGTCAATTAAGTGCAAATTTTATGGAATTTTTGGATACTTTTTCATCTTTAAGCTAAATATTAAGTATGATGTATGTTGAAATAGGAAATTTGGGATATACCCACAAAAGAGCATTATACTGTACTACATGAAACACATAAACTTTTTTTTCAATTCTGCATATAACTACTTAAAAGGGGTTGCTAAGCAACGCAGAATTCTTTAATTTTCGGGCAGAAATTTTCATTTTTTACTCATCCTAGACACATTTATGAATCCCAGCACATATAAAAGTTAGATGTGAGGTCATAAAATTATAAGGGACATACAACAGATAAATTGTCTTAAAGTTTGACCTCATTAGAACTATTTTTAGGAGGTCAAAGGTCAAATAAGTGCAAAAGTTTCATCAATTTTTTTCAACACTTTTCAATATTCTTGCCATAATTTTACACAATGGATGCTGAAATGGAAAATTCTGAATATACTCTCAAGAAGGGATCAGAACTGCAATATCCATGCATCATTTTAGTTCAAATATCTGTTTAATGACCTTTAAGTGGTTGCTAAGCAACATCATTTTAAAGTTTTTGGCTATATACATGTTTGTTATTTCACATTCTGGACACATTCTAGACACTTTTTGTATATTTCATGATATTGTTTGTAAGATATGGGCCATAAAGATGAAAGAACATTTTTGTATTAAAAATTGACCTTGACACTCTTGTTCTTCAGGGGGTCAAGGTCATATCAGTACAGAATTCTGCTTTAAACTGTAAGTAAATATCAATTTTGAAATGCTTCAAACATGGATAAATCATCTAATAGTTGACGTAATAAAAATGGCGAATGACAAAGTTTGCAAGCAAAGAATTCTGGTCTGCTTCTTACAAAGCCCTAGCAAAACATGTATACTATCTTTTTGTTAAACAAGAAATCCATTCTCTTGATGACATTAAAAATAATCTTTATTTTCATGGATTTAATTTAACAAGAAAAAAAAACTAAATGATTTCATTACAAGATTTTTCTGGTATAACAGAGCTTAAGGGGTACAATAAAGACTTGACATGTTATCTTGGAGGGAAATAATAATAATAGATAGCATTGGCAATATTTAATGCAAAACTGTTTAGTCAATAAGTTGAAAATTTGACGCTTATATCCAAATATACAAATACAGAAATATTGCAAGATGAATTCCAAATCAGACTGAAATCTTCAACAAAATGTTGAAGAGCACTTTTACTTTGTGTCCACCATTCTTTTATCAACTGTCATTTCTCTGTAAGACCGGAGGAAATTCTTTGACTTGTCCAAGACATTATTATTTGCTGTCAAGTACAAGTGATCAGCTTCTATCCTGTAAAAGATTTAAGTATTTTGAAACAGATACATGTCATTGTATATATAAATTTACATTTATAAATAAAATTAAGAATGCTAAAATTACTACATTTATTTGATTTTCCTTTTAAAATTAAAATTGTATTCATTATGTGATCCAAGTAGTTAAATGATATTGTTAAGTCAATGTATCAGGACTGATAATTTAACAACCTTGTAGTAAACTATCATGGTAAAATTACTGAACTAAAAAGATAGCATACACATGTATATGGCAATCTGACTAAAGCCAGACCTCTGTTTACACTATCGCAACATGTAAAAAAATCTGGCATTAGATTGCTACGAAAGCCAGGAAGGGACACGTAAATTTTTCAAAAAAGTAAAAGATGATATCGAATCGAATTAGACAATCTAATCCCACGGATTACTAAATTGTTCCCTCGATTTATAATATGAGATCTCGAATTACACAAACCGATCTTAAGGATTACTAATTCGCCCCCTTGATTCATAATTTGAGATCTCGAATTACATACCGGTAATTTGTTTTCACAGATTGATAATTCAACATCCTGATTTGTTACAACGTCAGTCTTATGATTTTGGAAATCTGTGCTCTTGAATTTCATTACATATATGTACAGAAACATCCAACCATTTTAATCAATAAGTGCGTTCTATTTATTTTGTTTCAGCAACCGGTCGTTTCCAACCTCTTTCATAACTAATTCAACGTATATTTATTTTAGAAATATTATGATTACCCAGGACCCATATTCACTTTTACTATCTAGGACTTTCAATTATTCTTATATACAAGTAACACAAAAACTTCTAAGATTTTTTGTTGTACAAATATCAGTACTAGCACATGGATTTGAAAATGTTCATGTATTTTTCTCATTTTGGACCGTAATATGTAATAAAAGTTAGGATGTAAAATACTTCAATATTCTATTTTTTAAACATGTATTACCATATCCGATATGTACAGATAAATAATTTAAACGAAATCATGGGAAAGGTTTACATTCCGAGGGAATGAATCTTTTAAACTAAAAGAATGAATTATACAATCTGAGGTAACGGACTGTGTAATTTGAGGGAACGAATTGGTAATCTGTGAGAATGAATTGGCAATTTGTCAAACAGATTGACAATCCGAGAGAACGGATTGTATAAATCAAGAACTCGGTTTACTTTTATAAAATTTAAAAATTCTATGTCCCTTCATGGCTTTCATAGATTTCATACCTGCATGGCTGCCAGGGTTGTAAAAAGAAAGGAGACAATAGACTGCAATGTCACTTCAGGGCAAAATTCCTGGCGCAAGGCTGTTCGTGAGCACGGGAGTGTTGATAAACCATCCAGCGAGTTTGACCACCCATGTATATGATGTAGGATAATTGAAAAGTGTCTGAAAAATTGAGAAAATGGAAATTCTAACCACATACTTCATGCAGATTGGAACTTACAACAGCAGTCTATAAAAACAGTTTGTTCCATATCTCAGCATTCATTCAGATAGATATTACATGTTTAAATAATGTGTTTGTATGAATAATCAAGCATCATAAGTATTATGTGTTTTGAACACTTATTTTTCAAAATATTAATCAAATGTGTATAAACTTGTATGAATGCGATATCATGAGAATGACACAAATGAAATTAGACTTTATTTTTTTAAATTTCAGAAATACAGAAATTTTCAATACCAAAACAAAAATTTACCTGTTCATTGGTGTCCTTACATATTAATTAACCTTCGTAGTTCATGGTGGGCTTAGAAAGTGGGTATTCACAGATGAAAGTATTGTTGCAATGCTGAAAGCACCCTAAAATTTCAATGTGAAAGTGGTAGTCATGTACACCTGTACACACTGGTACATAGATACTGAAAACAACTATGCATTATTATGAAAACTTTGATTTTACTTTGAACTTACGAGTGATTGTTAAATTGAGCATCAAAGTTCAAAAGCAATGCAAAATTGGCTGAACGTCTTACGATACGAAACACGCACACTGAAACATGAACAGATAAAGATCTAGTACATGTGTACATTTAGTTTTCTTTTGAACGTGAACTATTGCGTTTTAAACTTAAACTTTTCAGTCAATATACACGTATTCTCACCTGCTAATACCAAAGGCATGTTCGTATTATTTGATTCATTGATGTGATGATCTTCGTCGTGAAATAATCATGAAAATTGACGTTCAGATTTCGGATCACCATCATGTTTACACCAAAGCGGAAACACGTGTTTATTTCAATTCGTATCAACTCATACAGTGATGAGTCGTATTTATTTATAAATGCGAGTTTTTGTATTGTAAAATATAGATCTAATTAAATTGCAAATTAATAAGTATACAGTATAACAAGATACAACAATATTAAAAATCTGATTGAATTTTTTTTTAGTAAAGATCGCCGTTTTGGAAATCTACAATTTTCATCAATATTGTATATCACTTCATGAAATATACATCATTACAATCAACATTCACTTCACAAAAGACAGAACGAAAGTATATATTTGTTTTTTGAAATCTATTTTTTTTGTATTATGCATTTATTTCAGTAAAAAATATATTTGAATGGTCAAAAAAGTCTTATAAAAGAATATGTTGTTTCGAGTAAGACGCAACAATATCGACCTTGACGTTACATGTAAATATTGACCGATTTTTCCATAAAAACTATGCAAAGGTCACAAATTCAAATTATCGTAATTAAGAAAATAATGAGCGGAAGAAGGCCTATAAGGGCTTGTTGGAAAGGAAATTTTCTCTACTTTTACCAGCTTTATTTTGTTTTCCCTATTTCAACACAGAAATAAACGTAAAACTGAGCTTTGTTTAAATATTACGAATAAAATCGATAAAAAACACATAAGTGCAAGAAAATTCTTGTTTTTAAAATATACCTTAAAGTAATAACAATAATATTTACATATTCTAAAAGTAGAGAAAATATTCTTTAAGAATATACCATGCTTTCTTATAAAGTTAATCAGGAAAAAAATTGTCAATCGTCTGGAAATTCGGCAATCGCTTTGGAAAATTACGCCATTTTCAAAAAGTCTCGTTTGTCTTTACAACGTAAAATCGATTAAATACCGGCAATCAAGATATAATCTTTTTAGATATTTTAAAAGTAGAGAAAATTTCCAAAAAGATTATATATAGCTTATATACCTTCATGCTACCACAAAATAGATACGGAGATCTTATTTTCGCGAAGTCCTGTTTTAACGCGCCACCGGTCAATTTGACCGGTACGGAAGTGAAGGGGTTAAACAAAGTAAGGTACTATGCCTTTGCACCGAAGCGAATTTGTTGATGTTTCCATTTAACTTATGTAGTAAGGGTCGATGACGTCATAAAATGACAACATAATGTAAACTGACATTCGCATATCGTGGGTACCAATAATGTTTTAGAAAACAAGTCAATTTTTTTTCTGCCCGGAAGGAATAACAATTAAGGGTTTAACTAAGATATTTAGCATAGAAACCTGCATAAGTAGTCCTTACCCACTTGCAAATTCCACGTCTTTATCTATTCTGCAAATTCCAAGAAGATAAATGATATCGTACGTATTGCAGAAATAAAATGTTTTATCCATTACTGTGGTTTCATTAATATTCATGGGGATCAATTTTTGTGGATTTAGTAAAATTCACAGTTTCGTGGATACGTAAATTCGTGGATAATGGTCCTAACAGAAAAAAAAAACTTTTTCATTTTTTCTTTCGTCGTTATGCTTTAGCGGGAACATTGTGCCATTTACAATGTTAGGGTACGTAGATATCTTTAAAGAAAATTACTAACAGGAGAAAACTCTTTAATTATTTATTATCTCCATAGGCTTTTCAAATGTCGGAACCTTCAACAGTGGAATATGGACAAAAATTATGATCGCAAGTGTGGAATACGGACGGTAATTAAGTTGCAAAAGGATATTAAAAGTAACAACAATTAAAGCTGACATGAATTCTTAAAAACGCAACATTTTCATCTATGTACGACTTGTTTCATACCAACTATAGTCGTATTCCGCCATATTTCTTTCAGATACCTTGTCTCATTGAAACGACGTATACCCCAATGCGCTCGTTATGTACACTTGAATGATTTTTTGGATTGGGTATCGACTTGTGCACATCTCCGATGGTAAAGCATATGAGAACAAATGAGGTGATCAAGACATTTCAAAAACAAAATAAACAACATAATAATCATATTTTTGAATAATTATTGATTTGAATCAAAAGAAAAAAAATGCAAGTTTGGAAGAGAAATTTAGATGCATGAGTACGTATTTTTACAGTGCGCCAATTTATGCAGAATAAACTTGGAATAAAAAGCAGTAAAATTTGCAAACACATTCTGAAATTATCAAAGACTAACTCAAATATACACACAATTAAACAACTCTATATTGACTTTAATCTTTTAATTGAGTTGGCAGATTTTTGTCCACAGTGGTCATAAAGTTACAACAGTGGAGCAGCCGGCAAACTGGCGTACTCCCAACATCAACATAGTATTGTGCCCTCCCTGACGGGAAAAGTAGCATGCTGGGTTGACCTCAATCGTGCTACGGACACAGTTCAACACAAACTTCCGAATATTTTTAAATTACTTAATTTTGCTTTAAATTTCATGTTCAATCATTTTGCTTTACATTTACTCTAAATCTCATTTAAAAGTTCAAATATCATATATCAATATTTCAAAATCACATATATCAATTCAACATCAAATAACCAAGTCAATAATATCAAAAGTTCAAAGGTTAAATTGAAGGTGACGCTTTCTCCCATAGACCACTGTGACGCTGGCTATTCCTTCCCTCTGCTGAAGAGTCGCGTATGGAAACGGCAGAAAATCCACAACCAGAACCATTAGTGAGTTATACAGCTAACTGCTGAAAAAAAAAAAAAAACCCGAAAGCAGCAAACACATTAAATTCCCGACAGATAGTTCCAATAATCTAATCATTTAACAAATGCTAACAAGCACGTAATAGCGAGCGCAGCGAGCGTCGCGAAGCGACGCTCGCGAAGCGAGCTCAATAGACTAACGTGTAAGAACAGAGAAAATTCGGATTGAAATCTGTACATACGTCAGCCAAATTTCTCAGTGCAACATTCCCAGAATTCCTGCACTACCCAATGTCCTTTGCGCGAATATTGCCGAATAAATAAATAAATAATAACGTAAAGCATATATCAGACTTTCAGTTTGTAGAAATCTTTCAAAGAAAAAAGAAATAACTCTGCAATGTTTTTCGACAAAAATTGCACGAGTTCTATAGTTTCAAACAGACGCTCGGCTGTCTCCGTAAGCTCCGACGAGCTTTGTGACGTCGTATGACGTCACAGCTAGTCGAGAAATCTCGTGCGGCTTGACGTTCGAAGTGAAGTGTTTTTGATGGTACAACTGCGCTCGCCCCAACGGTCACACCGTAAAACATATTAATAAGATAAACATTAATGGAGAAAAAAAGGTACAAGTTTATCTTGTATTAGGGCAGGGAGGGTGGGCATGAAATTTTTTAAAAATAAAATCAGACACTTTCATCACCAACCTTTCTGCTTCGCTGATTCATGAAAAAGGGGAGATAAATCCGGAAAACAGATGTGACTAAATGTTGACACTATTTGGACAGATAACAAATTTCCGGATTTTTAATAGAAGTGATCGATACTATAAATGATAAATTTATATTGAACTTTATAGAGTGTATCTTTGATAACGGCGCATATTACGAGACAAGCTGAAATATGCGGTATTATATCATTTGAATGGAACAAAACAACCAACGTCCTTGATTTGCAGGTCCAATGCAATTGATGCATATCGAGAAAACGCCTTGAACGCTGTAAACGTACCCATACCTGGTAATAAGGTTACTGCATCGGTTCGAAGTTGTGCACAAGTCAAGTGAAATACACCCTGAATTCCATTTATTGAAATATGCATCACAAAAAAGAAATAAACTCCATAAAAGCTCAATAGTAAACACACTGTCATTACTCCGTACACACTAGCACGACGATACACTTAGTCCGTGCTGATCAGAATTTGGTCAGGGAAAATATCAAAAGTGGAAAGAGAAGTTATTTGGTATTTGCGCGGCTGAAAGGGGGGGGATATTATAACTGATGTTCATAAGCTATAACTGTGAATTGTTTATCTACATTTATTTCTAATATACATTCTATACAAAGTTATGTATATAGTCTGCAGTTGGTTTGCGTTGCAAAATTCATTTGTCAATTATAACTGATTATTTTAGTACTAATCTCAAATCTAAACAAAGTAATTTGATGTACGGCTGTAATTTACTTCAAATCTTAAAAGCAATTAACCAGAATACAAATTTTTATGTGTACATCTATACATTCTTTAACACATACACACACGGAGAAAGGTCATCCCCTGTTCAGATTGACATTTAGGCATTTGAATTTTTGGACGGGGGGGGGGGGGCATACAAAAATAATTGACATGACCGTTATTGAAATATTCTTGGAAGACAGACATAAGACATTTCTGCCGAATTCAGTTTTGAATTTTTTTTAAAATAGGTCGCTCAGACCACAAAGTATGTGCATTTAGAGGAATGTAATTGTTTTATAATTATGTTGTTACAGGAAGTATTTCGATATTTCAGTATCCCCGCCTAATAGTCTAGGAATTTTTTTTATATATAAATAATTTCTGTAGGCGAATTTGGGAGATAATTTAAAAGCTAGGGTAGGGATACTTGTCACTGGTTGAATACGGATAATTATTATTTATTCTTTTGTCTCTCTCTCTCTCTCTCTCTCTCTCTCTCTCTCTCTCTCTCTCTCTCTCTCTCTCTCTCTCTCTCTCTCTCTCTCTCTCTCTCTGTTACCACCCGTTGGGGCAATGATAGGTATAAAATCATACGCACTTTGTGCTGTACCATTTATTATGTCTTAAGACAGATCGAGGATTTTTTTCAGGCGGGATGTCGAAACTTCATAAATTGAATAATAATTTTACTTTGGACAGGAAATTCACCCAAACGCCCAAATTGAAAGAGAAACTAGACGTACATGTATTATGAGCAATGAACTCACTAAATGATACCCCCTGCCTCCCATATGGTTATAATGGCAAAGTCCATATTTCGCTAAACCCATACGTGTCATATCAAAAAGTAAAAAATAGGAGGTGCATAATGGTAATATGTAATAAACTTAAGATTCTTTGAAAGTTTCATTAAATTTCTCTAAGTGGTGTAAGAGGATTTGCGGATAAGAGATGGGTACTCCAAAGCGTAACAGACAGATGAACGGACATAACGATTACCTCCCACTTTTCAGGCGGGCGATATAATAAACATGAAATATAAATCACAGGAATGGGAACATTGGAAACTTTCTCGAATACCTTCTTAAACGTATGTGTCAAACTTGGACAACAGACAAGAGAATTTTTAAAAAGCTAGTTTTAGGTAGAATGTGGAATTCTCACGAGGAGTTTACTCTCTCTTCCTATATGCTTTTTCTAATAATCATTCATTATTTATGTCTAGAAATTTAATTCAAATCAAATTCTATTTTCATTATCATTGTACCAAAGAATCAAACTCGTTTATTATACCCCACGCGTGAGGTATAATGTTTTTGACCCGTCATTGTCTTTTATTTTATTTTTTTTTTTTTTTTGGTCAGCGCAACTTCTCATAAACCACTGCACAGAGTTTTGTCGAACTCTGCAGATATTTATATAAGACAATGTGTAGATTTTCACATCACCAGAAAGTTCCGAATTCTTTATTTTTTCGGGAATTTCCGCACTTTTACATTTAGATTTTTGGCCATATCTTGAATATAGAAATGAGCAGTTTGTCAGCGCAATTCCTCATAAACCGCTGCACACAATTTCGTCAAACTTTGCAGATATTTAGGACACAATGTGTATAAATGAGCATATTACAAGGAAATTACGATTCCTTTATTTTTTCTGGGAATTTCAGCACTTCTACTTTTGGGGAGCGTGGGGTATGTGAAATTGCTCACTTTTTCTTTCATTGTGCATAAAATTATAAATAACTTTAAATCAAATTATATCAGGTCTAATAAAGCCAATACACAATATTTATTTGATAATAATTGATCATATAGAAATCCAATCTGTTTTAGACGTTTTTCTTACATCATTTTTATGAGAGTGTTAATATGCATGTTTTAGGATTCGCATGCATGCTTTATTATAAATCTAATGAAAATAAACCATGTAATCATAAATTTTATTTACAACATTTACAGACAAGAGTTGAGTTTATTTTTGAAAAAAAATTTCAACCAACCCCACTGAGCTTTCAACCTTTGATATTTTCCCTGATCAAATAAAATGATCGGCATGGGCCACGTGTGTCCAATCATCTTTTACTGTTGAGTTAGCAATGGATTACATGACTTCTGAGATGCATTTTTCAATAAAAGTAAAATAGGATAATTCTTTCGACATGTGCACATCCCAGTAACGATAGCAGTATTCAGGTAAATGTTTTATCACTGCGTTTGACGCGTTTTCTCGACCTGCATGGATTTTTGCTGTACATGAATGTATCCTGTATTAGTGTACTTTTTATATTGCAGCAAATGCATTCAAAAATAATTTAATTCTCGGTATAGTTCTATTTTTTGTTGAATTTTTACTTTTCAAACATGTATTTGGTCAGTTTATGGACTTCTAAAATCTATGCTATTGGAGATGTGTACACGTCGACAGTCAGACTAGAAAATCACTCAAGTGAAACAATTCTACAAGGCTATATATAGCAGGTACAGGTGACCAAAAAATGTTCGATTAAAAATGGCGGAATCGAAGAAATATGGCGGACAAAGGCGTACAGGAATGTAGTAAGTCGTACAAAGATGAAAAATGGTGGCTTTTTAAGAGTTCATGTCAGCTTTAAGTATTATTTCAATTCACAAAATGGCGTTAGTTACTCATTTTCACATGTATGGCGTGTTTCGGGACTTGACAAAGACATCCAGACCCCTTGTTTGAAGATCTCGGAACAAACACATTCACGTGCGATCATGCGCGATCATGCGCGATGGGTACAACATCCGCTAAAACAAGTAATACGAACGACAATAATTCAGCCATGAATGACAGGACTTTCGCAGCATACATGTATACCCATTACCTCAAGTATAACAAAAATATGTTTCAAAGCAAACAGATAAAATTCAATAAGCATTAAATTGTGTTCATAATTTGTATGAATTTAGCATGTTTTTAACGACAGAGCGTAATAAATTATTTCTTTCAGATTTTTTATGTAACGGTAATTTGTTGTTTTCACTGTACAGGTGATAATTGGGGTTTGGACACTTAAATTGTTTGAGAAAACAATTTAACACATTTACGCCTGATTACCATCCTATGACTTTGGGGGGTATATCGCTGATTGCTATATGCACCGCGATGACAGATCTACGTGTTGTTTGTTTATCTCCGTGCAAAACGTTTTACTATAATAAAAACAATTCAGATAATCATTTAAAATTATTTCCTCATTTTTTAAAATAATTATTTTAAAAAACGAAAATTGGTCTTAAGTCGATCTGTTGAGGAAAAAAAGGTGTAGGGCTATTATATATTAATGAAAGTCGGAATGGACTTTTAAAAGGTTTATCGTAAATCAAAATGGAGGCACCAAACTTCGTTGAACATTTGATTTCGTGGATCAACTCAACAACGAAATCCACGAAAATTGGTGTTCCACGAATAATGATGAAACCACAGTATTAAGTATTATATGTTTCCTTCATCAGTACTGAATATAAATAAATTAATACGAAGCTTGTATGTTGTTTTAATGAGAAAGAGATAATGTTATTATTCGATAAGTTGATAATCGAATATAAATTCTGTATTCGAATATTCGTTATTAAGCATTAAAAAAAGAGGAAAACCTGGCAAGTTTTATTATTTGAATCAAGTTTGTATAAAATTAAAGGACACTCCTCTTAAAGGTGTAAATAGTGTATCTATTAAAGTAATTCATTTATTTTTTCACTCAGTTAGTGGTATTATAGTGCCAAATACTTACAATCAGTTTGTATTGTTGTAAGGACACAACAGATTTACAGTAAACACATGGATCCCTTGTTTGTATCATTAAAATAAATTATCAGGAAATTAATTAGCAAAACAAAAAGTTATGGCTTTTAATTTTTCTCCATTAGATAACTGTTCTGCTTGGTAAAAATTTATAGGAGTAAGCAGTGTTGACTTTATTAAGACAATCAATTAATCTGAAACATACTAAGAGAATATTTTGAATTTTTAAAAAAAATAATTACATTTTGGATATATACATGTACTCTTCATATAACAGAAAATTAAATATATATATTTATGATTGCGGCGCATTCACCAAACTCTACATGAGTTTTATATTCCAAATAATGGCACAAAACCTCTATTGATTGACAGGGGAGCGAAAATATATATTTTATAATGCAAGATATACAGTATTTATTTTGTCGAATATTCGAATATCATTATTGACAATTTTGTCATCCCTAGTAATTATACCATAGGTGATGCAAACAATTAGATTCAGTATAGGGGGAAACGCCAATGCTGACTGATTTTGCTCACAACTTTTTTTTTAACTCATTGTTATAAAAAATGTAAATGAAAAAATATATTTGCAAATCTAAAAGAAATCATTTGATATGACTGTGTCAAAAATCTTTTTGTGCATAAAATCAGTTTCTGAAAATTTAAGTTAGTTGTAAATTATAAAGATTTGTATAACATTCCTAAATATTAGAGAAAAATAAAAATGTAACAATTAATAAGCATGATTATAAAATTTCTTTGAAATGCTCAAGGAACAAAGATATTATCTATATCTTAACAAAAGTTTTTTTTTACAAATTTATAAGCTTTGTACCTTTGTGATAATGTCAAGGCCCCGGTAATAGATGTATGTTACATCTAGGCACATTCAAACAGTGGTTTTCTATAATAACTCTAATAAAATATGTTCTATATGTTCTATCTGCTGTCATAGCTGCATATCATTGACAATGGCGATTTGTGTGTATGAAATTTAAAAAAAAAAGTAAAATATTACTCAATATTTTTTGATCATTCCAACGAATAATTGCAATGCGGTAAAGTCTGATTAATACAAAAAAATTGTTAAGTAATACACTTTCATACAAATTAGCTCTTGGACCTATTTACGCTGCAATATTGCGAAAGGTTTTTTTAAGTATGTTAATATGTGAAATTCATGCAGGAATTTAAGCTCATCTGAGCTCATTTCAAGGTTGAGTTAAAAGTTGTGTTCTGTGCACGCCTTGTTTAAGAAATGGTCAAGATTGCTAAATATTCTTTTATCAAAGAGATATATAGTTAAACCAACCAATTACATATTTACATAAATACAAGCACATCTTTTTGATGATTTTTATTATCGGGTACATTCTAAGATTTTTGTTATCAAAGTGGTTGTAGAGAATTCAGAATTGCTTTTTTTTAAATCACAATATTTCAACGACAAAAAGATGTGTTATGGATCTGTCAAATAGTGTCACTATGATTGATGATGTATTTACATTAGAAGAGCATTCTCATTTACATCTTTATCACTTTTTACATAGTTTATTCATAATAAAAGTATATAGAATTACACATGTATAATTATCTTTTTAAGTTTGTACCTCAGGTTCCTACGAAAGCCCAGTAGGCTCATTCGAGATTCAAAATTCGAAATTCGAGATTCAAAATTCGAGTTTCGAGATTCAAGATCCAAACGAGCCAATCAAAAGCGGGTTAAGCATTTGATTACTCCCCTTTATTATGTTTTTACTATCAAAAAATAATTCAATATAATTATATCAAATGGGTCATTTGATTAAATTACAATGCAAGAAAAAGTGTTATATATATTAGAAGGAAATTTAAATAATAAATGGTTTTTTGATCAGCAAAAAATTTCAATTTATATTATAGATTCTTAAATATTAAATAGATTTCATATATCAGGAGTATATATTTTTTGTATTGTCGACTAGTTACCGGCCGATATGAAAGTTAGAAGTCGCTGTGCGTTTCTGCGGGGTTAAAACAATTTAAATAAAAAATATTTAACATTAATATAAAGGTTAAAGAAGAACGCACAATAAACATAAGATTAAAAATTCTTTTGAAGAATGAGGTAAATATTTCATCCAATCCTGATTAAGAAACTTAGTTTTTTCCTCTAAGAGAGAGCAAGGATACCAACATATTTGTTGCATTTTTATCAAATTAAACTACACTGCATATCTAGTTGTAGATTACATTAAATTTTAGTTTTAAACTTTTAATGTAAATGTCATACGGGCCCACGGTTCAAAAGTTGTTTACGCAGAGTACCAGGGGTACTTTGCTCATACATGTAATACTGAACATGCATTATATGATTAAGAAAATCATGTCGTGCACAAGCGTTTAATGTCACGAGGATATACATATTAACAGATAAATATAAGATATTTTAAAAACAGATCACCATAGTCTTTAGTTGCTTCATAAAGGAACAATTAATTTGTTTGCGGCCGATTTTTGACACTTGCGTCAATATATGTTTCTTGTCTTAATTTCTAGAAAAACACAGATACGTGTGGACAAGACCCCCACCCCTTGGTATTAATTGAACCCCAGGGCTTATTTCTCTGTTATGTGTAACCTTACAATGCGAAAAATATCGCTGGCGTAAAACCACCAGAATAATCGCTCAACCAAAATAACAAAACAAAAAAAACCCACTATTTATTACCCCACCTTACAAGAAAGAATGCTGTTTACAGAGAAAATGTGGGATTATTACGTTATGCAGAGTCAGTCCGATAGCATGGATACATTGTATGTGTAGAGACAGTGTGAATAATACCAGTGGGGGTACAACGTAAACAGACTGGCGTGGCATATCTTTCTCTTATAATGTATAGTGGGTAGTAAATTAAAATATTTTTTGCTGATCAAAAATCCATTAATTATTTAAATTTCCTTCTAAAATATATAACACTTTTTCTTGCATTGTAATTTAATCAAATGACCCATTTGATATAATTATATTGAACTATTTCTTGATAGTAAAAACATAATAAAGGGAAGTAATAAAATGTTAAACCCGCTTTTGATTGGTTCGTTTGGATCTTGAATCTCGAAACTCGAATTTTGAATCTCGAATTTCGAATTTTGAATCTCGAATTTCGAATCTCGTATTTGGAAACTCGAATCTCGAAAGAGCCTTCTGGGCTTTCGTAGGTTCCACATATTACTGTGACAAACAAATTAGACTCATACAATACAATACATTGTCATTGTGGATAATTTTGAAAATGTAAAAATAAAAAAGGACAAAAAATAGACAAATTCTAATAAATTATATGTTTGTGATTCTTTTTTATGGAATTAGTTCCTTTACGAGGTTGAGAAATAGGAAAAACTATTATGCTTAGATTGATTTTCTTGATTTTCTTGCACAGTCGACCAGAGTCTGGAGTAACTATTTCCGTTGGGGACACCTTATTTATTAACATGTCTCTCTGATGATACCTTACATGGACACCAGTGTTGTTTCTTTCTTAAATAAAACTGAATATGTAAAGACATGACAAACATGGAAAAATCAAGTTATTTGCTTTTTCTCACAGATAAATTTTCTGGGATATTCGCAGTTTCCGTCACTCCACTGACCATTAGGCATAAGAAATATACACTCCCTTGTCCCTATATCACTCGGCTCGTTAGGGTACCAGTTCTGGTAAGTCAAAAGATTGTTCGAGTATTCCCATTTGAACACTCCTTTCTCTGTAGATCCGCCCACGAAAACCTCACAGTTAATATCCCAGGTAACAGAGCACAAACCTGAAAAAAATTAATTATCATAGGACTGTAAAATCAGGGGCATGTTTCAATATGTTTAAGACAATCAAAATGAAATTGTTTTTGGTTAATTGTAAATAATAACAAAGCATAGGTAAATAACATATTTACATTTTTAAAAATATTTTTTAAAACCTTATATTATGCGGTCTAGTGACAGAACATCGCTCATAAATACCTCTTCCACATAACTTTCTAACCAGATATCAGCTCTTAATTACCCGTTTATTTAATCAGCTGTTTACATGTCAAATCTATACCTCATCCACGTAACATTCTGACCTGATATCCAATCCATATCCCGGGCCTCAACAAAATTTTCTGACCTGATATTAAATCCATACCACCTCCATGTTACCTACCACCACCTCCACGTAACCTACCGAGCAAACATCAAACCTTTACCGCGACCATATTTCAAATCTATACCGCTCCAATTACCTACCGACCATATATCAAATCTATACCGCTCCCCGTAACATATTGACCAGATATCAAACCTATACCGCTCCCCGTAACCTATTGATCAGATATCAAACCTATATCGTTCCCCGTAACATATTGACCAGATATCAAACCAATACCATTCCCCGTTACCTATTGACTAGATATCAAGTACAACGTGTCCCTTTCATCAATTTTCTGCGAGTTTTATGCACATATTCATTTCGTAGATACATGTACAACATGAAATATTTAAAGTGGTAAATCTCTAAGGCTTTATTCCGGATCATCCTTAACAGTAAACATCAAAAAGAATGTTTATTTTACTTTACTGCATAATAGAAATGTTATTTTGAAAATAAATTATTTTCTTACTGAATAATAGAGATGTAATTATCCAGTCGTTTTCATATTGGGTTTCTATTTCTAGGAGATATGCTCCATTCCTTTTGCATTCATCCTGCAACATAACACATTTAACGACTGCGTACAAACTAGGATTTGAAGGAAGAGATCGATTTGTCAAATAAATGTCATAATAAACTTCAAAACAGTAGAGAATTCAGCACACTTAAAAAAGTATTCATAAATTGGTAATATTACCTATTTGTTAAAGTCTATACAGAGTTGAATAAATAAAAGGAAAGAAGAAAGTATACGAACACACGAAACCTGAAAAACTAATGAAATTGAATATTGGTTTAGATTTAAGTACTTTTTCCACATATACAATACTAGAATACTTACATTGGCAGTATTCCAAATTAACGATGTCTCGTTGAAGATGTAGCAATGCCCTGCAAATGGTGACCAGCCATCTGAGCACACTAAAAGAAGTATGCTTGAAATAAAAAATAAACAGACAAAGGAAAAGGTGCGAAAAAAAATAACTTATACAATTTTTAAGAAAACTGGGTACTAAAAAATGCCCACAATCTTGTTATAAATGCAAACTTAAAGTTAGGGGAGGGGAGGAAATTCTTTAAAACGCAGATTCTATGGATAAAAGGTACCCCAAAAATGCAAATATATTCAAATTTATTTTGAAAAGTTTCTATATCTTTCTTTAACTTAAGCACCTAGTGTTATATAGTGCAAGGCAAGCTGTGAGGAAACATTCAGGGAGGTGAATATTTGTCAATCAAACAATAAGTGAATTCCTTAGTCTCCTAACAAAAATGTATTATACTTATCTATAGGTTACTCATGTTACAGGTAACTATAGTGAATACTTTGATAACTTGATTTAATATTAAATTTAGCGCTGGAACTTTTTTTTTAAGATTTTAGAGCGTAGATCTACGTACATTAAATATCTTTGATTTAATTATTTTATAAAATATGCTAATATACAAGAAATGATTTATTTCAAAGGAAATTGGACACAAATTAAATTTTTTTTTTCAAAATTAATTAAAATGTTTACAATTCTTAATTAAAGGAATTCCAATGATCAGCAGAAATTTGAACATGTTTTGTTTATTTACAAAGGAGATACAGATCTTCAAACCAGAGGTACAGTGAGCAATGAGCTCACTAAATAATACCCACCGCCTCCCATATGAATATAATTGCAGTTTCCATGTTTTGCTCTGGAAAATCCAAACTATATGTCAGATCAAAAAGTAAAATAAGAGGTGCACAATGGCAATATGTAATAAAATTATGTGAAAGTTTCTTCAAATTTCCTTCAGTGGTATGAGAGGAGTTGCGGATGAGAGATGGTTACCCCAAAGCGTAACGGAATGACGGGCGGACGGACCTACAGCTAGACAGACGGACGGACATACCGATTACTATATACCCTCCCACTTTTCAAGCGGGGAGTACATGTATAATAAGGCTCGTACGTTGTTTTTGTTTACATATAGGAAATATCATATTATTAGAAAACGAGATCCAGCAAAAACTATAATCTGTCTAATGGTATTAAGAATTTAACTTCTTAAATGAAAAATACTACTTTGAACGACCACATTTTAATATACATGTATATGTAATCACACCATGGCATGGACCTCGTTGAGATAACAAAGTTTTGGAGCTCTGTCTTGAATCTTGACAACAAAAAATATAATTTTTGATTTTGTTTACAATATATCTTTGTTAAGTATATGTTAACATAAAAAATGTGAAGATAGGTTTTAACATTTTTAGTTGAACCTGTGTCCATGTCCCTTAAAAATCGTTAATTGCTTTTGAGAAATTAAATATATATCTATCTGAAATTTATATTTAAAATACCTTTGATATACTATAGTTAACTATAAATAGTAAACTATAGTTACCTATAGTACTTTTTGTTAAGGACTGAACTACTATCTACTACAGACGATACGATGTTTTTCGTGTTTTGTTAATAAAGTGTAAGATTGTAAACGCAAAGGGTAAGCAAAACATATGCATAAAATCGGATTACATGTATGCACTTCATAAAAAATTCTGTGCAATGAAAAAATGAAAAAAAAAATTAGTTTAAATGGCTTTTCTAGTTCATTATGATTTATGAAGTATCATTTTCTAAACTGAGAATGAAATGACTTACCGCTAGGATTGAAAAGGTATTGCCATACAGTCTGCGTATTGTTTCCAATATTACTGGTTTCATCCATGTAATTAGTTAAAAGCTTACATTGTTCTCTTTCCAAATTATAGAGTAATGAAGAGCATGGTCTATTAAATGCGCATTTTAAAGCACATTGTAGAATGCCCAAATCGTAGGACGTTACAAGAACACTAGAATTTCGCAAATGTGTAATGTTTCTTGGAGTTTTATCGATAGATAAGTACCTTTGCTGAAATTGTCCAGACACGCATGCATATAAAACAAAGAAATCAAAACAGATTTTAATAACGTTCAATAATTCCATTGTTATTATTAACTCTGAACATTATCAAATTTTAACTAAAAGTAGTTTCCTGTATCCGTTTCAAATATTATCTTTTTTGTCGCATTAAGCAGCAGATGAAGGTTGTTTAAGGAATCCTTCTATCAATATTTGATCCACAAGTTATGCAACCGAATCTCTGTCATTGTGGCATTCTTTCATTAATCTTTAATTTACTTGAATTTGGAATCGATAAATATTTTTAAAAATAATAATAATAAAGGTGTTATCATCCTTCACAATTATAATTATACATGTACATATACATACAGTAAACTCGTTTTGTACGAACACAGATATTGCAAATTCACGGCTATAGCGAATTTATCTTAGATGCCCAAATACACAAATTTAACAAATTCCGTATACGGATATAACGAATTACGGATATAGCGAAGTAGTTTTCCGGGTCCCAGTGACTTCGTTATAACCGAGTTTTACTGTATTATTTTCCTGCATATGATAATCAACAGCACAGCCAAACTGTGTGTCAGATCTCCTTTTAAAAACTTTATTATAGTACTGTGTATATTATAATAAGTGTAGAAGTATTTAATTTTTTAAATATTACAGTTAAAGAGGTCTTACAAAGATGTCGTTATCAAAGAAAAGCTCAAGATTTTTCCTGCAGTCAAATTTAAAGTAGATATAGTTACTAAACTTTGCTGAAAACTGTTTAAACAGAAGTCTCATGATATTGCTTTATATTTACTTTTGCCAGTGTCTTTCCTTATATGACAATACTAAAAAAATGAAATTCAATTTTCAGTGACATGCAGTCGGTCACATGATCAGACTTTCTTGCGTATGGAAAGCAAACTGCACGAGACATTTGGAAAGTCTTGACTGTGACCTCATATGACATCGTATTTATACGTTATGTTACATTCAATAACAAAGTCTTATAGAACATTTTGTCTTTGTAATGTGAATAGAAATAAAAATATAAATATAAGAAATAAAGTATCATTTTTAGAGTGTCAATGGGATATGACAAGAAGTCGGTACGTGCATGATCAAATCTACTATAACGCCCTTCGGAGTTATATGATCATGTGACCGACTTCATGTCATATCCCAATGGCACTCTAAAAATGATATCTTATTTCTTAAATACTTAAAGGTAATTCGGACTTTACACTTAAACAAATAGATGTCATACTAATCCTTGGTCTAGTCTCGTTTGTGACAAGAATTATTACAATCAAATCAAAGCTAGAAAGAGTAGCCTCATAAAAGAAATTTATCAACAATATGCTTTTTGCTTTATTAAAACGGGAGGCTGAAAAAATAAGTTGTCATCAGTTGTTTACTATGATGCCTTATTGTAAGGTTACCATTGAAGTCTTTTTGTAAGAAAATATCCAAATGTATTTTTTTCTTATTAAAATCTACGAAGTTCAAATTTCTATAACACACCTTAACATAACAACCTTGTCATATAATAGGAACTATATGCATTTTCAATACTATTGGAACACCAAAATGCACAATGTTATATTTCACTTAAATGTTTGCATTATTTATCTTTGCAAAGCCACAAATGGTTCTTACGTCTATTAAGCACATCAGTTTAGAAGGGTTCTAAATAAACATTAAAGATTAATAAATTGAACAAATTGAATAATTTTGCGGAGGAAAGGAAAGATTACAGAATGTAAACATATACGCGCGGTATTCGATGTGTCGACATGGCCAGTTGTAATATAGGACTGACGACATCCGAAAATATTGATTCAATGCTTAAATGAATATGTCAGAAGCTTATGCCCTGTTCACACGACAAGTTTAATTCGCAGTAAATTAATGCGAAGTAAAATAATGCGAATCAAACTAATGCGAATTAAATTGCGTTCATACGACAGCTAATGCGAAGTAAACTAATGCGAATTAAAATTTTACTTTGACAGTCAGGCGTGAGGAAGGCTATTATGACGTCATTTGAAAATCACGTCACCTTATACAGAAGCAGATGCATTTTACATAACGTCACAGTGTCTGGAGACATATTTTAGTGATTAACACATTTTTCTTTCGTTTTTCACTCAAAAATAGCACAAGTACTTAAAAATGACCACTGACATGACGCATTTGACTTAATTTTGCCATTACGCATGCCCCAAAATTTATTTCGAATTAGCTTCGCTTAGCGTTCACACGGAGCTAATGCGAAGTAATTTAATGCGCAGTAAACTAATGCGAAGTAAACTAATTCGCATTAAATTCTCCGTGTGAACGCAAAGCGAAGCTAATTCGCGGTAAACTTACGTTTAATTCGAATTAAACTCTCCGTGTGAACAGGGCATTAAATATGAGTTCATAGAAGCATATATCAAATCAAAGCAGCTAAGAATAAAATTATTGAATAACGGAATCTTTTTCGATATATATGTATTATCTTTCATTATTTTTATAAATCCCAACAGAAGTTTGGAAGACTTGTCATACAGTAGTCTACAAACATAAGCTCCCGTGTCTCAAACCAGAATTTTAAAAATCCGCAAAATCTTAATTTTTATCTCTTATTTATTTATTGTTTGCTGATGACATTATTGATGAAATTATGTCTTTTAGAATGTTTCAAGATAACAGCTTGTATAAACTATTTTAAAATGTCCGGAAAATGAAAATAGTTCCTCTTTATTTTCCTATTCCACTGTTATGTTTGATTGAAGAGCTAAAATAGTTTATATACCCTTGTGCCATTTTCGACCCATGATGATGTACAGCTTAAAAAAAACATTTAGGTTAAGCCATATATATAATAAATTTCATATAACGCCATTTTGTCTATTTTGTCTTTAAAAACAGAAGTACTTTGATCATGAAATAAATATTTAAAATACTCGATAATAGGTGGCACTACAAGGCGATAGATTTGTAAGTGTAATTGTATTTCTTGAAATTATTTTCGGAAGATATCTCTGGTTGAGCTGTCGATAAACTCATTTGCAAAAGTACAGACCATATCACAATCATAAAATATTTAATTGGATATGATTTTCTTTGATCTTTTGTACTTAGCAATTGCTAAGGAGTTGCTCAAAACACTGGTTTAGGTAAATCACTGGTTAAATCTCCTATCCAGCGGTTAATTTTTAATCTTTGTTTAAATTCTGTTTATCAAAATTTTATCCACTGGTTAACTAGCTTATGCAGAAGCATAATTACAATAAAAAAATTAATTAGTTTTGCTGTTTTGCAACCCTTAAGAGAAAAATAATCTTTTGAAGTGAACGACGGTTAGTTCAAAGAAAAATGGGTCAAGGTTCTGACATATTAGGCAGTGTCTGAGATATGACATTTCATTCGAAGATCAAATGTGCTTAATAAAATATTAATGAATTGTTTATTTCATCTTTTGCTAACTATTAAAGATTATATTTACGACTTTGGTAACGTATTTTTCAAAATTGCTAGACTGTTAAGTAAATATACATGTATAACAGATAAGTTATGCTAAGTTTATAATTTGTTCTCAATTTTTTTAAATTTGGTCAACTAGGGTATACGGAAGAGTATATCCGTAAAACCGATAAACATCTTTTAAGGTTCATAAACCCTCTGCTCCTTCATATAAAATGCAGCTTTAACATTAATGATTTTCCAAAAGAAGTATGTTTTACAAATAAAAAAGAAACAATAAAAGCATAGCTTGCGGGGCAAAATTGGACAAAAAAGACCCTTCAACTTGGTATATCTAAAACGGAATAATAGAGATTTATGTCATAAAGAGTTATCTCTCTTATCAGAGTATCGATGAACCTTAACTTTAAATAAAGGAAGATTTCTTCAGTGATATATGAGGGGTAGTGGGTAAGAAATGGATATCGAAAATTTTTCGCACTGACAGAGGGACAAATGGACGGACTTCTCAAGCGGTACGGGGATCAAAATACCCATTTTTATATCTTATATATATGTGTGTGTTTTAATCATAACTATCAACGTTGTGACTCATGAATAATAGCGAAAAAACTCACATTCATTTTGATCTTCTTAACAAATATTTCAGTTTAGATGAAGGGCGTGGATTGATTTTCTTCTATACACTGTAAAAACAGTATAGGATATTTAAGCATTCTATACATTTTATTGAAATACCAAAGACAAACAACTAAATTTACTTTATGAAATACGTTGATCACTATTTTATGTATGCCTTTTTTCTTTAAAACATATTGCAGAAAATTATTTAAAAATTATCTGATTTTTTTTATTATTATTTGTTTAATTGTTAAATATTAAGAATGAACTCTCTTTTGGAGAACTTCATGCACATAGTTTATTTATCCTTGAAATATTTTATCATGGCATTATCTTCACTTAGTTCATTGAAAGGTCTATATAAAGAGGTATTTAAATCACATGACCTTGGTTAAATTAAGAGATCTATATATCGACAGGTATTTAAATCACATGACTTAGCAACATGTCAAAACAATAGTTTGTGGAATTTACAGGTTATATAATATCATTATTTTTCATCGACACTTTTTTGTGCAACTTTACCTCTATCTGAATAAAAGGGGACATAATGATTCATAATAATTATTGTACAGTTTAAATACACGCCAGAGAACGATCTTCTCAGCAAGGCATATTGAGGACAAAATTTTATCTAATACTACATTGTAACAAGAATTACATGCATTAATGAAATAAGTTTTGATAGCATTTTAAGTTAGTTTGGGATACCTCCATGTATTGCCGTATTTCCGTCATGTATAGTTTGATTTGAGTGAGTGCTTAGTATTCGGAAGTAATTTGTAGATACACCGTTTAAAAGAACACTATAAAGCTATTGCAAGTTCTCCAAATTAGACTCATTTACTTATAAGGACTTTAAAAATCAACTATCTATACAAGGTTTGTTTTTAAATGCTTTGTTACGATTCTTCTTGCATTTTTTCAAAAAAGTTCATAGTTTAAAGCTACCATAATTTAAAAAAAAATGCTCATCATTTCTGAAATTTTACCAAGGGTTTTTCAAACTTTTGAAAAAAAGAAGGAAATCTCTTTCGTGCTTCGATCTTTAAATTGAAATATTGTAAATTCAGCAGATATTTTCCATTATATTTCAATTCGTTAATTACACTTTGCTGACAGATAAAGATACATTCTAAATGCAGATGTTCATAGAATATCATGTCTTTTTTCAATATATGAAGGTTTTTATGTTTATTTATTTATTTATTTACTCATTATATTTTTGGCCTATTTTATTTGAATTATTTTTTTTTAATATTAAGACTTTTTTCTGGTCATATTCTATTTTATATACTCTTTATATTAGTAAACTCTTGCCTATATAATATAAAAACCTTCGGAATAACTATAAGAGAAATATTCTTAAAGAAATTCTTAAAATTACCATTTGACAGGCTGTAAGATGGAGGCATTTCAGACACTCCTACTTTTCGTAATTAAATATTTAAAAGTTTCCTTTGGTATCTCATATGACCTTACCATTCATGACTTATACCCCTGTAATCAAGGAATCAGGTACTATGCAATTATTCTCATGTCCTTCTTTCTAATATGTTTGTTTGTTTTTAATTGAATACATTTTTAAAATAATTTTCATCCTTAATACCATTTCTTATATGTAAGGCACCAATCATTATGATTTCACAAATATTTTCATAATACAAAATGTTTTACTTCATCTGTTAATAATTTCATTTAGTTTGCTTGAAGCAAATTAATTAAAACTTCAGTGTAGAATTTATATTTAACCTTTTTTATAATAATTTTGACAGCATCACTTTAAGACTTAGAATAAGACTATAATGGATCCAACTAACAGTGCCCAAGACATCCTCCTCTGTGACATGTGTCAAACAACTACATTACAGAGTCACTGTGAACTTTGTCAGATTAACCTGTGTAAGGCCTGTATAGGAGAGAATCTATCAAATTCATCTAAAAGACATAACGTTGTACCATACAAACACAGAACGTCTACTCCTAATTGCCCAAAATGTCCAAACCACACCCAGAAACATTGTGAACTTTACTGTGACGAGTGTGACATTCCTGTCTGTTCTACTTGTCTTTTCTCTGGTGAACATATAGGACATGATTTATTTGACGTTCTGCAAAAATTAAGTTCTAAACAGAAGAATTTAGAAACGGAATTAAAAGAGCTAGAGAAAAGAATCTATCCTATATATGAAGAAATGGCATTAGATATAAACTCTGAAAAAATCAACATTGAAAATCATTGTGAGAAACTGGCAAAGGCTGTCACCAAACAAGGAGAAGACTGGCACAGAGAAATTAACATTATTGTCAACAAACAGAAGTCTGAAATTGATGGTATGATATCTAAACACATGACTGCGCTAAATAAACAGGAAAATGAAATCAAACAGATTATTTCTCATGTAAAACAGTGCATAGTTGATCTGAAGGAAATGATAGACACCAATGATGCCACCCTAATTTGTGTGTATAAATCTAGAAATGTTGAATTCAAAAACGTTCCTCCTAAAGTCAAAGTTTCATTACCAAGTTTCTCTCCTCATCAAATCAACAAAGAAGAGCTCCATCAAATGTTTGGATCTTTGTCAGCATTTTTCAGTACAACAGAACATGACAACACAATGAAGACACCAGATGATGTATCCTATCCCTAAGTCGAACCACTGTTTCATGAACCAGAGCTCATTACAACCATAAAAACAGGTTATGGACTACTAGACAGTGTTACCTGTCTCAGTGATGAAGAAATCTGGACATGTGGATATGACAATATCATGAAGCTTTTTAACCTCCAGGGCAAACTCTTAAAAACAAGGAGAACTAATTCTGGAAAGAATCCTAATGACATAGCAGTAACAAGGAGTGGAGATCTTGTTTATACTGACCCTGTTACAAGAACTGTGAATATGGTGAAGGATGATCAAATACAAGACATGAAAAGACTATATGGATGGAAACCTTGCCATGTTTGTAGTACCTCCTCTGGTGACCTCCTGGTTATCGTGAATAGTGATGATTATAAAAAATCAAAAGTTGTTCGTTACTCTGGCTCCACAGAGAAACAAACAATTCAGTTCGATAGTGAAGGCAAATCTCTGTATTCATCATCAGTTTTCTTTAAATACATCAGTGAAAACAGGAATATGGATATCTGTGTGGCTGACTATACAGCCCAAGCAATAGTGGTTGTTAATCAGACAGGGAAACTCCGATTTAGATACACTGGTCATCCACCTCTTAACAAGCGACCATTCAATCCAGCCGGTATCACAACAGACAGCCAGAGTCAGATTTTGACTGCTGACTGCGACAACAACTGTATACACATCCTAGATCAGGATGGACAGTTTCTTCATTACATCCGTTACGTAGATTACTGTGATCTACAGCGTCCATGGGGTTTATGTGTAGACACCAGAGACAACCTGTTTGTGGCTGAGTGTCGCAGTGGTAAATTGAAGAAAATTAAATACTTGTAAATACTTCATATTGTCATAGAAAGTTTCTTTAAGCCAGGATATAAGATAGTCAGTATCTTGTAGATTTTTCTACACACTCTTTTCCTAGAATATCTTTATGTGAAAGAGGGTCCATATTATAAATAACACAGCTTCATGTATCATACAGGTATTTGGCTATATTATGTTTATCGCAAAGATTAAATTAAAAAAATATATTGTTGCAACATGATTCTTTTCTATTATGTTTATAATTTTATGTTGGTTAAATTCAATGAAAAGATCAATTAAAGATTGATTTGAGCTCTACATATATATTCATAATCTCTCTGAATGCCGATATTAAAGATGCCACATACTTTTTTTCAGTTATATTACGAATGCTACGTATGTACCTTAATTAAGTCAGACACTTGGTTAACTAGCAATAAAATGCATTTTCATGACATTCAATGAAAATAATTTTGGTTAAAAATAACTTCATAAAGATTCATTTCTTAAAATTTTCTCCTTTACATTTAAGCCATTCAAATTTAATTTTCGGACCCAATGCACTCGTATTTACACAAAACAATACAAATGTCGTAGATTCTAATTTCCCGAGCTCAGAAAATTCTGTACGAATTTCTGTTTTGTTTCCGCTGCATTTTTCGTATTTTGAGACTGCTTACAAACAAGAAATAAGACGGGGGGGGGAATATTATCTACTCAATTTATACATGTTCTGCTTACAATGTTGTCTACAAAAAGTAATGCTATTATTATTTAATCACGAGCCCGCTTCTACATTTTTTTCTTCAGATGTTTGACGAATAAAAAATTAAATTGATGTGACCTAAATCCTCGTTAAATTGTGTACATATGCCCACTTGTAACTTTAATAAATACAATATATCTCAGTGAAATGTTTGAGGATAACGAACAGTATTCGAACTCAAAAGTCTATTAAACATTATTAGATACAAGCGGATCAAACACTGACCTCCAAAATGTCAGAGTTGAGATCAGGTGCTTTGAAGAAGCGAGCTTTCCTTTCTTCTTCTAATTTCTTCTAACTTTTAATTCTGAAATTCTTGTAAAAAGTCTCATTAGAGATTGATAATGGTCAGTGGGCAAAGATATTTAGATCTGTCCGAAAGGAACAAATATCCTCCGCTTAAATTGGCTTTTAAGAGAATTTAACACCCTTACCCGCAGTCACGCATTTTAATGCATATACCAATTCCTATTCTAACGCAAAATCACGCATTTACCGTTTCCCCGCAATCACGCATTTTCACGCACTTTAAAAAGTTCATTTAATCTTCAATTAATTGCCAAATTCCAACTATTTTATACTTGCTTGAATCTCATAAAATAAGAAAAGTTATTTTCTAACTTTAGAGAAATTTGTACCCCGCTACAAAGTGCTTGCGGGGAAATGGTAAAGTAAGATTTCTATGACGCGAGGATTCAATGTATCATGCATAGTAATTCTCTAAGTTGTAAAGATCGAGTTAAGTTGCCGAATCACTTAAAATTTAGGGAACGTAGACGAATTCAAAATAAACATGATAAAGTCAAAATAATTGTAAAATCATATTTTCTTAGGGTTTTTTTTTTTATGGTTTGAAGAAAAAACAATCGGTTCGTTGGGATTGGATTTGGATAAAAAAAATTATTGTACATCACATTGTATACTGAACATTTCGTGGTGGTCATGAATTCATTTATCTTTTCATACCTCGAATAGAATTTGACAAAAAGTATCCCACACAAAAAATATTTGATTTCAAAATACATTGAAAAAATAATTGCTCATACTTTATGGAGTGTCTGTAGTTTTTCTCCTGTTTGTCTGTCTGTTATCAACTTTAACCTAGCCTATATCTATGGCGCTGTCAAATGTAAGTATGTATCACGTTAATTAAAAAAAAGGTTTATATCATGATACAAAATGGTTCACACTTTAATACAGTGCATAATTCATGTAAATATTTTCAGACAAATCCATAGTAGGACTCTAAGAACAGGTAGGAGAAAATCTTGTCTACAGACAGACGGATATGGTGACTCCAAATTAAAATACATGTGCACCCCATAAACTTCGTTACCGGATGTGGTATAACATGAAGGTTTCTTAAATATTTCAAACCCAGGATCCTACAAACTTTCAAATTCAAAGTACTTTACAGTATGACTAACAATTAAACTGTTTACCCCTGTTTCAAATCGATTTTCGAATATTGTATAAATATGAATTACAAAACATACTACAAAAACACCTCCTTTAGAAAATATTTCTAACTCTTAGCGTAGCGTCATCTCTCACACCATAAGCCTAGCATTTGACGCCCCCCCCCCTGAAACCTCAGGCATTCAGCACTCCTGATTGATGCCCTACTGGTTAAAGAAACGTGAAGATTGATCGGACAGTCATAGGCTACAAAAAGTATAAGATTAATAATTAATTCAATAATTGAGTTACATGTAAAACATTGCCAGACCTTTTTTTACTGTCCTGATTTCTACTTTTTGTTCACTTTTGGTTAAAATGAAGTGATCACAATATATAGGAAAATAACGGAGTTTAAAGTTTTGTAAAGTGCTTGTAGGGCAATTCGGGAGATCTACGCGTATTCCCAAGTATTAGTGAATGCAAGTTTCATCTGCATTTCTTGACCCAAAACCGTAAACGCCTAGAATGAATGCATATTATTAGGTATAAACAGCATTGTCTGACCATTTTAAAAATTTGAAATGCAGAAGACTATAACAAATTTTGATTGATTAACCTAAACTAGGTGTCTGTGATAAATGTAAACATGTAGGAAACAGCAAGTTTTGTCATGCTTTCATCGGATTGCAGAATATAATTCGTCAAGCAAAAAGATCCCTCAGATAACACTCTCATTCTATTCAACGTTTGTTGCAGAATGGTCTACGTGGTATCCAGAGGTTAAACTTAAAGTACAATGCTTGATATTCAAAGGGATTCCTAGGGTCATTGTTCGAACAAGAGAAATGACACCTGTAGCAAAAAACTAGGCCTTGGCTATTGGATCTTAAATTGATAATCTTTCTCGTTCTTTATTTAAGATATCTTTATATGTGAATTATGTAAGATAGAGATTGATTGATTGTCAAAAATAAAATTAAGAGTTGGGATTTTCTTTATTTTATATATCGCATATTTTTTTCAGCCTTTGTTCTAAGATATCTTAAAAATTCAAGGTAGCTCATCGAACTAGTTTTAGGGAAATTTGATCATCTTAACATAGCCTTAATCAACCACCGAAGAGCTGAAAATGCAGGGTAAAATATTACGAAGGTATGAGAAGTGCTATGTGAGTTTTAAAATATAAACCCTACCGTACCTCCTTCCATTACAAAGGATGCACTTTATTTACATTCTATATTTATTTTGCTTATAAAGTATGAGCAAAGGCGACGGTATTAAAATTGCAATAACACGTACATGAACATACGCTCAAAAGGTTGAAGTACGCACATTATTCTGAAGTCACAAACGTTAAATGTCGTTCAAGTGCAACGTCATAAACGGAATTCGAGGTTTCAAATGTATTCTAACGCTTTTAATATCATTAAACCATTTTCAAACCGTCTGGGACCCGTGGGGATCCGGATTAGAATAGGTCCTCAGTACCCCCTTGCTTGTCGTAAAAGGCGACTAAATGGGGCGGTCCTTCTGATGAGACCGTATAAACCGAGGCCCCGTGTCACAGCAGGTGTGGCACGATAAAGATCCCTCCCTGCTCAAAGGCCGTAAGTGCCGAGCATAGGCCTAAATTTGCAGCCCTTCACCGGCAAATGGTCACGTCTACATATCAGTGAAATATTCTGGAGAGGGATGTTAAACAGTATACAATCAATCAATCAATCAAACCGTCTGGTTATCGGCATTAATAGAAAAAGGAAGTATGGATATCGTAAATTCAGATAGAAACACGGGATGATTAAAAAATTCCGTTCAAAACTTCCAATATCGCAACTGACTAATACACATAGTTATCAACTAAATAAGACATTATTTCAAATCAATAGCATACATGTATCACCATCAATATTGGCTTCAAACAATATTATGACAACAAAAGCTTTGATAACGGCATATACATGTACATACAGGCAAGCTGAAATATATTCAAATATAACTTATTTTGGGAATTCTTCGTATCTTTATTTTTAATAGCACTTACGCAAAATTTTCATACATCATAATAATTATAATCTTCGATGGGATACAGACAAACATTAAACCAGTCTAGTGAAAGATCCATATATTGACAGGTATTTAAATCACATGAACCCCACTACACATTCTTTAACAAAAGCAAAAAGAAACAAATCAACCACTTATGATTTGAGTTTTTTTCATGTCATGTTTGATTAAATATACAAGAATATTTTCTATTACGAGAATTCTATCTACCTATTTTTATCTATTGATTTCTGTAATATCAAGTATACAAAATGAAAACATTACTTAAAAGGTAAAATGATCTTGTCTGTCTGATATGCAAGACATATTTTTTGTAGGACAAATATGGATATAAAAAAGTCTATTGAAAGTTCAATATATTGACAGGTATTTACATTTACATGGCTAAGCAACAGGTAAACAGCAGGAAGTACATTGTCAGACAGCATTTAGGGAGCCGTTTCTCTTAAGTCTCCTAAAGTCAACGTCTCATTATCAAGTTTCTCTCAACGTCAGATCAACACAGAACTCCTCCAATTTTTGCTTCAATGGCAGAATTATCCATCCCATCAAAAGAACATGGATACACAATGAAGACACCAGAAGCTGTATCCTGTCCTCCAGTCAAACCACTGCTTAAAGTAGCAGAGCTCATAACCACCATAGACACTGGGTATAAACAACTATACAGTGTTACATGTCTCAGTGATGAAGAAATCTGGACATGTGGAGATGACAAAGTCATCAAACTCTACAACCTCCAGGGTAAATTACTGAAGTCAATCCAAACCAAGTCTGGGCATGAACCACGCGACATAGCAGTGACAAGGAGTGGAGATTTAGTTTATACTGACCATGGTGCAAGAACTGTTAACATTGAGAAGAATGAACAGATACAAGAAGTGATCAGACTACAGGGGCTGGGACCTTGCTATGTTTGTAGTACATCCTCTAATGATCTTCTGCTTATCATGGTTAGTGATGATTAAGAATCAAAAGTTGTCCGCTACTCTGGCTCCACAGAAGAACAAACCATTCAGTTTGCTAGTCATGGAAACCCTTTGTATATAGGTGATATTTTCAAAATGTTTGATAGTACAACTAGAATTTTTTATTCATTAGTGTACAGTAAATACATCAGTGAGAACAGGAATCAGGATAACTGTGTGGCTGACCGTGCAGCCCATGCAGTAAAAGTGGTTAATAGAGCAGGAAAACTCCGATTTAAATACACTGGTCATCCCACTACTAACAAGATATTTGATCCACGCGGAATCACAACAGACAGCCAGAGTCAGATCCTGACAGCAGATTATAACAACCACCGTATCCACATTCTAGATCAGGACGGACAATTCCTCCGTTACATTGATAACTGTGGTCTCAAGTATCCATGGGGTCTAAGTGTAGACACCAGAGACAACTTTTTTGTGGCTGAGTTGAGTGGTAAAGTGAAAAAAATCAAATACATGTAAAATATTTTATTGACATTTATTTAGAAGTCTCAGTGACTGCGAAACACAATTGGGAAAAAACAGGCATTTGATTATATGAAAATGAAAAATCTACTTTATATGAACACTTGTTAAATAAAGTTTTATTCCATAAAATTATTATTTTTTAAATCACTTGTACAAAAATTATTCATTTATTTTTAAATAAACATCAATATTGAAAGTGAAACATGTTAATGATTCAAATTACCATAATAGTTACATACAAAAGATATAAATTGGGAACATCACAAGAAAAAGGTAAATTATGATAAAAAGACATATGATGGTCCTATTTCAGGGTATTTATGACTATTAACCATCATTTTGAAGCCAAATAAATAAAGCAGAGTATGAAGTGCAAATTAAAGACTACATTTTTTTTAAGTCGTGTTAAATATTCTCCATATTTACGTCCCTTATATATTTGTTTATTGACTCATATTTTAGAGCATCTTCTCATCTGTTACAACAATCAATGTTTAAAAAAAATCCTATCAATTTCTGACGATAATACTTTTTAAAAGATGCCACCAAATTTTCATTTATTTTAAATTATAAGTGCACGAATTTTTAAATCTTCTCCACTTAAGAATGCTTCTAAGAAACCTTGGTTTTATTTCTTCCTATGATTCTAGAGAAGTCCAAATTTTACAATTTAACAGAAGGTAGGACAGACGGCTAGTGGACAATGATTCCGAATATGATCAGAAATATTTCCTAAAAATGTTGGATCAAAATACACGAATTATAATCCTGGGGTCCTTTTTACAATAGAACTTACGACTAAAACCCCTGTCACACCGGGGCTGTGTCATCACGGCGACTGCACGGCGTCCTAAAAAAATGCAAAACGCCGAGGTGATCGCAGTAGAGTCTCCTACAGCGCCGTGACAACGCGGCGAGATCTCCACTGAACGCCGTAGGGTCGCGTAGGGTCTCCAAGAACGCCAGGGGACGGCGATCACTTTGAGCATGCACATAGTACGCGCCGTGTGATCGCAGTCTGATAAGAACGCAGTAGAAACGTAGTATGATCGCCGTAGCAGCGCGGTGAGATCTCCAACAACGTAGCGGGAGCTCCGTATAACCGCCGTGAAGTCGCACATGATCGCGGCACGAACGCTGTGATAGTAGACTGCGCTTCCACGGAGACCCCACGGAGATGTCGCGGAGTCCTTGGAGATGTCACTACGTTTCTATCGCGTTTTTACGGCGCTTCTAATGAGATTTATCGTCTTGTGGTTTTTCGGCTGCGAATACACGGCGACAGCACGAAGTTGTCACTGCGGTCATTGCGCTCCCACGGCGTTTCTACAGCGTCCGTTGGCGATCATAATGCGCTTTCACGGCGTTGTTAGAGCGTTGTCAGCCAGCTCACAGAACAAAAGCCATTGCATCATATTTGATCAGCTATGATTTAAACGTATTTGTTGCACTAGGAGCATTTATGTGAAAAAAATGGAAGAGAAAATTACACAAGCACTTGTTCTGTTGTTTCAATTAAAATTTGTAGAAAACTTTTCGGTGTGTTTATTATTATTTTTTTTACATTAAAAATAAAATAAAGAAAATCTAACAACACAACTGAACCGATGAAATTGGAAGAAAAGGAGTTTATTCATAAAACTATTAATAATTTAGTACTAAATTATTTAAATATAGAACATTTTTGATTATTAATATTTCTTGGCATGATTAGAAGTCTTTTCATCTTGTAACTTGAATCTTTAAACAAAAATGTGTTACATTCCTTCTAAATAAATATCAATGAGTATAGAACGCATTGTGAACGTATGGTGAACGCAGCCAGCGCAGTGAAAACGCCGTGAACACGAGGTGAAAACTCCTAACGCGCCCTGAAAACTCCTCGGAAGCGCAGTCAATCGCCGAGAGATCTCCGTGGGAACGCAGTAGAACGCCGTAGAATCGCGTCCGCCGCCGTAAGGACGCCGTGACATCTTAATATTGTGAAAAATTAACAGAAATTTGTGCAATTTCCCTGCGATTCCACGGCGATTTTAAAAAATAAACAACGCCTTAATGACTCCGTATGAACGCAGTTGGTGTGACAGGGCCTTAACACCCACAACTTCAGATTACTGTACAGCAGGAAATTAACTCGCGGAGTTAGTTTTCGCTATATTCGCGGAAAATGAAATTCCGCGAATTCAACATACAGTGAATAATACTTAAAAAGTTTTATAAGGATGAATTGAAATTAATTTCTATGATTAGATATAGACTGTCTTTATATGAGAGTGTCTGGATCAATTACAAACACATAGTTGTTGCTGTTTTTAAAGCTTATTAATTGGTTAATTAATTTCTATAGCTAAGTATAACTTTTGCCATCTAGTAGACGTGCGATGTAATTATTTAATAAAACATGCTTGTTTAATTTCACCCGTGCGTATCACTCAGTCATTACCTTTAATCAAGTCATTTACTTAGGAAACAGGGTAACCACAATCAATTGATTTCAATTATATGATTAAAAGTTTAACATTTTACCACGGTATTATTTTTTCTGATTTGGACCTGGAAATAAAAAAAAAATTAAATGCGTAGCATTATTTTGACTTCAAATCGGGATCAGTCCGGTGTTTCGTTATTATGCAATCGGGATCAAAATCGCCACAATATATAGACTTTACTTTTCTGTCTGATATGCACGATATACATCACAGACTTTAATATTATACTACAAAGACGAGAAATAGCAGGTCACACAATATATACCTACAGAAAAATGCTTGCAAGTATTGTTTAAGAAATTTATGATTTTCCTTTTCTGCGAATTAAAACTACCGCGATTTGTTGAAAAATGAACAAATCGCGATCTTTTCCGACCGCGATTTTAACCTGCTATACAGTATTGTAAAATTTTGCAAATTCATTCAATCTCTTTGAAATTGTTTGTGTGAAAATATCTTACCACATTCTTTTTAAAAACTTTAAAATATTTTGAAATAATAATAATTTAAAAGTTATATGAATAATTGAACTGGTCTTAAGTCCTTCTGTAAAACAGGTCCCTGGAATGTTACCTTACGATAAGAAACACACTTACAGAGACCATACTGTTCATTCTCTTTTTCATATTTTTCCTCGTCATTCTGTTTACTGAGTAATTGAGGTCAATGTAATTTTTAGCGTGGAATCCCATCGTCTCCTTATTAGAGGCTCCACGTTGAGGTGTTAGCCTGACAATAAAATAATCAAAATGGTGTCAGCATTGGTGTATTTAATTCTAAATGGTATGAAAAAAAAATCTTAACTGAACATAAACTGGCAGATCAGCATTCTATTTTTTTTAATTCACAGTATTCCAATATACTACCATTTCCAATTTAAATTACAAAAAGAACACTTTCATGTATAATTGTTTTGGGAATCTCAACTATATATATATATATATATATATATATATGTTTTTTATTTCCTCATCTTAATAAATCAATAAAAGAAAAAAACACTTTCTTTACCCTAATGATGATTTTAGGCATTACATCACAGCGCTATATCGATTCCTGGCTTTAAATTTATACATGCATACGTAGGTTTATCAATGACAGTATTTAATGCGATTTGAAAGTCCAAACCACTTTTTCTCGAAATAATCTTTACAGAACCCCCTCCCCCAATATAAAATGATTTCTTGGATATCTTTTTCTGTTGTTGGGTTTTATATTTTTTTAAAACGGAGGGGGATGTAGATTGAAATAAGTAGTCAGACTGTATTTCAACTAGTTTATTTTTTGTAGCTTTTCTACAGTTAAGTGCTTCTCCTTATACTCTGTTATATCCATCTAATTTGCTACAGAATTACACGTTTCAGAATAAAAACAAAACAAATTAAAAATTAGAAAGGGTGAAATATTTAAATATGGTCCCAATTTGTCAAAATATTCCCCAACACAAGGTAGAAGTATCATTACAACCCTTGTAAATGTCGTTTTACAAATATTTGAAAATGCAAAGGTGCAGATCAATCCCATACAGAAGCAAAAACTTTTATCAAGTGACAGGAATGGGAACACACTAAATAGTGTTGTAAATTTCTGAACATGCTGAACAGAAACAAATCCTTTGAGGGAACCAGTAACAATAGTAACGTTGTTTGGCGGAAATTCATTTTTGAACAAGTGAGAGTAGATTAGATTTAACGCACTTCTTAATGTTTTTATTAACACCCTTCCCCGCAGTCACGTATTTTAATGCATATACCATTTCCTATTTTAACGCAAAATCACGCATTTACCGTTTTCCCGCAATCACACATTTTCATGCACTTTAAAAAATTCATTTAATCTTCAATTAATTGCCAAATTCCAACTATTTTATTATAATACTTGATTGAATCTCATAAAATAAGAAAAGTTATTTCCTAATCAAAATATTATTTCAGAATATCATTTACGCTAAACTTTAGAGAAATTTGTACCCCGCTACAAAGTGCTTGCGGGGAAATGGTAAAGTAATATTTCTATGACGCGAGGATTCAATGTATGTTGCATAGCAAATCTGTAAGTTGTTAAGAGTTAATCTTTCCGCAAAAAATGCTAAGAAGAATACACCGCTAAATGTAATAGTATACAGTATACTATTACATTAGCTAGAATAACCCTACATAGCTTTAAGTAGTGTTTTAGCTATTTAAACGCAGATTGCTTTTATTTTTAAAGAATCTCAAAGAATTGCAATTTGATAAAGTATTTTTCATTATTTACTTGAAAAATGAAATATCGCGATTGATAGCTTAAATACAACTAAAGGCCTAATGGAACTTATTGTCTGAAATCATCTGGCAACAAGACAATGCAAAATATTATACAAATATGGACTCAATGTAGGTCAATATGCATTTATAATGACCCAGGATGACAGATAATGACCGAAGATACATGTAGTATATCGATCGAGGGCGCTAGCCCGAGGTCGATATACTTCATGTATCTGAGGTCAATATCTGTCTTCCTGGGTCATTATAAATGCATATTGACCGTGCATTGAGTCCATATTTATTATATTATATAAATAATTTCCAAAATTTTTTAGTACAATGTATATCTTCCTTATGTTTACAGAGATAGTATTAACCATAAATAAGTTGAATGTAAATGTTTCAGAATTCATTGGATATCACTCAGGAAGAGGAAATTGTTTCGGTAATAAATTTTAACCCATATCATAATAATAACGCAATATATCTATCTCCGAATAACACAGAATACCCCCTCCCCCAGATCGAGAATCGCACTCGTTTACACTTGCAGAGGAAATGCACTCACAAGATATAAATTCCTTTGTCTTCTAAGATAAGATACAATCTTACATGGCATGCTTGTCTTTATTTTCTTTAGTCTCCGTAATCGCGTAAACAGCGTCAAAACTCTGCTTGCCGAGTGGAAAAGTCGAACTCAACCATGAAATGGTATGTGCTAAGTATATTCCCGAAAAATGTTGACAGATATCCTTGTAATTATTTTGTATTAATATCAGCCTCTGAGTTCTTCACTAAGTCTTTTAAATTTTTCTTACCTACAACTTGCGAACTTCCATGTTTGTCTAAAGCGAAAGTGAAAACGAGGCAGCTCGTGCGAGTCATTATTCGCTTTCAGCGGTCGTTATTAAAAAATAAGTACTTCGTATTGACCAATCAGATTATCGGATTTCACAAAGTTATATAATATAACATTATATTTAATGTCCGATACAAACAACATTGTTAACATGAATGAACATATTCCCAATTCACAGATCTGTTTCTTTTGTAAACTGTTGGCAATTTACAATAAAATTTTGACAAAAATATGTCTTATGATCACATCATTTATTATATACCCATCAATTTCCTTGTTTTTGTTACTGTTGATTTTACAGAGTTTGATCCGATTTTCCGGATCACCACACTGTGGTTTTCTGAATCCATATCACCACTCTCTGAAACTGATGACGTAGTACGCAAAAACATGACGTTATTTTTCTTGTGCGTTAAAAAGTCCATTGTCATAATGCTTTGTTTTATTGATAAATATATTACAATTGATCTCTAAAGTTTTATTCTGCTTTATTTAGCTAGTTTTAAGGGGGTATATAATAAATTTATCATTATTACAGTAACTTGATCCTAAGAGCCATATCACGTCTCGTTGACAGGCGCGGATCATCAGATCAAACTCGACGCTTCGCGTCTCGTTAGATCTGATGATCTGCGCCTGTCAACTCGATGTGATACGACCCTTCGGATCAAGTAACTGTTATAATAATATATATGTATAACATTAAAGCTAGTTTCTATCATACAGCAATGATTTTTTACAATATAATATTTTTTCCTGAATCTTATTAATGAATTGTTTCTCCACCAATATCAGGAGCCTTTAAGTTGTTTTAGATTTTCTGTAAAAAAAAAAAGTTAAATAATTGCATAATAATTCTCTATTGCTAAGGAATAATGCAATGTGACCTTGTTCATTCCTTAATCAAAAATAATATTACAAACATAAGTAATTAAATATATATTGAAACATATTATAAACCTTCCAATAATGATTGTATATTTTCATAAGATTTACCTATAACACAGCTGTACATTTTCTGTAGATAATTTTTTTTATGTATTGTATAAAATTACCTATAACAGTGTAAGTTGTATTTTTCCTGTAGAGACTCTTTCGTGTTCATATTCTTTCTGTTTCCATAGGAAATAGGTAATTCATAACCCGGACCATACGCCATAAAGTACTGAAATTAGTGAAATGAAGAATTCTAAATCTCCTAATTAAAACATGTCCAAGATAAATGATAAATAACTGTTTTGGATAACTGTTTAAATAAATTGTGATCCTACTGTATATTTTCTGTAGAGAATCTTTTTATTGTACAAAATTACCTATAACAGTGTTGTATATTTTCTGTAGAGAATCTTTTTATTGTATAAAATTACCTATAACAGTGTTGTATATTTTTCTGCAGAGAATCTTTTTATTGTATAAAGTTACCTATAACAGTGTTGTATATTTTCTGTAGAGCCACCTTCGTGTTCATATTCTTTCTATTTCCATAGGAAATAGGTAATTCATAATCCGGGCCATATGCCATAAAGTACTGAAATGAGTGAAATGAAAAATTATAAGTCTCTTACATACAACATGAACTAGATAAATGATAAATATATGTTTTGGATGACTGTTTAAGTGAATTGTGATCCTACACAGTCCAAAGTCATACTGTACATTCATTAAATTTACCCAATACACACAGTTAAACAATCAATTCAAATTTGAGATGAAGATAATGTTAGGACTTACTGAACTACCTATTTATCACTATTGTTATAATGACAAATATTAGAAACAAAAAACATCACATTTCTCATTTTCTAAATGTTTAAATTTTAACAGGAAAAATTACGGTGTGCAACATTCTCTTTTTTAAATAGGATAACATGGCTTGCTATTTTGTCATGATATATATGGTTGACATTTCCTTTTCTTTGATGAAAAAATCAATTTAATCTGTTTACACAGTTTGTACTGAAACACTTTTGTCCACTTTAAAATCTAATTAAATTTTCAGTTGTTTCTTTTTGTTTCAAAAATAAATTTATGCAAAAAAATTCAACATATAAACTGAAACATGTTTCAGTACTTCAGTACAGTAGCAGAGTCAAACCTTACCTTGTGATCTGGGATTTCCTGAGGGAGTTTCCATCCACAAATGACCGCAGTTAGATGGGCCCAACATCTGGCTGTGTTAACATTGTGGTATCCTCCTAAAATATTTCAAACATATTATAATAGTGATGGTATGCTTTTGTCTTTATTTGAAAACCATAAATGGTCCCACTGAAAATTATCATTCTAGAATTGAATTTTGGAGTTTACAATTTTCATTGCAACAAGATTACTCAAAATAAGAAAATGTCTTCAATTCCTGACAATGAAAGTGAAAGTTTGATTTCTTTTGTCTTGGATCGAAAAACCATTGCATAAGACGGAATAATGATACAAAAATATTTTGCATTTGTCTTGTGTTTTCATTCTCAAAGTGTAGCCTGATTTTCCCTTTCTGATAAAGTGAAGTTTAACCGAGAAGAAACTTCTGAGTTATATGTCAATGAGATTTTGATATACAAAGAATAAAAATCTTTAAAATATTGATATTTCCAAAATCACTTTGACACACCAATGGTATTTGAGATATCCATGTTCAAGTTCTGCTGCATCTTTATACAATTTCTTCCAGTGTTCATTGTAAGCACTGTGTGTTTTATTCTCACCTCCTCCTAATACTAGAGTCGGCAGCTTCCACTGTAGTAAGAACTCTAGACATCGGCCGTAGGCCGTGTTAGTGAGATTAAAGGAGTCCATAGGGTCACCACTGAGTCCATCAGCCCCACACTGACACACCATAGCCTGCGGGACGATCACTTCTTAGACCTTGTGTAGGACTCTGAGAAAGAAATAACTTGATTCCAGTACTATTTATACCAAATTAAAATTATTGCACACTGCATGGAGTTGGAGGGATATCTACCCCCACCACTCTAACAATACATCCAGGTAACAAAGAGAACCATTTTTATATCAATATATGTCTGATAGTATGCTAAATGAAAATACCAAAATTTGAACATAATTAGACTGTCATCATAATTTTTTTATGGATAGAATAAAAGGCAGCAGACAAATTGATTAACGTAGTTGAGCAAAACCTTATATTTATGTCTTCTAAAAGCTGTTGCTAAGATAAACATACCTTATTATAATAAGCATTGTTCATTATACTATAATCATTATGATACAAAAGTTATTTTAGAGATTTATCTCTTAACCTGCAGACCAAGGGAACAAACTCTTCATCTCTCATGCCGTCCAGTAGTGGAATGTTAACAGTGTATCCCTTCCCTTTACCCACTCCTGTGTCATTTAACCCTCCAGATCCTATACAGGTGTTAAATAATACACTGGTGTTATGAGAATATGTTTTTCAGAATTTTCAACTATAAAATTAAAATCACAGTCTAAAATCAAATATTCATTGAAATACTGCTCCATATGAATAAGAAACTTGAGCATTCCTATAAATTTCTGTGACTTTAAAGCAGGGATATTTAGAGGCAGTAAAATGCTTATGATACAAACCTGGGAAGAATATTGTTTGTGGACTGGGACTGTTATGACCATGGATGATGTACAAAATGCTTCCTCCACACCTGTTACGAAAATGACAAAGAAAACTCAAAGAGAAAACAAACAATATTAAGTATGGATAGAAATGATCACTTTATAAAGAATTTTTAACATTACAGTGTACTTACCTTCAGTGTTGAATGTTTGATAAATATTTTAAAATTTCACTTTTTAGATGAATGTTTCATAAAAACAACTGAGAAGAATCTTTCAAAATGTGATGAAAAATAACATACATGTATTCTGGATCTTTTCCCTCATTGTTATTTCTATATGCAGACAATGAAAATTCAGAAAGTATCAGAATAAGTAATTAATACGCTATAACCATCTCCATGATGTACATCTAGGTCAATGTATAGAACTCTGTCAGACTTCTCTCTCAATTTTAAGATGGCGAGAACAATGTCATTGACATAGCAAAATCCTGATGCTGTGTGTCTGAAAAATAAATGATAACCAAGTTTTCTTTTATCCATCTATCAGTACAGGGTTTTTGTACAAAGTTCATGTCTGGTAACACCAAAGGCATGTACAAGGCAAAGGAAAACTGCTTTAAGGATCATTATTCAATATGTGGCACTATATTTCCACACTCTATGTGATGGCTAATGGTATGAGACCTTATGACTTTTAATGCCAAAACCTTCTGAATTATGATATTTTGCAGAGTAAGGACTCCGAGTTGATCCTAACATCATGGATTCCAATCCCATAGCGAGACGCAGAGACAAGTCCTTTGGATTGGACCACTTGAAAAAAAAGTTCTGTGTTACATTATGAGCTCAGATCCATCACTGCTCAATGGCCCTGTATGCCTAGTAGAGAACAAACGTTGCATATTTCTACCTGCAAAGCATGACGTCTCCAAATGAGTAAAAAAAATTCTTAAGAAGGACGCTAAACAACAAACAAACAAATCATATGATTTATCAATTTCCCACTTTTAAAATTCACAAAAACACACTACATAAAATGGCTCCTTCAGGGAGTGTATTTTACCTCTTAGCGTGGTGCCATCACCCACACCAGTTGACCGCCACCTGACTTCCCCCTCCACCAGACATTCAGCCGCCCTAAGTGACGCCCCACTCGTCAAAGAAGCGTATGTGTAAACATGACGATTGATAGGACAGTCATAGGGTACAATAGGAGAAAAATCAATAGTCAAAGAAATGTAAGGAAAAAATGTCATAAAATATTGCTTAGCACTTTAAATTTCCTGATATCTATTTTTTAATCAATTTGGTAAAAAACAATCTTTCAAAAGTCAAAAGATAAAAAATCATTATACTGATTTAATGTCTGTTTAAAAATGTAAGGGTATTCTCATTTTCCTTTGTAACATGCACTTATTTCTGCAATTATTGTTTCCCTAGCATAATAACTGATACAGGGTGCCATGTTACATCTCTGTAATGCCCCCACCCCTCAAACAAAATTAATTTTAAGCAAAAAATCAATTACTTAAATTATTTAAGTTTTTCAAGTTTGATTAACAAAAAAAACAAAAATATAACTTAAATGTACTTTAAGAGTTCCTTTTATCTTTATTTTTAGCAGCACTTATGCAAATAAAAAAATCATATTCTTCCATGCTATACAAAAATTAACCAGTCTATTGAAAGATTTATATATATTGACAGGTATTTAGATCACATGACCTAGCATTGACAGGTATTTAGATCACATGACATAGCAACAGGCCGGCACCAGGAAGTAGATTGTCACTTATATCAAACATTTATTAGGAAGCCACGTTGAATTTTTACAGGTAAGTCATTATATCGTCTTTTTTATCAACACATCTTTGTGCAAATTATCCTTCATCTGAATTCTAGAAACAATGATGTAGTAAAAGGTAGAAATCCTTATAAAGAAGCGATATAATAAGTAACGTATATGATGACGTCGGTCTGAGCATGGGATCTTAAGGTCACAATTGAGGTCACTATTGTATCTTAATTATTAACCATTGCCACGGTAAAATTTAATGAATCACAGGTATAATTATCTTAAAAACTCTGATCTTGAGAAAAACGATTGTTTTTTGATTGAGAACATTTTAATCTCAATATAAATGACAGAAACAGTTTTTTTCAGTCGGTATAAACACAAACCTATGCAAGTTTTAAATGTTCTTTCAAACTAACACAACCAACATTAAAAAATTGTATCTATTATTCTTGATTTGTTTACCTCTATTTTAACATCAAAAAACCTTTTGCTTCTAAATTAATTCTAATATTTTTAATATCAAAATTCATATTGTTAATTTAGCTTGCACAGAACATAAAAAGAAACCCCTGAACAAATATACTCAAACTTTTCAAGTTCAAATTTTTTTACAGTATCATTTAGACTTGGTCATCTGAGACGAAGATTATAATGGACCCTCTGGACAAAGCTCAAGTTCTCCTCCTCTGTGAACTCTGCCAAACAGCAGCATTACAGAGTCATTGTGAACTTTGTCAGATTAACCTGTGTAAGGCCTGTGTAGGGAAGCATCTCTCTGATTCATCCAAAAGATACAATGTTGTACCGTACAAACACAGAACTACTACACCTAACTACCCAAAATGTCCATATCACACCCAGAAACATTGTGAACTTTACTGTGAGAAATGTGACATTCCTGTCTGCTCTATCTGCATCTCCTCTGGGAAACATCACGGCCATACAATAACAGACATTCTACAACACTTTAGTTCTGAAATAAAAGATTTCGAAAATGATTTACAAGAACTAGAGAAAAGAATCTATCCTACATATGAAGAAATTGCATCAGATTTAAACTCTGAAAAACTTAACTTGGAAAAACATTATGGGCAACTGACAACAACTGTCACCAAACAAGAAGAAGACTTGCACAGAGAAATTAACATCATTGTCAACAAACGGAAATCTGAAATTGATAAGATGAAATCTAAAAACCTGGCTGCTCTAAATAAACAGGAAAAAGAAATTAAACAGATTACTTCTGAAGTAAAACAGAGCATATTAGATCTGAAGAAAATACTGGACTCAAATGATGTCTCCCTAGCCGCTGCTTACAAATCCAGGAATGCTGAATTCAGAAGTTTGCCTCCTAAAGTGAAGGTGTCATTACCAAGTTTCTCTCCTCATCAGATCAACACAGAACAACTCCATCAAATGTTTGGTTCTCTGTCAGCATCATCCATTACAAAAGAAAAACATGGCTACACAATGAAGACACCAGAAGCTGAATCCTGCCCTCCAGTCAAACCACTGCTTGATCAACCAGAGCTCATCACCACCATAGACACTGAGTATAACAAACTATACAGTGTTACCTGTCTCAGTGACGAAGAAATCTGGACATGTAGAGGAGACAAAATCATGAAACTCTATAACCTCCAGGGGGAAATACTGAAGTCAATCAAAACTAAGTCAGGGAAAAATACATATGACATAGCTGTGACAAGGAGTGGAGATCTAGTTTATACTGACATTGTTACAAGAACTGTAAACATAGTGAAGAATCAACAGATACAGGAAGTGATTCGACTACAGGGGTGGACTCCCTGCTATGTCTGTAGTACCTCCTCTGGTGACCTCCTGGTAACCATGCACAGTGATTATTATAGACAAACAAAAGTTGTTCGTTACTCTGGCTCCACAGAGAATCAAACCATTCAGTTTGATAGTGAAGGTAAACCTCTGTATTCACCTGGTGATCTTAAATACATCAGTGAGAATAGGAACCTGGATATCTGTGTAGCTGACTATGGAGCCAATGCAGTAGTGGTGGTTCAGCAGACAGGAAAACTCCGATTTAGATACACTGGTCATCCCTCTACTAACAGGGGATCATTTTATCCATACAGCATCACAACAGACAGCCAGAGTCATATTCTGACATCAGACAATGACAACCACCGTATCCACATCCTAGATCAGGACGGACAGTTCCTCCGTTACATTGATAACTGTGATCTAAGGCTTCCATATGGTTTATGTGTAGACACCAGAGACAACCTCTTTGTAGCTGAGTGGAACAGTGGTAAAGTGAAGAAAATCAAATACATGTAGACAATATTTTACTATTTCTGCTTGTAATTAAAAACACAGCTTATTACTACAAAATGTGTTCTATAATATATGAACACTGGGTAAAAAAGTTTTAAAGAAGTTTTTTGTTTATATTACTTGTACAAAAATCATTCATTATTTATTTTTAAATAAACATCATTAGTGAAAGTGATTTTTTTTTTTTTTAAAAACTCTGGATTTAATATAATGTGAAGATTTTTTTACACGCTTACTGTGGCCATACTTTTCACTCTCTTCTTCGTATTTTTCCCCGTCGTTCTGTTTACTGAGTAAAGCCAGCTGGAAGTCAATGTAATCTTTAGCGTGGAATCCCATCATCTCTTGGTCCGAGGCTGCACGTGGGGGTATGACTCTGAATGTAGACAATAACATAATGAAAATGGTGGCATGGGTGTGTTTGATTCTAATTATTTTTAACTGATTATAGACCGACAGATAAGCATTTTTTTTATTATTATACAGGAAGAACACAATATCTAACTTTGTCTCCCAATATTCTACCATTTCCAATTCAAATTACAAAAAGAAGACTTATAATCATTTTGGAATCTCAATTGTCTTAATTAACTGACATGCTTTCATGTTTATTATGAATGACTTACTGCATAAACTGAAGTAATCCATCAGCTTCAATTAACCTGAGAACCATACTCGTCTGAAAAACAAAAAACAAAACTTACAGATGATAAATTAGACGGTTGTACTCATCTTTATAATTTTTAAAGCTTTAACCTCTGAACAGCACTTAATAAAGTAACAAATGAAACACATATTTTACCCTATTGACAATTTTAGGCATTGCATCACAGCGTTGAATCAATTCCTGGCTGTAAATATACACAGGTTTACCACAGTCTCTCTCCAATTTCTCACCGTTTGTCTCAGAATTTACTTTCACACCGAGTTCATTTATACAAAAATGTGGGTTATTTCCTCCTGATGAATTTTCAGAATTCACAAAACCTGCTGGGTCGCTGTCACGTAAATTTTCTGAGGTTTTGTTCTAAGTTTCTGTGTCAGTGTTTTTGTTGCCAGAGTAAACAGTGACATCATTGACTCTCCGAGCTCGTCTTGTGGAAGTTTCAAGGGAGAGAACACTTCTTAACTGCTCAAGTCAAATACATCCATCTTTTATGTCAAATTTAAATTAACACATGTAAATATTTATTGAACATATCATACAGGAAACACAAAGGTGATTTTTTTTTTATTTTTAAACTTAGTAACTTTATTTACCCCACCTCTGTCGATTTTTCCGTGAAATCCTGGCTTACGATTGGTTGAAGTCTGTCACGTGAAGACGGTGGATTACTTATACCCGGTCAGTTGTAAATCTATACCCGGTCAGTTGTGAATCTATACCCGGTCGATGTATTACGTCACAAACACAAATGTGACGTCATACTAGGCATAGTATAAGCGTGATGAAGCATTTAGCAAAGAAAATCATTTATAAACTACCGACAAAACGTAAATGTTTCATCGGTGGAGTAAATTCGTTACACAGTCTTTTAGTGACAGGGTATGGGATGATACCTGGTTAGTAAATTTCATACCTGATTTGGCTCCGCCTTGCCAGGTATGAAATTTACTAACCAGGTATCATCCCATACCCCGTCACAAAAAGACTATGTAACTAATAATACCACATTACGTTATAAATTATACCATGTCTCGTTACAACATTTAATATACCTTTGTGTCATGATATATATCTCAAACTCAGGTGTCTCAAATATATATTGTCAACTGATATGTTGGGGTGATTTTAAAGTCCAACCAACTTATTCTTTTCGAGTTTTATTATTTAACCCCCCCCCCCCTTCCCTCCAACATAATATGATTTTTGTCCCAAAAATTACGTGTAAAATAAAAATGGTAGACTGTATAATATTCAAAACAATTTATATACAAGTAATATGTAACTTAGCAGAATTTTATATATATATACAACTTCAAAATTGAGCTTTTATTTTTATGCGTTTATAATTATGATAATATAGGTAGGTAAATAAGAGTTTTAGAAACATATAAAATTACAAAGTTATTAAAAGTGTCTGCTTTTTTTTTGTTTTGTTTTTTTTTTTTACAATTGTGTTGAATCATTTATTTAACGGTTAAATGATTTTCTTTCCATTGCCGGAGGTTGATTTTTAGCCCTCTCAACAGAAATCAAAATTTTGCATTTTTAGTAAAAAAAATTTAACAATATTTTGGGTTCATTAATTATTTTCTCGCGAAAACTCTGTTGAGCGATTGGTGTATAAATATCCCATGACTAGTGAACATAGACAGTTTTTGAATTTCTTTTTGGGTGTTGGTCACTCTTGTCCCGTGCTGTGGTACATGTACCCGCAGATTGTGTTCTAAATCAGTTTACTTTAGTGGACTTTGAATTTTCAGTCATGCATAGGACAACACTATACATTTATTGACTGAGTTCGAGGGCAACATGCGTTTTGTAGGACCTAAGAACCAAAACTGTCTGCTTGAGGCCGTTCGGCCGAAGGCAGATAGTTTGGTTCTTAGGTCCTACAAAACGCATGTTGCCCTCGAACTCAGTCAAAAATGTTTTGTTATACCTTTCTTTCTTTTTTTCATGCATACATGTGCATGTATTTTGTATTGTCTTTCTTGCACGTGGTATAACATCAGGTTTGTTACTTTTAAACGTCAACAAATGAAAATGAGATGAAGCTCCGTCCATTCCGTGACATAGGTCTAACATCTCATCGACCGGTCCAAATGTCCCTCACCGGCCCAACATCAATTTTTTTATGCCCGCTCAGCAAAACATTAGAAATGTTGGACTTGGGCCTCATCATGAATATCATATTTATCATGTATGACAGGATTTGAAATTATATAATATAACCTGCTAAACTTTCAAACCTACATTGTTATATTTCACTCTGCAACAAAGGTTTTGATTTGGAGCCCTCAGGGAGGATCGAACTCCCAAACCCTGGTTTACAGATATTAAAGGTTTGAAGAACAAAATGGAGAAGACCTTTGACATAGTGAAGAAAGCAGCTAAAAAGTCTAGAATAAAGCAGAAGTCATTTTGACAAGAAAGCAAAGGCAAAAAAATAAGTATTGGAGATCAAGTTTTATAACGCATTTTAGCTATGAAGGAAAACATAAAATAGCAGATAAGTTTGAGGTTTATTTTGTAAAATCACAACCTAACCAGTATATTCCAGTTTTAAAAATTAATTTAATAATTAAAAATTATAATTGGTGAGATGTTGTAATATGTTCCCAATGTGTGATAATATTCCCCGATACCAAAATGATGCCATCGTACCCAAAACAGAACTTGACCTATGTGTTCTTTTTAGAAATCTATATCCTAAATTTCATTTCAGTATGTGCATCCTCTGCGAAGAAAATGAACGGAAACTGCAAATAAATCTATTTTTCTAAATCCAAGGGGCATAACGAGGTCAAAAATGGCGCGATCGTATCCAAAACAGAACTTGACCTAGATATTTATCTGATATATCTGTTTACCAAATTTCATTTCAGTATGTACAACCCCTACGAAGAAAATGAACTGAAACTGCAAATAATTCGATTTTTTCCTGTCAAAGGGGCAAAAATGGTGCGATCGTACCCAGACTTCTAGATATTCATCTGAGAAATCTCTATACTTAAAGGTGTTACGAAAGTTCGTTCCAAAACAGAACTTGACCTAGATCAAGTGAACTTCAACTGATATACATTTATCTGTATACCAAATTTCATTTCAGTGTGTGCAACAGTTTTGAAGAAAAAAGAAATTAAATAGACCAACAGACACACAGCAGCAAAGCAATAGGCCCTCCCTTCTTCAAAGGGGGGTACAATGATATATCTTACCATGCAGTTTAACAAATATTTGAAAATGGAAGGGTGCAAGTCAATCCCAAACAGATGCACAAAACGTTTGCAAGTGAAAGGAGTTGGAACACACTTAATAGTGTTGTAAATTTTAGAATATGTATAGCATTATCAGAAATTAATCCTTAGAGAGAAAAGTACCATGGTTGCTATCACATTTAAAAAAGAATCTTCGTCAGGTCCAGTTCAGTTGGTATATTTAGCTACGAAGCTAGAATTCCCAACCATTAACTTATTTAGCTTCAGATTTCTTTTAGCTATTTGAATGCAAATTTTTTAAAATATTGCTTTTCATTAAGAAAAAAATACCAAAAAATTGCAAGTTGATTTTTCTATTATCGATTTGGGAAATAAAATATAAATCACATCAGTCAGCTTCTTTAACTCCTTGAAATCATCAGATAAGACAATGCAAAAAGATAACATTACATTTAAATAATGTAAGATCCCAACAATATTGTTAACATGGGTATGTTCCAAATTCACATTTATTATTCCTTTGTATATTGTTGACATTTTTCAATAACTTTTGGTCAACAATATTTATTTATGATCATATCATATATCACATCAATGTCAGTTTCTTACAAACAAAATTCATATAAACAGCATGAAAATTGTTCCTGAATCACGCTAATGAATTGCTTCTCTACAAATATAAGGAGTCTTTCAGTTGATTTAAATTTTCTGTAAAAGAGAAAAAAAATGGTAATCTTTTTTTTATGAATAATGCAATGTGATGTTGTTCATTTTCGAAAATAAAAAAAGTACAAGCGTAAGTAAATAAGTGTGTACTGAAATATGTAATAAACGTTCCAATAGTGACTGTAGAAGTTTTTCTAAATATATACTTATAATTGTAGAGACTATATATAGATATACCTATAACACACCAGTATACTGTGTGTGCGCTTAAAATAGCAGACATCATATTTTAGCAGCTTTGGTGCAGACAAGGATGCGATTATTCAGGAATACTTATAATAATTCATTTATAAATAGAATATGAGGCATGAACATGTATAATGCTAATTCATAATTACGCCAATAACTCCATTACCATTGATTACACTAAATTTTGAATATGCTAAATTATGTACACGTACAGTATTTTCTGTAGAGAAACTTTACTGTATAGATCTAACTACATGTTCAAACACTGCTATAAATTTTCTGTAGAGAATCTTAATTGTTATAGACATACCTATAACACTGCTGTATATTTTTTGTAGAGATTCTTTAGTGTTCATTTTCTTTCTGTTTCCAGGGGATATGGGTAGTTCATAATCCGGACCATATGCCATAAAGTACTGAAATAAGACAAATGAAGAATTCTACGTCTCTTACATTTAAAACATGTACTAGATAAATGATAATTATATGTTTTGGATGACTGTTTAAATAAATTGTGATCCTACACAGTCCAAACTCATAATGTACATCCATAACATTTACCCATTACACACAGTTAAACAACTAATTCACATAAAAATGGAAATTTCAGCCATATATATATATATGGCTGAAATTTCCATTTCTTTGATGAAAAAATCAACTTAATCTGTTTACACAGTTTGTACTGAAATAATTATGTTCATTTTAAAATCTACTTATTAATAAATTTTCAGCTGTTTCTTTTTGTTTTAAAAAAATAAATTTATGCAAAAAAATTCAACATATCGACTGAAAACGTGTCCTAGTACAGTAGCAGAGTCAAACCTTACCTTGTGATCTGGGATTTCCTGAGGGAGTTTCCGTCCACAAATGACTGCAGTTAGATGTGCCCAACATCTGGCTGTGTTAGCAATGTGGTAACCTCCTATAACATTTCAAATACATTATGATAGTGATGGTATATCTTTTGTCTTTAAGTGAAAACCATAACTGGTCCCACTGAAAATTACCATTCTAGAATTAAGTTTTGGAGTTTACAATTTTCATTTCAACAAGATTACTAAAAATCAGAAAATGTCTTAAATTCTTGACAAGTAAAGTGAAAGTTTGATTTCTTTTGTCTTGGATTGAAAAACAATTGCATAAGACGGAATAATGATACAAAAAATTTCGCATTTGTCTTGTGTTTTCATTCTCAAAGTGTAGCCTGATTTTCCCTTTCAGATACAGTGAAGTCTAACCGAGAAGAAACTTCTAAGTTATCTGTCAGTGAGATTTTCAGATACTGAGAATAAAATACTTAAAAATATTAACATTTCGAAAATCACTTTGACACACCAATGGTATTTTAGATATCCATGTTCAAGTTCTGCTGCATCTATACACATTTTTTTCCAGTGTACATTGTAAGCACTGTATTCATTCTCACCTCCTCCTAACACTAGTGTAGGCAGCTTCCACTGTAGAAGGAACTGTAGACATCGGCCATACGCCGTGTGAGTGAGATTAAAGGAGTCCATAGGGTCACCACTGAGTCCGTCAGCCCCACACTGACACACCACGGCTTGGGGTACAAACACTTCGTGGACCTTGTGTAGCACTCTGGGAAACAAAAAACTAGATTTCTTTACAATTTATATTTTTAAAATTTGAATGATTGCACGCTGCAGGGTATAAGAGGGATATGTAAATCCACCAACCTAACACCAACTTTATATAACATGTGGAATCATTTTTCAACAATTTGATTATTACAGAGCATTTATATAAATATGTCCTTTACATGCAAGTTGCCTTTTAGCTTGGTCTTGTATAAGATGATAGGATAAACCTACCATACACACTGTTCAGTATTCTTCCATGATTCAAAAGTTATTTCAGAGTTAGGTAAAGCTCCTTACCTGCAGACCAAGGAAACAAACTCTTCATCTCTTATGCCATCCAATAGTGGAATGTTAACAGTGTATCCCTTTCATTTACCCACTCCAGTGTCATTTACCCCTCCAGATCCTACACAGATGTTAAACAATACACTGGTATTATGAGAATTTTTTTGGTAGAATCTATTCAATATATAGAATTTAAATCACAGTCTAAACTCAAGTACAGTGTATTTATTGAATACTGCTCCATATGAATAAGAAACTTGAGCATTCCTATAAACATCTGACTTAGCAGGTGCTTTAAGGCAATATAATACATTTGAAACAAACCTGGGAAGAATCCCGGGGAATGTTTATGAACTGAGACTGTCATCACCTTGGATGATGTACAAAATGCTTCCTCCACACCTGTAAGGAAAATGACTGAGAAAAGTTAAAAGAATACAAACAAACAAAAGTAAGCAAGGAGAGAAATTACAAACACAGGGATTAATAAGGAATTGTTTAACATTACAGTATATTTAACATCAGTGTGGAATGTTTGACAAACATAGATTTCAAATAGATTTGAAATTTATATTTTATAAAAAGCAACTGAGGAATTTTTCAAAATGTGATGAAAAAAATAACATTCTGATCTTTTCCCGAACATGTTCCTTTCTACATGTGGCCTATGAAAATTCAGAGAGAATCAGAATAAGTGAGTAATACACTAACCATCTCCATGATGTACATCTAGGTCAATGTATAGAACTCTCTCAAACTTCTCTCTCAATTTTAAGATGGAGAGAACAATGTCATTGACATAGCAAAATCCTGATGCTGTGTGTCTGAAAAAAATTAAAACTTCCTCTTTAATCCAGCTTTCCACATAGGGTTTATACGAAGTTTATGTCACATCAAAGGAATGAACAAGGCACAGAAAAACTGTCTAAAGGATCAATATTCAATAATTGTCTTTTGCAGCACTATGTTTCCCTTAAATTGTCTTCTTGAAATTAATTTTAGGCACAATTCTCAGGTTTTACATAAAATCAAATTTATTTCGGAGCTTCAAAGACCCTAACAGTATAAACCTAATGTAGAAATTCTAACCCATTAATTTTTTTTGTTTTGCAACCAAAGCTAAGATCTTAGACACATGAACACTGTTCAATGGCCCTGTGTGCCGAGCAGTGGACATTATTTTGTAAAAGTGTAACCTCTCCATGTTTACATGAAAATTCTCGACAGGGACGTAAAACAACAAACAAATAATACGACTTATCAATTTCCAACTTTTAAATGCACACAAAAACACTACATAAAACAGCTCCTTCCTGGAGTATATTTTACCTCTTAGCATGGTGCCATCCCCCACACCAGTTGACTCCCACCTGACTCCGCCCCTCCAGCAGACATTCAGCAGCCCTCAGTGATGCCCCACTGGTCAAAGAAGCGTACGAGTAAACATGACGATTGATCGGGCAATCATAGGCTACAATAGGAGGATCAATGGTAAAGAAATGGTCAAAATATGTATAAAATATTGATAATTGTCTTTCCTCTTTTCTTGAATGCTACCTTTTACTCACTTTTGTTAAAAAAAAATCTTTCATAAGACAATATACATATATCACATGGCTTCGAGGGTGACATACCAGAATATTTGCCCCGAGGTGACAGGAAAGCCCTGGAGTGTTATGTCACCCGATGCCGAAGGCAGAGGGTGACATAACACTCCAGGGCTTTCCTGTCACCTCAGGGCAAATATTCTGGTATAGTCTCCCGAGAAGCCATGTGGTATATGTTATATGACATTTTAAAATCAAAAGAAATTGAAAATCATTCAAAATCGTAAAAATGTACACAAATAATCCAAAAATGCCTTCTTGACGTTCAGAAATACGCTGTGTTGTTTACTTTTGCTTAGCAACCGACATCATAAAATCTCGAACCCGAACTAAAATGCGAAACGTAAAAACATGTGAACGTGATTGAAAGGATGACATAACTGTTTCCGTCGGGGGTGACATAACTGTTTCCGGCGTGACATAACTGTTTCCGGTGTGACTCAGCATTTTTCAGGGTTTATAGCGAAACTTATCACATGTGTGATATTATAAGAAAACTTATTCAAAAATGTTATATTAGATCATAATATAAAACTATAGGTTAATACTACATACAACAACAAAAAGAAGATGATTGTGTAAAACCTTCTCTATCTTTTCAGTAGAATTGAAAAGGTCAAAAAAAATTAATAGAACTTTCTTCATAAAAAAGTGAAAAAATGTCAAGGTCACAATAAGCTCAATTCTCTCTGAATATCTTGTGGATATTAAGTCGGCTAGTTTAAGGTAACCTTGTCTTAGTCTAAACCCTAAAGCTAATATTACATCTGAAAAATACTGTACAGATGTACTAGATGAAAAGTATGAGACATTGTTCTAGCTTCATGTGCCACTTACATGTTAATATTCAAACAAACCATATTTTATCAGCAGATCTTATATCATTTAGCATGTACATGCATATATACTCCATCTTTTTTCAACATAAAGCACTAAACTTTCACTGCTTGTTCCCTTGCATATTAAAACTTTTACTCTGTTTGCCTCCAACGTGCCCAATATGCCAAGGAGCAGATTTTTTTCTTCAAAATTGCAAAGTAATAAAGCTTTTTCACTACATATTTAACACAGTCTTTACCCAAACACCAGAATCCTTGACCCAGGGGATATAAAATTAAGAGTTCTTGTTTCTCACATATACTGTAAAACCACAAATATCCGAAAGGGGGGGGGGTGTTGGGGTTAAATTTTGTTTTCAATTACAAAATTAAATCCCACATGAAATTTTATATGACTTTATTTTGAATAGGTTTACTTTCGAAAGAAAAAATTAATTGCCCACGAAACTACTTTTGATGACAAATCAACGAAATTTTATCCCCACGAAAATTTGTGCTTCTACAGTTGATACCATCCATCAAATCTGATTGGCCCTGGTTCAGCTGTTCTAAGACGATGCTGAAAATGTCCAAATGTTAAAACTTGACGCACAACAGACAAAAATGGTGGAGTGAGATAGAGTTACTCAGGTGACCAAATAATTCTAATTTTATATTAATGTCTGCACTGAAAGGTCATATTTACCAATCTGAATAGAATGTATTTTATGGATTTTAATCTGGTTTTATTGGAGACATGGATAATCTTATTTTCTTTCCCACAGATACTTGTATCTGTAATTGTTTCCCTAGCATAATAACTGAAACAGGGTGCCATGTTATCCCTCAGTAACCCCCCCCAACCCCTCACTAAGTTTTTCATGTTTAATTTATTATTCAACTACAATATAACTTACTATGAAAATTCATTGTATCTTTAACAGCACTTAAATGTAAATTTAAAAAAATTCAATTGTAATTTTTCTTCCATGGGGTACAGACATACATTTAACCAGTCTATTAAAGAACTATATATACGAGGGCCGTTCAAAAATTACGCGGACATGTTGCACAGAAGAAATATTTGACGACATAATCGGGCAAAATTTCACAAATAATATAAAAGAATCTGTACTTATATGGTCGTCAAAATTTCATATCAAAATGTTGTAAATTGGTATTAATTTTGAGTGATTTTTCAGGACATACCATCAAGTCACGGCGCAGCAAAATCTTCGACGTCACAAGCATTATAAAAAAAATATGTGATTGAGCTTTCATTTTCTCAACATTTTCCCTTGAGTACCTGTATAGTTTGAGTTACCTTATCTACTTTGAACATCAAAACACCATTTCTTGTCAAGCTTAAAATATATTAAACAAATCAAGAATATTCTTTTTTTGGGGTTTTAAAACCAAAAACTACTTATGAGATAAAGTGTGATTTTGGTGACTCTCAATCACGTTCTTTACAGTCCGGATAAAGTTAACTTTTCGTCTATAATCTTCCTCCCGTCCTCCCGTATAGCCTTTTTTACAGAGGTCTAACTGTCTAAAATTTCAATTTGCTATTTGTAGGTGAATGTCACGAGTAGCCTAGTTTAATACATGTTTTATTATGCATATTTTGGATCTATATTGCCGATATCTCGAGCATTACACATATTTTATCAAAAAGGTGGTGCGCCGTCAATTCAGGAGACGTCATTTTCACAGTCGTTTTCATGGGAATCGCATCGGAGAAAAATCCCTATATTTCTGTTAGTACTTCAAATATTACGTCCGAAATCTAAATACATAATAATAGAACAATTTAAAGGTACATTTGAGAAAATTGTTGAAAAATATCGCGAATTTTAGAAAATCAATGAGTTAAATTTTTGAATCCGCATGCTTTTACTTCAATTTTTTTTGTCGTGCGCCGTACCTCTCCATCAACGATATCAACATACCGATAATTTTAGTAGAATTTTTTTAAAATACAGAAATTTTGCCCAAAATTTATTGGAATCTTTAAGATACATATTTCTGTGAAATTTTATAACTATATGACGTCTGTAAGAGTAAATAATAGCACAGTCCGCGTAATTTTTGAACGGCCCTCGTAAAGAGGTATTTAAATCACATGACCTAGCATATACAGGTTTTTATTCACATGGTTGAACATATACAGGTGTTTAGATCAAATGACCTAGCATCAGGCCGACACCAGGAAGTAGATTGTCAGACAGTCGTTAGCTATAGGGAGCCATGTTGAATTTTACAGGTAAGCCATTATTTCATCATTTTATTAAACATCTCTTTGTGCAACTTATCTTATACCTGAATTTTTAAAGTTAATGTTTTAGTAAAAAGTTGAATCCTTTGAAAAGGGAACAATATAGGATTATATATGACGATGTAGATCTTATCATGTTAAGGTCAAAATTGAGATCACAATTGTATGTAATACGTAAGCCATGTTAAATTTTTAATAGAATCACATGCATAACTATATTGTGAATTTTTTTATTTAAAATGTCTGATCTTAAGAAACATATTCTTTCACAATGTCACGTGACAAAAACAGTTTTTAGTATGTATAAATACAAACCTATAGAAATTTCCTTTAATTAAAAAAAGCCCCACAATAACAAAATCTATTCATTATCCTCATTCTTTAGTTTTCATTCCATTTTCATTAATTTCAAGCATCCTTTCTATATAAACTGGTTTTCATCCTTTAGTTAATAAAAATTTCTTACACAAAGCAATCATTTACCCTCATAATTACACATAATTTATTATCATATTATAAAAATCTTTCACTTTTACCAATTGATTGATATTTTTATTTTTGATTAAACAAAGCATAAAAAAGAATATATCCTAAAGCATAAAACTTAGATATCAGAATTAAAATTTATTTTACAGCATCATATAGACTTGGTCATGTGAGAAGAATACTATAATGGACCCCCATTACAGTGCCCAAGACATCCTCCTTTGTGACCTGTGTCAAACCGCTGGATTACAGAGTCATTGTGAATTTTGTCAGATTAACCTGTGTAAGGCCTGTGTAGGGGAGCATCTCTCTGAATCATCCATAAGACACAAAGTTGTACCATACAAACACAGAACTTCCACTCCTACCATGAACTACCCAAAATGTCCAGACCACACCCAGAAACACTGTGAACTTTACTGTGATAAATGTGACATTCCTGTCTGCTCTACATGCATCTCCTCTGATAAACATCATGGGCATAAGTTCACAGATGCACTGCAAAAACTTGGTTCCAAAACAAAAGGTTTAGAAAATGACTTACAAGAATTAGAGAAAAGAATCTGTCCTGCATATGAAGAAATTTCATTAGATCTAAACTCTGAAAAACTTAACTTGGAAAAACATTATGAGAAACTGACAACAGCTGTCACCAAACATGGAGAAGACTGGCACAGAGAAATTAACATCATTGTCAATAAACAGAAATCTGAAATTGATGAGATGAAAACTAAACACCTGGCTGCTCTAAATAAACAAGAAAATAAAATCAAACAAATAACTTCTGAAGTAAAACAGTGCATAGTTGATCTAAAGAAAATACTGGACTCCAATATCGTCTCCCTAACCTCTGCATACAAATCAAGGAATGCTGAATTCAGAAGTTTACCTCCTCAGGTCAATGTTTCATTACCAAGTTTCTCACCTCATCAGATCAACACAGAACAACTCCATCAAATGTTTGGTTCTCTGTCAGCATTATCCATTGCAACAGAAGAACATGGCTACACAACGGAGACACCAGAAGCTATATCCTGTCCTCCAGTCAAACCACTGCTTGATGAACCAGAGCTCAACACCACCATAGACACTTGGTATGGATTACTATACAGTTTGACCAGTCTCAGTGATGAAGAAATTTGGACATGTGGAAATGACAAAACCCTGAAACTCTACAACATCAAGGGTAAACTACTAAAGTCAATCCAAACCAAGTCTGGGAATGAACTTTGTGACATAGCAGTGACAAAAAATGGAAATCTACTTTATACTGACCCTGATACAAGAACTGTAAACATGGTGAAGAATGAGCAGATACAGGAAGTGATCAGACTACAGGGGTGGAGACCTAAAGGTGTCTGTAGTACCTCCTCTGGTGACCTCCTAGTTACCATGAACAGTAATGAAAACAAACAAACAAAAGTTGTCCGTTACTCTGGCTCCAAAGAGAAACAAACCATTCAGTTTGATAGATAAGGTAAACCTCTGTATTCATCTAACTACCTTAAGTACATCAGTGAGAACAGGAACCTGGATATCTGTGTGGCTGACAATGGAGCCGGTGCAGTAGTGGTGGTTAATCAGGCAGGAAAACTCCGATTCAGATACACTGGTCATCCCTCTACTAACAAGGGATCATTTGATCCAGTCGGCATCACAACAGACAGCCAGAGTCAGATCCTGACAGCAGACTTTAACAACCACCGTATCAACATCCTAGATCAGGACGGACAGTTCCTCCGTTATATTGATAACTGTGATCTATGGCGTCCATATGGTTTATGTGTAGACACCAGAGACAACCTCTTTGTGGCTGAGTGGGACAGTGGTAAAGTGAAGAAAATCAAATACATGTAAACAATATTTTACCTGTTTGTAATTAAAAAAAACTGCTTAATACTACAAAATGTGTTAATTTAAGAAACACCATTGTCATTAGAAGTCTCAGTGACTGGAAAACAAAATGGGGAAAAACCCAAGGCTTTGATTATGTAAAATGTACAATATATGAACACTGGGTAAATAAAGTTTAAGTCCATAAAGTTATTTTGTATATATAATTTGTACAAAATTATTCATTACTTATTTTTAAATAAACATCAGTATCTTACTAAATCAGATGACAATAAATATGTAGAGTTAGGCTTAATAAAATTAATTATAAAAGTCTGCTTCTCAGGCCCGCGCGCATCCGTTTTGAAGTAGCCGCACTACTTTTTTGTTGTATTTTTTAGCCAGAGTTGTCGCCTTATAATGTGAATGTTTTCTAATAATAAGAAACACATTTACTGAGGCCATATTGTTCACTCTCTTCTTCAAATTTTTCCTCATCGTTCTGATTACCGAGTAAGGCCAGAAAGTCGATGTAATCTTTAGCGTGGAATCCTATCATCTCCTGATCTGAGGCTCTACGTGGGGGTTGTGACCCTGAATATAAAATCGGGGACACTTAAGTAATCAAAATGGGGGAATGGGTATGTTTCATTCTAAATGGTATGAAAAAGAATCTACACTGAATATAGACTCAGGGTTCTCCACAAGGGGTTTTACCATGGACGCCCGCCATGGTTAAATTTACGTGCGCCATGGTTAAACGAGCTGCGCCATGCTTAAAATCGGCAGCCGCCATGATTAAATTTTATTGCATTTCAGTCCTGACACCTACTTTTTTAATGACTTGAGTAGTTAATTGTGTTTATACTACGACTGCCATGCACCTCCCATGCCTCGAAGGACAGCGGTCTGTGCTAAACAAACACGTCGTTATCAGCGACTATGTTGTGAAGCGTGACAATCAATGAGAGTCAATTAACTGATCAGATGAGTTTATTATCCTGTACAAATGTAAAATAATTTTGGAGAATTTCAACACGTTCACTACATGATTAGATATATAGGCCCTAACGGGTTTATTAAAGATGACAACTGAGAGAATGATAACTGTCATCAGAGACATATAAAACCATTTTATATGTCTCTGCTGTCATACATGCTAAGTAAGAAAAAATACTCTGTAAAAATTTCATATTCCTCTGTAGTTTATCAATTTCACATGCTCTGTATTATTAACTTTATTATCTTTTTGATAGAATGTACATAGGGTCTAGACTACGTCTCAATCACCGTCTTAATTAAGCATTTTAATCGCCGGTATAGTCGTAGTTTTAGAGTTACTTCCCGTTGTTATGAAATGTCGCGTGGCGGTATTTTTAGCTCTGGGCACGTGGAGAAAAGTAAACAAAACTTGGTGAAAAATGCAAATATCAAGAAAAATAAATGTTTAGAAAAAGGGACACGGGTCCAAATGTTTCTTTGTGTTTTAACTTAAAAGTAGTACTCATTCATAAGTTTTAGATATGCTGACACAAAACATTTCACACAACAGGCTACAATTCTTTTAATAATTAATTTCTGAAAAATATTGCCATCATAATTGACTTACTGTGTCAACAATTTTTCTTCAAATTCCTTCAGTTACTGCAGTTTTGGGCAAATTTTAGTACATTTGTTAAGTAAGATACATGATAAACCTTTTCAATTTAATTATTTTTTTTAACTTTAAAAAGTGTTATTAATTCCATTGTTTTAAGTTGCAGTGGTTAAGTTTAAAATTTGTAAAACCAATCATTGTTTAATGAAGATTAGGAAGTCTAACACGCATTTGTGACAGTGTTTTCGGCTACAGTACATTTCGTCTTCGCGTAGCTTCCTCCATGATTAAATTTTCAAATGTGGAGAACCCTGTAGACTGGCAGATAATCATTATTTTTTCTTAATTTATGTAAAGGAAGAAAACAATATTTAACTTTGTCCCCATATATTCCACCATTTCCATTTCAAATTACAAAAAAAAACACTTAAAATTGTTGTGAGATCTCAACTGTCTAAACTGACATGATTTCAAGTTTGTTATGAGTGACTTACTGCATAAACTGAAGTAATCCATAAGCTTCAATTAAACTGTGAACCATACTCGCCTGAAAAAAAAGATGTTAAATAAGTCAATTGAGACAAACATACTCATGTTTATCATTTTTAAAGCAAAAAGCTTCGAACAGGGGGGGGGGGATACTTCATGTGCCTGTGGTTGAAACTAGTCATTTGAATCAGTTATTGGCTGTTTATAGAATGGCGCCTATACAGCAATTGTCTCTGATGACGTCATGAAAAAGAACGATAACTCTCTTGCCCATGTCTATAAATAACAATATTTAAACAGGTATTTGCATCAATATCTGGATTTTTTTAACAAACACAACCATAAACTTTCATTCAATGCTTTTAATGAATTATAAACATTATTTTTACCGTTTTTGATCTTTAATAAATCAACAAATGAAAACACATATTTTACCCTTTTTATAATTTTAGGCATTGCATCACAGCGTTGAATCAATTCCTGACTGTAAATATACACAGGTTTACCACAGTCTCTCTCTAATTTCTCATCCTTCGTCTCAGAATTTACTTTCACACCAAGTTCATCAATACAAGAATGTGGGTTAAATCCTCCTGATGAATTTTCAGAGTTCACAAAACCTGCTGGGTCGATGTCAAGTAAAGTTTCTGTGTCAGCGGTTTTGTTGCCAGAGTAAACAGTGACATCATTGACTCTCCGAGCTTGTTTTGTGAGAGGTTTCAAGAGAGAGAACACTTCTTAACTGTTCAAGTCAAATACATCCAACTTTTATGTCAAATTTAAAATAACACATGCATGTATTTATTGAACATATCATACAGTAAACACAAAGGTGATTTTTTTTTAACTTAGTAACTTTATATACATGTACCGCATTACGTTATAAATTATACCATACCTCGTTACAGCATTTAATATCTGTGTGTCATGATATATATCTCAAACTCAGGTGTCTCGAATTTATCTGATATGTTGAGGTGATTTTAAAGTCCAACCTACTTATTCTTTACGAGTTTTATTTTTACCCCCCCCCCATAATAGTATGATTTTGTCCCACAATTTACATGTAAATTAAAAATGTTAGACTGTATAACATTTAAAACGATTTCTATTCAAGCATATATGTAACTTTGCAGAATTTTGTATGTATATATAACTTCAAAATTGTGTTTTATTTGGTTTAGTGTTTTTGTGTTTTATTTGTTTTATTTGCATTAATAATTATGATAATATAGGTAGGTAAATAAAAGTTTTAGAGACATAAAAAATTACAAAGTTATTAAAAATGTCTGTGTTGATTTTTTTTTTTTTTTTTTACAATTCTGTTGAATCATTTATTTAGCGGTTAAATGATTTGCTTTCCATTACCGGTGGTTGCTTTTTAGCCCTCTTAACGGAAATCAAAATTTTGAATTTTTAGTAAACAATTTTAACAATATTTTGGGTTCATTAATTATTTTCTCGCGAAAACTCTGTTGAGCGATTGGTGTATAAACATCCCATGACTAATGACCATAAACATTTTTTAATTTCTTTTTGGGCGTTGCTCACTCTTGTTCCGTGCTGCAGTCTTCGAAATAACCTGGGTGCCCCATGCCCGGGACCTGGTAAATTTGCCAGCGGGCATGTGAAAATTCTCAAATTATATGCCCAAAGGGCATGTGTGAATTTTCTTTCACAATGTTTTATTCCCATTTCTTTTGTTGTACCCTAGTTATTCGCTTAAACTTGCCATGTAATGTCTTAAGATGAATTGTCAGTCTACATTCGTCTTGCGTTACATTCTCGATACGATCTGTCAAATGGAAATTATGTCAATCGTAATCATTTAAGTGTTTGATTTGTCTTCTCAAAGTTTGTTGCTAAATTACGGTATGTTTATTGATGCCGCGTGCAGTGGACTGCTGTCATGATCCTATTTCTGAAATTCGGTTCAGCTAATCAGCCAACAAAAGACCTACATGCGAGTCAAAAGTTGTCAACAAAAAGTCAAAACCGCATACGAAAATGGCAGACAGACAGGCCATGGTTGATTTAAAACTCTGAAAACAATTTAAACTTAAGATCGAGAGAATTTTTAAACAGAAACACTGCCCTTATAGTTTATTTTTTTTGTTGTACAATCATATCTGCTATATGAATGAATTTTGAGTAGGGCATGTACAAATTTCAGTGGGCTGGGTAAAATGATCGGTATACATGCCCAAAGGGCATGTGCTGAAAAAGAATTGTTGTGAAGACTGGTGCTGTGGTACATGTACCAGCAGGTTGTGTTCTAAATCAGTTTACTTTAGTGGGCTTTGAATTTTCAGTCATGCAAAGGACAACACTATACATTTATTGACTGAGTTTGAGGGCAGCATGCGTTTTGTCGGACCTAAGAACCAAACTGTCTGCCTGAGGCCGTTTGGCCGAAGGCAGACAGTTAGGTTCGAGGGTCGACAAAACGCATTTTGCCCGAGAATTCAGTCAATAAATGTTTTGTTACACCTTTCTTTCTTTTTTCATGCATACATGTACATGTATTTTGTATTGTCTTTCGTGCATGTGGTGTAACATCAGGTTTGTTACTTTTAAACGCCAACAAATGAAAATGGGATTAAGCTCCGTCCATTCCGTGACGTAAGCGGTCCAACATCTCATCGACCGGTCCAACATGTCCCTCAGCGGTCCAACATCGATTTTTTTATGCCCGCTCAGCAAAACATTAGAAATGTTGGACTTTTGTCCGTATAGATTTGTAAAGGAACACTTAGTGAAATTTTCAAATAATGTGGAGAACCTAAATTCCATAATTTTGGACCTCATCATGAATATCATATTTATCATGTATGACAGGATTTATAATCATATAAAATATAACCTGCTGAACTTTGAAACCTGCTTTGTTATATTTCACTATGCAACCAAGGTTGAAATTTGGAGCCCTCGGGGAGGATCGAACTCTTACTGGTTTACAGATATTAAAGGTTTGAAGAACATAATGGAGAAGACCTTTGACATAGTGAATAAAGCAGCTTCAAGGGCTAGAATAAAGAAGAAACGTCATTTTGACAAGGAAGCAAAGGCAAAGAAGTTAAGTATTGGAGATTAAGTTTTATTACGCATTTTAGCTTATGAAGGAAAACATAATTTAGCAGATAGGTTTGAGGTTTGTTTTGTAAAATCACAACCTTACCAGTATATTCCAGTTTTAATAATTAATTTAATAATTAAAAATTATTGGTGAAATGTTGTAATATGGTTTCAGTGTGTGAAAATATTCCCCGATACCAAAATGATGCCATCGTACCCAAAACAGAACTTGACCTATAAGTTCTTTTTAGAAACCTGTATCCTAAATTTCATTTCAGTATGTGCAACCTCTGCGAAGAAAATGAACTGAAACTGCAAATAAATCTGTTTTTTTCTAATTCCAAGGGACATAACACTGTCAAAAATGGCGCGATCGTATCCAAAACAGAATTGACCTAGATATTTATCTGATATATCTGTTTACTAAATTTCATTTCAGTATGTAAAACACCTACGAAGAAAATGGACTGAAACTGCAAATCGATTTTTTTCCATATCAAAGGGGCATGCAAATACACTTATTGTTCATCTGAGAAATCTCTATACTTAAGGGTGTAAAGAAAGTTCGTTCCAAAACAGAACTTGACCTAGATCAACTAAACTACTGATATACATTTATCTGTATACCAAATTTCATTTCAGTGTGTGCAACAGTTTTGAAGAAAATAATCAGAAACTAAATAGACCCGACAGACACACAACAGCAAAGCAATAGGCCCTCCCTCCTTCGAAGGGGGACACAATGATATATATGACCATGCAGTTTAACAAATTTTTGAAAATGCAAGGGTGCAAGTCAATCCCAAACAGATGCACAAAACGTTTGCAAGTGAAAGGATTGGGAACACTCTAAATAGTGTTGTAAATTTTAGAATATGCACAGCGTTTAATATTAGAAATTAATCCTGAGAGAGAACAAAAACCATGGTTGGTGTCATATTTCAAGAAGAATCTTCGTCAGATTTAATACAATCGGTATATTTAGCTACAAAGCTAGAATTCCCAACCCTTAACTTATTTAGCTTCAGATTTCTTTTAGCTATTTGAATGCAAATTTTTAAAATATTGCTTTTCATTGAGAATAAAATACCAAAAAATTGCAAGTTGATTTTTCTATTATCGATTTGGGGAAATAAAATATTAATCACATCAATGTCAGCTTCTTTAACTCCTTGCAATCATCAGATAACATTACATTTAATGTAAGATCCCAACAATATTGTTAACATAGACATGTTCCAAATTCACATATATTATTCCTTTGTATATTGTTGACATTTTTCAATAACTTTTGGTCAACAATATTTATTTATGATCATATCATATATCACATCAATGTCAGTTTCTTACAAAAAAAAATCATATAAACAGCATGAAAATTGTCCCTGAATCACTCTAATGAATTGCTTCTCTATTAATATCAGGAGTCTTTCAGTTGATTTAGATGTTCTGTAAAAGAGAAAAAAAAACCATGATGATAATTGTTTAATGTATAATGCAATGTGATGTTGTTCATTTTCGAAAAAAAAAAATTACAAACGTAAGTAAATAAATATGTACTGAAATATGTATAAACAAACGTGACTGTAGAAGTTTTTCTAGAAGTATACTTATAACAGAGCTGCATAATTTTTGTAAAGACTATAGATATACCTATAACACAGCTGTATACTGTGTATGCACTTAAAATAGCAGGCATCATATTTTAGCAGCTTTGGTGCAGACATGTACAAGGATGTGCTTATTCATGAATACCTCTAATAATTCATATATAAATAGAATATTAGGTATGAACATGTATAATGCTAATTCAAACAATTGCTAATGCAAACAACTCCATATCCATTGATTACACTAAATTCTAAATTATGTACACGTACAGTATTTTCTGTAGAGAATCTTTAGTGGTATAGACATACCTATAACACTGCTGTATATTTTTTGTAGAGAATCTTTATTGTATAGATCTACCTACATGTTCAAACACTGCTATAAATTTTCTGTAGAGAATCTTAATTGTTATAGACATACCTATAACACAGCTGTATATTTTCTGTAAAGTTTCTTTAGTGTTCATATTCTTTCTGTTTCCAGGGGATATGGGTAGTTCATAATCCGGACCATACGCCATAAAGTACTGAAATAAGAGAAATGAAGAATTCTAAGTCTCTTTCATTTAAAATATGTACTAGATAAATGATAATTATATGCTTTGGATGACTGTTTAAATAAATCGTAATCCTACACAGTCCAAACTCATACTGTACATTCAATAAATTTATACCCACTACACACAGTTAAACAACTTATTCACATTTGAGATGAAGATAATTTTAGGACTTACTGAATTACCTATTCATCACTACTATTATAAAGACAAATATTACACAAAAAAGTCACATTTCCCATTTTCTAAATGTTTAAATGTTGAAAGAAAAAAATACGGTATGCAGCATTCTCTATTTTAAATAAGATAACATGGCTTGATGTCTTCTCATGATATATATGGCTGACATTTCCCTTTCTTTGATGAAAAATCAACTTAATCTGTTTACACAGTTTGTACTGAAACAATTTTGTCCACTTTAAAATCTACTTAAATTTTCAGCTGTTTCTTTTTGTTTCAAAAAATAAATTTATGCAAAATAATTCTACATATCAACTGAAAACATGCGTCAGTACAGTATACGTAGCAGAGTCAAACCTTACCTTGTGATCTGGGATTTCTTGAGGAATTTTCCGTTCACAAATGACGGCAGTTAGATGGGCCCAACATCTGGCTGTGTTAGCATTGTGGTAACCTCCTATAACATTTCAAATATATTATGATAGTGATGGTTTAATTTTGTCTTTAATTGAAAACCATAACTGGTCCTACTGAAAATTACCATTCTAGAATTAAGTTTTGGAGTTTGCAATATTCATTTCAACAAGATTACTCAAAATAAGAAAATGTCTTAAATTCCTGACAAGGAAAGTGAAAGTTTGAAATCTTTCTGTCTTGGATAAAAAAAAACAATTGCTTAAGACGGAATAATGATACAAAAATATTTTGCATTTGTCTTGTGTTTTCATTCTCAAAGTGTAGCCTGATTTTCCGTTTCGGATACAGTGAAGTCTAACCGAGAAGAAACTTCTGTCAGTTAACTGTCAGTGAGATTTTGAGATACTAAGAATAAAATACTTAAAAATATTGTTATTTTCAAAATCACTTTGACACACCAATGGTATTTAAGATATCCATGTTCAAGTTCTGCTGTATATCAACTCAATTTTTTCAAGTGTTCATTGTAAGCACTGTGTATTCACAATTTTTCCAGTGTTCATTGTAAGCAAGGTGTATCCATTCTCACCTCCTCCTAATACAAGTGTAGGTAGCTTCCACTGTAGAAGGAACTGTAGACATCGACCGTACGCTGTGTGAGTGAGATTAAAGGAGTCCATAGGGTCCCCACTAAGTCCGTCAGCCCCACACTGACACACCACAGCCCGGGGTAAAAACACTTCATGGACCTTGTGTAGGACTCTGAGAAACGAATAACTAGACTTCTGTACTATTTATATCAAATTAGAATTATTGCACACTGCATAGCGTAAGAGAGAAATCTACCCCCACCACTCTAACAATACATCCAGGTAACATGGAAAACCATTTTTATATCAAAATATGTCCAATACTATGCTTAAGAAATATACCAAAATTTGTTCATAAGCAGACTGTCATCATAATATTTTTAATGGATAGAATAAAAGGCAGATGGACAGATTGATTAACATAGTCATTTGAGCAAATCCTTATATTTATGTCTTCTAAAAGCTATTGCTAAGATAAACCTACCTTATTGTAATAAGCAATGTTCAGTATACTACAATCATTATGATACAAAAGTTATTTTAGAGATTTATCTCCTTACCTGCAGGCCAAGGGAACAAACTCTTCATCTCTCATGCCGTCCAGTAGTGGAATGTTAACAGTGTATCCCCTCCCTTTACCCACTCCTGTGTCATTTAACCCTCCAGATCCTACACAGGTGATAAATAATACACTGGTGTTATGAGAATATTTTTTTAAGAATCTTAAAATATAGATTTCTAAAATGAAGTATTTATTGAAAAGTGCTCCATATGAATAAAAAAAATGAGCATTCATACATATTTTTAGGACTTAGCAGTCATATTTTGAGGAAGTAAAATGCCTATAACAAAAACCTGGGAAGAAACCTGGGAAGAAACCTGGGGAGTATTTGTGTTCTGTTACAGTAATCACCCTGGAGAATGTACAGAATGCTTCCTCCACACCTGTAAGGAAAATGATGGAGAAACGTTAAAAGAATAAATAAATAAACAAATGTAAGCAAAGATAGAAATGACCAACAAGGAATTTTAACATAAGTTTGGAATGTTTGACAAAGTTAACATAGATTTCAAGTTTGAGAATAATGTTTCATAAAAAACAACTGAGGAATCTATCAAATTGTGATGAAAAAAATATTCTGATCTTTTCCCATACATGTTCCTTTCTACATGTAGCCTATGAAAATTCAGAGAGAATCAGAATAAGTGAGTAATACACCAACCATCTCCATGATGTACATCTAGGTCAATGTATAGAACTCTCTCTAACTTCTCTCTCAATTTTAAGATGGAGAGAACAATGTCATTGACATAGCAAAATCCTGATGCTGTGTGTCTGAAAAATAAATGTTTTCCAAGTTTTCTTTATCCATCTATCAATACATGGTTAATGTACAAAGTTCATGTCACATCAAAGGCATGTACAAGGCAAGGGGAAATATGCCTTAAGGATCAATATTCAATATTTGGTCCTTTTCCAAATAACTCTGGCCCTATAATTCCATACTTTATTTGATGGCTAACAATATGAGACTTTATGACTTTTAATGCGAAAACCTTCTGAATTATGAAATCTTGCAAAGGACTCCGAGTTGATCCTTACATCATGGATTTGAATCCCACTGTGGGACGCAGAGACAAGTCCTTTGGATGGGATCGTATTGAAAAAAAAAGTCACATGTCACAGTATGAGCTCACACAAAAAAAATCCATCACTGCTCGATGGCTTGCATGCAGAGAACAAAAATTGTATGTTTCTACCTGCAAAGCATGACGTATCCATATGTCATTGAGTGAACCAGAAGTCTCTGTCGAGACTGAAGCTCTACTGGTTTGTACCTATAGCAAAGGAAGAGAAAAGTACTTAAGCAGTTGGACTTTAAACTTTTCAACAGCAATAAATAGAATAATGATCCTTGATTAAGTCTCTTTATGTTCTTAGTGTAGTCTACTTGCATGCCACATTATATTATAATCAGACTAAAACTGTATTTGGAGTAGCATTTTGAGAGTATTTAACAGAAATTTCTATTTTTAGTAACCGTGGCAACACCGTTCATTGAAGTGAAAAACTGATACACAGAATATATACATTAGTTTAGTCTACTTGCGTGCCAAGTTATATTGAAATAAGACCAAACTGTAGGAAATGTAGCATTTTGAAAGAATTTCACAGATATTTCTATTTTCAGTAACCACAGCAACAACGTTCATCGAAATTAAAAAACGATATACAGAATTATGTATCTAAGTGTAGTCTACTTCTGTGCCAAGTTATATTGAAATCAGAGCAAAACTGTGGAAGGAGTAGCATTTTGAAAGAATTTCACAGATATTTCTATTTTTAGTAGCCACGGCAACACCGTTCCTCGAAATCAAAAACCGATACACAGAATTATGTATCTTAGTGTAGTCTACTTGTGTGCCAAGTTATATTGAAATCAGACCAAAACTGTAGTAGGAGTAGCATTTTGAAAAGTTGTTTAGAGACAGACAGACAGACGGACAGACAGACAGACAACTAGACAGACAGACGGACGCATTACTATCGCATAAGCTCTCCTGGTCTCTGACCAGTAGAGCTAAAAATTGAAGGATGCTAAACAACAAACAAACAAATCATATGACTTATCACTTTCCCACTTTTAAAATTCACAAAAACACACTACATAAAACAGCTCCTTCAGAAAATGTATTTTTACCTCTTAGCATGGTCCCATCCCCCACACCAGTTGACCGCCACCTGACTCCGCCCCTCTAGGAGACATTCAGCTGCCCTTAGTCAGACGCCCCACTCATCAAAGAAGCGTATGTGTAAACATGACGATTGATAGGACAGTCAAAGGCTACAATAGGAGAAAATTAATAGTTAAAGAAGTGAATGGAAAAATGATAATGAAATATTGCTTAGCCCTTTAATTTTCCTGATATCTATTTTTAAATCAATTTGGTTCAAAACAATCTTTCAAAAGTAAATAGATAAAAAAAAATACGAGGTTAGACTGTTTCAACAAACATATACTTCAAACAACTATAAGAAGATTTTTGTATAAAACCTCCTCTATCTCTTCAATTGAAAAGGTCAATATTTGTTTAAATTAAAGTTGCTTCATACATAAAGTGTCAAGGTCATAATTTGCAAATGAAAAATAAATTGAACAAGATGTGCTTGCGAAACACTATGCGTCTGGCTGCAACAAAGTTAAAAAAAAGCTATTTTTAACATATTGGTCAAAGTCAATGTCACAAGGTCAATGGCAGGTCATTGACCTTGGTGTCATGAAAGAACTTGAATATGGAATATGTATACCTAATATAAAGTCTCAACCTCACAAGTTATGGTTAAGGTTCAAAATAGCTATTTTTAACATAAAGGTCTCAGTCAAGGTCACATGGTCAGAAGGTCATTAACTGGTCATTTGAAAAAGCTTAATAAGAGAAGTGTGCATAAGAAATAAGAAGTCCCTGACTTTCATGGTTCAAAAGTTAGGGCGAAGGTTAAAATTTGAAGACAAAAAACTATTTTTAGTTTAAAATTCACAGTCAAGGTCAGTAGGTCACAAGGTCATTGACATTGGTATTATTGGAAAGAGCTTACTGTATATTCCTTATTTTTAGTGAGTACTTATTATCGCAAAAGGGCTCTACAGCGTCAAATTGTGAGAAGTATAATTTGTCAATGGACGATGGGTCAAGATATTTTACATAGATACATACAGCACCATGAAAATAAAGGCGAGTTATTCTATTTTGCATGTGGTGTTTCTAGCTAATTTACTCGATAATTAATGTCATGTGTATATTTAGGAATCAACAGTAATTAGTAGAGTATGCATACTAAATAAATTATAACGTCTCTATCTTTCATGGTTCAAAAGTTACAACGAAAGTTAAAGAATGCCGTTAAAAAACTATTTTTAGCATATAGGTCACAGTCAATGTCACAAGGTCATTGAGCTTGGTGTCATTTAAAAGAGCTTATTTAGTGGAGTATGCATATCGAATATGAAGTCTCTGTCTTTACTGATTCAAAAGTTATGGCAAATGTTAAAGTTTGCAGACAAACAGACAGAAAGGACAGAAAAATATACGCCCTGGATCTATCGATCCGGGTGCATAAAAATATAAAGTTAGCTAGTCTAAGACCTTAACCTTGTCAGCTTATAATTAACCTAAACCTAATTACCTTAACAAAGTTAGCAACATGTAGTTTAAAATCTAAACCAAGTTGTTCAATTTTTGCAATTAAATATCATACATGAGTCATTGTTTTCGCTTCATGTGTCACTCACACGTTTTAAAATATACGAACAAACCATATTTAAACAGTAGATAACATATCATACAGCAGGTATAAATACAAGTACTCTAGTTTTTTTTTTTTTTTTTTAAAATAAAGCCCTTACTGCTCATACCGTTGCTCTCTACAACTTTGTTTGCCTCCAGCATGTCCAATATTCTAGTTTCATTAATATTCTTGAGCATCAATTTTTGTGGATTTAGTAAAAATCACAGTTTGAGGAGAGTTAAGTAAATTCGTGGACAATGGTCATACCATAAAACAAACTGTCACCTTTGCATTTTTTTCTCTATTCATATGCAGGTACATTTTATGCATCAGTGGAGAGCTTTACAACAATTACAATGTTAAGAGTATGTTAGGCCTAATATTTGAAAACAATTACTAACAAGTGAAAACTTTATTTATCTGTATTTCACAAAGTCGGAAATTCAATCCCTTACAACACAGCAGACATCCAGACCTGTTAGATCACTTGAGAATAATTCAACACATTCCTAAAAAAATCATATTGATTTAATGTCTGTATTAAAATCTAAGATTTATCAATCTGAATAGTGTAGAAGGCATTTTATTGATAATAATCTTGTTCCATTGCGCAAATGGGTATTCTTATTTTCCTTTGCACCAGCCACTTATTTCTGCAATTATATTGCTTCCCTAGCATAATAACTGAAACTGGGTGCAATGTTACATCTCTGTACTGCCCCCTCACCCCCATCCCCACCCCACCCCCAAACAAAAATTAAAGCAAATAATTAATTACTTAAATGATTTAATTTTTACATGTTTGGTTAATTATAAAAACTAAAATATAACTTATTTTGAGAGTTCCTTTTATCTTTATTTTTAGCAGCACTTATGCAAATAAAAAAAAACATATGTGATTTATTCTTCCATGATATACAGACAGAAAATTAACCAGTCTACTGATATATATCAACAGGTATTTAAATCACTTGACCTAGCATTGGCAGGTATTTAGAACACATGACATAGCAACAGGCCGACACCAGGAAGAAAATTGTCAAACACTCGTTAGCTACAGGGAACCATGTTAAACTTACAGGTAAGTCATTATTTCATTTTTTTAAACAACATATCCTCTACCTGAATTTTTAAGTGTCAATGTTTAGGTAAAAAAGTTGAAATCCTTTTAAAAAGCAGCAATATAATAATATATATGACTATGACAGTCTCAGCATGGGATCTTAAGGTCAGAATTGAGGTCACTATTGTATTGCCACAGTAAATTTTTAATTGAAATTATTATAATAAAGAAATTTAAAAACTCTGATCTAAAAAACTTATTCTTTCATATATAATATTTAAATTTCAATATAAATAACAAAAACAATCCTAAGTAAGTCAGAATTGTCCTTTTAAAAAAATTAAAAAGCCGCGCAATAACAAAACTTATTCATTATTTTCATTGTTTAGTTTTCATTCCATTTTCAAGTATCCTTTCTTTTTAAATGACTTTCATCCAGAATATAAATTTCTTACACAAAGCAGTCATTTACCATGATCATTACTCATAATTTCATATTAAAAAATCTTTCACTTTTATCAAATTAAATTTTTATTTTTGCATTTTACACAAAGCATAAAAAAGAATATCCTAAAGCATATCACTTATATATCAGAATTCAAATTTATTTTACAGCATCACCTTGACTTCGTCATGTGAAAAGAAGACTATAATGGATCCACTGGACAGAGTTCCAGTTCTCCTCGTCTGTGATTTGTGTCAAAGAGCTGCATTACAGTGTCATTGTGAACTTTGCCAGATTAAACTGTGTAAGGTCTGTGTAGGGGAGCATCTCTCTGATTCATTTAAAAGACATAATGTGGTACCATACAAACACAGAACTTCTAGCCTTAACTACTCAAAATGTCCAAGCCTCACCCAGAAACATTGTGAACTTTACTGTGAGAAATGTGACATTCCTGTCTGTTCTACCTGCATCTCCTCCGATAAACATCATGGGCATAAATTAAGAGATGCTTTGCAGAAGCTAGGTTCAAAAACAAAAGATTTAGAAAATGACTTACAGGAATTAGAGAAGGAAATATATCCTACTTACGAAGAAATTTCATTAGATCTAAAGTCTGAAAAACTTTACTTGGAAAAATATTATGAGAAATTGACAACATCTGTCACCAAACAAGGGGATGACTGGCACAGAGAAATTAACGTCGTTGTCATCAAACAGAAATCTGAAATTGATGAGATGAAAACTAAACACCTGGCTGCTCTAAATAAACATGAAAAAGAAATTAAACAGATTACTTCTGTAGCAAAACAGTGCATAATTAATCTGAAAGAAATACTGGACTCCAATGATGTCGCCCTTACCTCTGGGTACAAATCTAGAAATGCTGAATTCAGAAGTTTACCTCTTAAAGTCAATGTTTCATTACCAAGATTCTCTCCTCATCAGATAAACACAGAACAGCTCCATCAAATGTTTGGTTCTCTGTCAGCATTATCCATTACAAAAGAAGAACATGGCTACACAATGAAGACATCCGAAGCTGTATCCTGTCCTCCAGTCAAACCACTGCTTGATGAACCAGAGATCATCACCACCATAGACACGGGGACAGGGAATAGATATCTAAACAGTGTTACCTGTCTCAGTGATGAAGAATTCTGGACATGTGGACAAGACAAAATCATGAAACTCTACAATCTCCAGGGCAAACTACTGAAGTCAATCCGTACCAAGTCTGGCAATAAACCATGTGACTTAGCAGTGACAAGGAGTGGAGATCTAGTTTATACTGAATCTGGTACAAGAACTGTAAACATAGTGAAGGATAAACAGATACAGGAAGTGATCAGACCACAGGGGTGGAGACCTCACGGTGTCTGCAGTACATCCTCTGGTGACCTCCTGGTTATCATGACCAGTGATGATGGAGAACAATTAAAGGTTGACCGTTACTGTGACTCCACAGAAAAACAAATCATTCTATTTGATTCTAAAGGTTAACCTCTGTATTCACCTGATGACATTAAATATACTTAACAAAAAAGTTAAGGGTTATGTATAATATACTGTAGTTAAGTCAAGGAAATTTCAATTTTGAATTTTATTATAAACTGAAGTGATGAATCAAAATTCTGTGTGGATATTAATGTTGGAAGGTGACGATTGTGGAGACAGAAGAATGAAAGTTTTAGTGACTGCTGCGTGGCTCAACATGATGGCTTTGGTGGAGGTTCTGTTATGTTGTAAGGAGGCATTTCTATTCAGAAGTCCACGGAGTTGTACATCATCAGAAATGGTGCACTGACCGGTATCAGATACAGAGATGAAAACCTTCAGCCAATTGCGAGAACATTTGCCGATGCAATAGGGACAGAATTTGTTTTAATGGATGATAACACCAGACCAAACAGAGCAAACATAGTGAACCAGTACCTTGAGACAGAGACTATCTATAGAATGTGGTGGGCCTCGAAGTCACCAGACCTCAATCCTATTGAACATGTCTGGGATGTGTTTCAGAGGCAAATTCAGCAGCGGGATCCTGCTCCATGCAATACCAATGAACTTTTTAAGAGAAATTGGATCGAATACCACAAAGATCCATACATTCACTCATTCGAAGTTTCCCAAGGAGATGCAGGGCTGTTATTCAGGCAAGGGGAGGTCATACCAAGTTTTGAGAGTTGTTGGATAATTGTCAGTTTTGAATTAAACAAAGCATGCAATTACTGTATATGGAAATTCACTTTGAATAGGAGGGTATCCATAATTGGTAATCTTGTTCTTCTGTCCAAGTGAACAATTGCCATAAGTTTTTTTATCAAATGTGTAGGAACTTTACAGAGGAAACTATGTAAATCATTTTGAATAAATATACTTTTTCGATGTAAAAATTATAAATGAAGGTTTTGATAACCCTTAACTTTTTTTGTTGAGTATACATCAGTGAGAACAGGAACCTGGATATATGTGTAGCTGACAATAGAGCCGGTGCAGTAGTGGTGGTGAATCAGACAGGAAAACTCCGATTTAGATACACTGGTCATCCCTCTACTAACAAGGGACCATTTTATCCACAGGGCATAACAACAGACAGCCAGAGTCAAATCCTGACAGCAGACTTTAACAATGGCTGTATCCACATCCTAGATCAGGATGGACAGTTCCTCTGTTACTATGATAACTGTGATCTACATCTTCCTCGTGGTTTATGCGTAGACACCAGAGACAAACTCTTTGTGGCTGAGTGGAGGAGTTGTATAGTGAAGAAAATCAAATACATGTAAACAGTATTTTATCACGTCTGTTTGTGATTAAAAATACTGCTTATTTCTATGAAATGTGTTAATACTTCCTTGTCATTGATTGCGAAAAAAATGGAGAGAAAATGTACAATGTAAATGTAAAATGTAAAAATGTACAATATCCGAACACTGGGTAAATAAAGTTTTAGTCCATAAACTGATTTTGTTTATGTTACTTGTACAAAAATTATTCATTATTTATTTTCAATAAACATTTTTTAGTAAAAGTGAAACATCATTATGAATCAGATTACAATAAAAATGTAAAGTTACATACAACAAATATTGGATCATACAACAAAAAGGTAGATTACGATACCTAACTGGAATGAAAACAATTTTCAGGATTTTTAATGTGTATACTGATGGACCAGTAAATATTTGTGTGTACCACTGAATTTAATTGAATCACTGGTCCACTTCACCAGTGATTTTTTTATTTAATTAAAAAACCTGGGTTTAATATAATGTGAAAATTACCTAATGATATTAAACACACTTACTGAGGCCATACTGTTCACTCTCTTCTTCGTATTTTTCCTCGTTGTTCTGTTTGCTGAGTAAAGCCAGGAAGTCGATGTGATCTTTAGCTTGGAATCCCATCATTTCCAGGTCTGAGACTCTACGTGGGAGTGTGACCTTGACAATAAAATAATCAAAATTAATGGTGACATGGGTGTGTTTCATTCTAAATGGTATGAAAATGATATGAAAAAAAATTATCATAATATAGACCAGCGGATAAGCATTTTTTTTCTTTTTAATTATACAGGGAAAAAACAATAACCTTCTTATTGTTTTGGGAATCTCAACTGTCTAAACTGACATGCTTTTAAGTTTGTTATGAGTGACTTACTGCATAAACTGAAGTAATCCATACGCTTCAAATTAAACTGTGAACCATACTCGCACGAGGAAAAAGAGGGTAGTCTATCAGTTGATATATAAGGCAGATGTGCATGTTAATCATTTGCATATGAGCTTGATAAATTTACTAAAGAAAACACTTTCTTTACTCTACTGCTGATTTTAGCCTTTATACCACAGCATTTTACATGTATCAATTCCTGGCTGTAAATAAATTGATGCGATTTGAAAGTCCGAACCATTTTTTTCTTGAAATAATCTTGACATCCCCCCACCCCCAATATAATATGAATTCCAATTTTGTTCTTGGGGTTTTTTTAAGGAAGATACCTATAGAGATTGAAATAAGAAGTTAGGACTGTAATTCAAACCAATTCTAATTATTTTTTAGCTTTTCTTCATAAAAGTGAGTCTCCTTATATCCTTTCTAATTTTGCTACAGAATTCCTCGTTTCAGAACACAAAAAAATTTTAAAAAGGCGAAATAATTAAATATGGTCCCTGTATGTCATAATATTCCCTGATACAATGTAAGGGTATCAGTACAACCCTTGTGAATGCTGTTTTACAAATATTTGAAAATGCAAAGGTGCAGGTCAATTTTATACAGATGCAAAAAACTTTTTCAGGTAACAGGAATGGGAACACACTAAATAGTGTTGTTAATTTCTGAACATGCTGAACATTTCAGAAATGAATCCTGAGAGGGAACCAGTAAGAATATTATGGGTACTGACATATTTAGAAAAAAAGCTATGTCACGTCCAATACAATCAATATATTTTTTTATGTAGCTAGAATAACCCAGCATAGCTTCAGGTAGTGTTTTAGCTATTTAAATGCAAATTTTATAAATATTGCTTTTGATTTAAAACATACCCCGAAAATTACCAGTTGATAATTTTTTTTTTATTATTGATTTAGAAAATAAAATATCAATAACATAAAAGTTTGCTCCATAAACAACTAAAGACCAAATGGAACTTATTGTCTGAAATCATCTGATAACAAGACAATGCAAAATTTATAACATTACATTTAATATAAGATACTAACAACATTGTTAACATGGATGAACATATTCCAGATTCAGAGATGTGTTTCTTTTGTACACGGTTGACATTGTACAATAAAAATTTGACATAAATATTTCTTATGATCAAATCATATATCACATTAAAGCTAGTTTCTATCAAACAGAATTAATTTTAACGATAAAACATTTGTTCGTGAATCACAATAATCAATCTCCACCAACATCAGGAGCCTTTAACGACGTTCGATCCTGATATTTAAAGTCTTAAACTTGCATAATCAATTATTTGACCTTTCTGCGCTAATAAAATGTGATTTTTCCGGCATTGAAAATTTGATAAGAAAGAAAATTATTTTAAAGTCTTAAACTTTTTTCTGATTTTAAGAAAATAGGTCAAAGGTATCTTGAATATTTAGAAAGGAACATCAAAAGTGGGGTATATGATGTAAATTTTCAGATATTACGGAAAAGGTGTCAATTTTACTTTAAATTTGATTAATTTTTTCTCCGGGTTTTCAGAATATATTTACTTTATTTGTCACTCTTTGTTGAAAGAATTCATAAGAAATAATTCAATAGATATTTCAATACCAGTATAACACATTTTACTGCAAAAAACAGCTTTGTGTGCAACCAGCATGGAACAATAGGAATCCAAAATTAGAAGTACTGTTATAGTTCAAAAGGGGGAAAAATGGGAAAACCTTCCGCCATAAAATATAGTCCCTACCTTAATTCTACTTAAATGGAATTTAAGCGCGGTTTTTTCATTGAATATAGTTCAATTTGGATTGTAGAATTCAGATTTAATCTTAGAACTTAAAATTGATGCATAATTTTATAAATAATGGACATGACCAAAATCCACTCAAAAAATTAGGATCCAACGTCCTTAAGTTGTTTTAGATTTTCTGTAAAAGACAAAAAAAAATAGTATAATAATTCTCTTTTCCTTAGGAATAATGCAATGTGACATTGTTCACATTATTATCAAAAATAATATAACAAACATAAGTAATTACGTATAAATTGAAACATGTCAAATCCTTCCAATAATGACTGTATATTATCTTAAGATTTACCTATAATTAGCTGTAATTAGCCTGGCGTCGGTAGTCCAGTGGTTAAGATGCCGGACTCCAAACCGAAAGGTTGTGAGTTCGAATCCGGGCCACGACAAGCCGACGTTGTGTCCTTGGGAAAGGCACTTTACACGAATTTCCTCACTCCATCCAGGTGTAAAAGGGGTACCTGGCTATAGACAGTGAAAGATATTGTCAGAATGTTAGTGTTCTAGCGCTGATAACGGCAGCTTGCACTGAGAAAGATTCTTGATTGTTAAGGTCTGCTGGGGTAATAATGTATTGTAAAGCGCTTTGAGTAGCATTTATGCTAGAAAAGCGCTATATAAAAACAATCATTTTATTATTATTATCATATATTTTGTGTAGAGAATCTTTAGTATTCTAGACTTACCTATATTTTCTGTAGAGAATCTTTTTACAGTAAAAACTTACCTAAAACAGTGTTGTATATTTTCTGTAGACACTCTTTCGTGTTCATATTCTTTATGTTTCCATAGGAAATAGGTAGTTCATAATCCGGACCATACGCCATAAAGTACTGAAATGATTGAAATTAAGAATTCCAAGTCTCTTAAATAAGACTTGTACCAAATCAATGATAAATACCTGTTTTGATTGACTGTATTGAAAAGAGTGAGACTGATCTTATTTAGTCAAAAGTACTCATACACATTCAATAAACTTACCTATTTAACCAAGCTAAAAGAAGATTATTCGTTTGAGATTTAGATTTAAAACTAAATGAAGTATCTATGATATTACTGCTTTTAAGTCAAATTTCAATCTTACTAAACGTTTTAATATATTTATAGTGAAATTTTGAAATAAAAAACAAATACTAAATTTAAAGTGTGCAACTTTCTTTATTACGAATAGGATAATTTGGTTGACATTGCAATACATTTTAGAATAGTTTTGGCATAAATCCTTACCTTGTGATCTGGAATTCCTGGAGAGATTTTCCGTCCACAAATGACCGCAGTTAGATGTGCCCAACATCTGGCTGTGTAAGCATTGTGGTAACCACCTTAATACATTTCAAATTTACAGTTTTACCTTTACTTGTAAACCATTGAGAACTAGCATTCTAGAACTATGTTTTGATTAACATAACAATTTTCATTTCAAAAAGATCACCCAAAATTAGGAAATTTCAGAAGTTCTTGACAATGGAAAATGGAATTTGATTTATTTTTGTCTTGGATCAAAAAATAATCACCAAACTGTAGGACACTAGTTATGTGAAAAGCTACCTTTAGATTCAAAAAGTTACAAAGATGGTCATTGACAGTTAGGGTACCTTCGTGTAAAACACAGATCCAATTTCATTCGACAGAATTATGATACAAAAATCGAATTTATTTTCATTTAATAAAGTTAAAATTCACCAATTGTTTCCAAAAATGTATATATTATATAAGATATTATATCATTTAAGATGGGAGACGTAAATGAACAGAATATGTCAATATAAAATAATCGTACATTTTTTGTAAACAGTATCATAAATATTATGTAAAAATATATTCAAATGCATAATTATGATGCTGAAACTTCCTAAATACTTGCTATTTTAAGATACGTTTGAATTGTGAAAATCAGGGAAACTATTTCACATTAGAAGTACAATTAAACAAATACCTGAATGAAGCAGGAGTTCTTGCCCTTATCAACATTTTTTAAAGATTTAAAGATTTAATAATTGAATAAATAAAGGAAATATGCATTTTTTAAAAATTCTTTTACTTGGTAATATTTATCATTACATCTATGGAAAATCTTTCTTCCAAAATATATTGTTCTATTGGGTATGAATAACAGTTTTTGCAAATAACTTATGACATCAAAGGAGGGTGGAATTACCTTAAGGAATAATATCCTTAAATGATGCTTCAAAACTTTAGCCAAATCAAATAAGATGTTTCGGACATAATTTTTTTGTTAAACAAGATGAAAAAAAATATTTTAAACTGTAATTTTGAATAAATAGTTAATAAAACGAATCATGAATATGGAACTTTTTTACATATCAGACAAAGAAAATATATCCAGATTGCCTGCAGTCTTTCAGAAAACAGCAATGTACGTACGAGGGTTGTCCGTAAAGTTCGTGGACAACATTGATAATTACTGAAAAACATTGATAAAACTATTATTTTCATTAAATTCACGTTTCATTTTATTAACAAGTTTTCAACAAAATCTAAGCACAAATAGTTATATTTTTTATCAGATTAAAAAAAAACACACACACTCATACCCGGAGCACTAAACTGAAAATTCTTGACGTTACCTGACGTCAAAAGCATAATACGAGTACATGTAACTTTTCTCAATATAGTCACCGTTTCATTCAATACATTTATTGTGTCGCTTTAACCAGTTATAAATATGTGCACAAAATGTTCAAGTTTCATACGTAAAATAATATTTAATAATGCCTGTCTCATATCCTGCAATCCTCTAACCTTTCTCCGCGTAAAAACGATTTTATTAATGGAAATAAGGTAAAGTCACGTTACGAAGTTCATTTTCTACAGCACTGCAATCTAGGAATGATGCTTTTCCTTCACGCATGTCATCCTGTAAACTGTTCCTTCCGTCCGAAAATATTATATATCACTTAAATACTAATGTACGGCTCCTTTTACTAAGTTTTTCCCGATTGTATACAAAATGTATTGGTCTCTGTATGTGTTTATCCGATGTCTACGCAGAATTTTATCACTGCTCAATGCTCCACCTATTCCGAAAACGTCCCTTTTTTTTAACAATTCCGATCCATCTTAACATGTTCTAACTTTCATTGCTCAGCCATTTTACAACTTTGAGTGTTCAAATTTTGCAGGTTTAAAGTGATAACTTTTGTCAACCTCATAATGTAAAAGTCATCCAAATTTCTGCATTATTTTATGAAATACAAATGAAATTTATAACGTAATAAATAGTTTTTTAATCAAAATTTTGCGGTGCTCCGGGTCTCCATACCAAATTTTATTATGAAGTCATAATTTTAGTTAAACATTTGAAATTGAATCAGACTTTACATTTCTCAGCTCACATTTAGTGAAGGACTAAAAATATGCTAATAATAAATATCAATGACGCAACTTTTATTCAATTCTGAGATTGTCCACGAACTTTACGGACAACCCTCGTATATATTCTTGAACTCTTCTTTAAAATAATCTCAAATTCAATGTAGGTATCGGGACTACTTTTCATGTTATTTCAAATTTAATTGCAAGCAAATGCTTTATTTCTACAGAATTCTTTTAGAATTGTAAAGTACGGGAAAGAGAAAGTTGAAAGTGATTTATTTAATTAGATTCGACAAAATATATAAAGGAATGTTGGCTTGGTGGGTTAAAGGAACCAGAATTAAAGATGTTTAGTACCATTAAACCTGTTAAAAACTTCTTGAAAAATTCTACACAAAATCCAGAAACGTTGCTTATGTCCTTAATATCCATGGTATTTCATTATTTCTATTCCAATTTTTCCTGCAGACTTTGACTCTACTAAATGTAAGAAATTCCGTACCGTAAATCTGGAAATTTTTACGTCAATTTATTTTGCGAATTTGGGTCAAAAAGCTATTGATTAAAATTTACGCTTCAAAATTTTGCGAATTTTCACTGGCGCTAAAAATAAAAATCACTGAAGATTTTAATATCAGTTTATGTTTCATATTAGTGTAACGTTCTTACAAATGTACAAATAATTATTTATTTGGTCCGCTTAGGTTTCCTTCCTAAGAATCACGTTTCTAATATAAAATTAACAAACTTTAATAGCAATGGCACTTAAAAAAAGAGACTGACTGAAATTCACTATATATATTCTTTTTCCTTGGTCCTATTTGGATAATGATTAACAAACGAAATGAAAACGAACTGTAACAAAAGAATCACCAATAATTTTTCAAACCAGTGATCAAATATAACACCTATCTCTGTAGTTGCAGCGAAGACTGAGTGGTATAACCAACAATTATGTTGTTTCCCGACACAGTCTGCAACAACCTAAAACACACCCTATAAAAATCGCAAAGTCACAGATACACCTAAAGACACAAAAACAAGCTAAAGTAACCAAGACACCATAGCTATCAACAGGACACGACGTTTGGTAAGAAACAAGCTAAAGTCACCGAGACACCATAGCTAGTCACAAAGACACTAGGGAACTGGGTCCCTGGGCTGAGTGGTCTAACTAACAATTCTGTTGTTTCCCGACACAGCCCATGTACCCTTCCCAAGTCACCTAACCCCAACAAAGAGTTACACCAAAAGTAAACGAAACAAGATTGATCCCTGTATTTATATTATTTCTCCTATGCCTAATTGCTACTCATTGGTTAATAAATTCTAATGATTTGATTGGCTAATATCAACTCTGATTGGCTACACATAATATGATTTGATTGGGTGATTTAAAAAACCTATTTCAATCCACTTAACTAATTCTGATTCATTACATTAGTATGCATGGATAGAATACCACCAATATACTCGCAACGTGGCAAGAAATTGCAGAATCGCTCCGAAACAATTTTGAAGATTAAAATAGATAGTTTTTGATGAGCCAAAATTTAGCAAGAGTTACTTCCCGTTGACCGCCATACTGGAGGTCCATATGCTCATATTCCTTCATTGTTCATCTAATTCAAGAATTTAATATTTGTTAATTTCAATAGCTAGGAAATCCTTATTTTTCTGAAGTATATTATACATCTATTGCATGATAGTGAGGGAAATATCAAGACTTATTCAGCCAAGAAAAAGCATATTCCCCGAGGGTTTCGTCCGAGGGGAATATGATACTTCTTGGCTGAATAAGTTTTCATGTTTCCCGAACATTCATGCAATGAATTGTTTATTTTACCGAAACAAGAAAACCCTTTGAAATAAACATCAACTTTCAAATTCGGCACCGCTCTCAAATTCACTTTCATTTTTTACGTAAAGTTACTCTAAAACCCTTTGGTCAACACATTATCATCAGTTTTGTGACGTAAACCAAGCTATTGTGACGTCTACTTCTCTCGGGAGTTTTCGTTCAACGAACGCGAACTAAATTGCGGGAAAATACACTAGGTGTTCCGAAGAGCTGGAATATGATGAAAAGCGTGCCGACAGCCGGGAAATATGAAGTTTCCAGGCCCGATCACGTGATAACCTAGAACCAATCAGATAACGCGTTGTGTAGAATATTTATGATGAGGTATAATAAAAATTTCTGGAAGCCTCCTTTATTTGAAAAAAATTATCTAATAAAAATCTTCCATCAAATATATTTCTGCTATACTTTCTTAAACTCGGTAATACAAAGAGTTAAACTCACCGAGTCGACCTCCAATATGGCGGCCAACGGGAGGTAACTTTTGCTAAATTTAGATCCATCGAAAACTTTCTATAAAAAAAGATTTACACTGAAAAAACTTCTAAATTAATTATAACAAACCTTTTAAAGGATCTGTATGCCTTTTAACCTAAAATATAATCCAAATAGAGAGAAAAATATAACTAATTTTCTCAACGTTTGGTTCTTTCTTACCTAAAATTTACACGCCGTGTTTACATTTGGAACTGTCTAGTCAAAGGACTGAGCTCGAGTTATCGCCCGTTTTGATAAATGGGTTGGATAAAATAACTGTTCTCTCTTTATTGGCAAAATAATTAAAAAGGGACACACCGTGTAAGTGCTTGTCAAACCATCGGACGATATTGCATATAATGAGGGCAATTTACACGCACGGGTAATTAGCTTGAGGTTACAGTAGTATAAACAGGTTTCTTTTTAAAAATGACCAGTGCTTACCGACGCATATTCACTGAGTTAAAAAATAGACACCAACTTTCAGAAGAAAAAAAATGTCCTTACATGTTGATCTCTTTTTAAGAAAAATATTTTTGCAAATGCCTTGCACGCACAACTTTGCTAAAGATTTATCTACAGTAAAAATTTCCAGATTTATGTTATTATCTTTCAATTCAAATTTTCTTCTTTTTATTTCATTTGTCTGGGGGCATGTATTTTGAATTAGGCTTTAAAAAGTTTGATTCTTTTAAAGTAATATACGCTATAACGTGCGCCATTTTAAAATACGGCTGGAAATTTATATATTTTGTTTACCAATAAAAGTTACGAAAATGCTGTAAATTACACCATTTAAATAAAATTCGTTATAAAGTTATCAAATTATAATTATTTATTATCCTGCAAGGAGAATAATGTCTATTTTTAAGTAAATCCACCACGTGACGCCGTCGCTACTTTTAGATTGATAAACAAACACGGCGTCAAGAAAACGAGGTAAGCCCTTTGAGATACAACTCACTTTTGACATGGATGGCGTGTTACTATTAATATAACTTATCTTTAAATGTAATCAGTATCAACCATCTATACTCTGTTATGACGCATATTAACCTTTTATTAATAATCGTTGTCAAAATGCAACGTGCCTCGTTGTCTATAATTTCCCGTGGACATACGTGTCTATATTTAGACCTACTGTTTACGCACTTCCTTTATCAATATTCATGAAAAGACTGAATTCTTGATTGCAGATATTGCTTTATTGTTCTGTTATTACAACGAGTTTTATAGTTAAATTTTGTGGAAATATTATTTTTTCATTACACTTTATGTGTTTCAAATCATTTAATCATTTTGTTTCACATACAAATCGGCATCCATACGGCGTATATTACTTTAACAGGTCGAGACCACTACCTTATATGGAAGGCAATTTCAACATATGACAATATCTTCTTCACACCCGTTCTCCAATCAAGTGAATGAATCTCAAAGCATGACACTCTACTAAGTGTTTATGATTCAATGACGACATGTGGTTTTCGTCGGTTTAGTGCACAATATTTAATTCGTCGCCGGAAAAACTGAAGAGCTTCTTTTTCACTTTATAACACCAAAATTGAAAAATTATATTCTAAAGACATTGCTCCATGCTCACAATTAATATTGGAGTGTTGTTTTAGATGATTAATAAATGCTTCAAATACCACACAAACGCTTTGACGTTTGCATGTACATAAAACAATTTCTGATAATATTGAGGGGTTAAATGATAAATGCACACCTTCTCCTGCTATCTAAAACCAAGGACCTATATACTGCCTGTTTAAACACTGCACATGTATATCACGTGCAAAAAGTCAATATTAATGTTTCATGGTCGCAATAGCACCAACGTATCTATGAGCAATTGTTTAGGCCGATGTATTACAAGTGGATATAATGCTTCATAAAGCAAATTATGTAAATGTGAGCATAGATATTAAAGATTATACACTACTTTAAATATTTCTTTCACAAATCTCAAAAAGAATTGAAAATAAGTTTCCAAGGGACAATTCAAAGTGTACTTTATTTTCAATACAGATGGGTACTTAAAGTAGCCCACAATGTATTGCGGTTCATTCAGCAGTAGGTAAAGTAAACAGATAGCTAATTCACATGCAAATTTATGCTGACGTCAGAAAATCTAGTGGTCTCGACCTGTTTAACCAGCTTATTACTTATACATTAAGTTTTATATTAACTTTAATTTTTTATTCAATTGAAATATATCTTTTTTGAGAATTATTTTTATTTTTTAAACAGTACTTTACATGCAAATTAAATATATTCTTCCAAGGGATACATACAGACATTTAACCAGTCCATTTTAAGGTCTATATATTGACAGGTATTTAAATCATATGACTTGGCGACATGCCGACACAAGGAAGTAAATTGTCAGACAGTCTTTAGGTAGCCATGTTGAATTCAAAGGTAAGTCAATATTCGTCTTTTATATTAACACATCTTTTGTGCAACTTATCCTCTATCTGAATTTTCGAAACAATGATTTGGTAAAATGTGAAAATCATTATAATGAAGAAATATAATGCAAATGCAAATGCCGATGATGGTCTCAGCATGGGATCTTAAGGTCACAATCTGGGGTCACAGTTGTATCTTATACTCATGACAAAACAATTTCTAAGTGAAACAGAAACCTATGCAAGATAGAATTGTCTTTTCATTAAAACAGCCCAGCATTCACAAAATTTACTCATTTACTCATTTTTCTCTATTCATTGTCTAGAATCCTTTCTAAAAATGATTTTCATTCTTTATAAAATTTTCTGCCACAAAACGCGCATTTACCATGATTATTACATATACATGTATTTTCACGTCATAAAATATTTTAATTCTAAATTAATACTAATATTAAGAGCTCACCTGAGCCGAAGGCTCAAGTGAGCTTTTCTGATCAAACTTTGTCCGTCGTCTGTCGCCGTTTTTGTTGTAAACTTTTCACATTTTCATCTTCTTCTCAAGAACCACTGGACAAATTTCAACCAAACTTTCTACAAAGTATCCTTACTTAAAGGGGATTCACGTTTGTTCAATGGGCCACACCCTCTTCCAAGGGGAGATAATTTTGAATTAGTGAAAAATAAATAGCATTTTTAAAAAAATGGAATCATCCTTGTATAGCGTAGATTCAAGTTTTTCAAATCATGACTCCCGGGGGTACGATGGGGTCACAATGGCCGATCAAAGTTTTACATAGTAGTACATATGGAAAATTTTAAAGATATTCTTCTCAACAACCACTGGGCAAGGAAAGATGAAACTCATGTGAAATCATCCTCAGATAGTGTAGAATCAAGGTTGTTCAAATCATGACCCCCGGGATAGGGTGTAAGTTTTACATAGGAATATTAAGGAAAAACATTTTTTAAAAATTTTCTTCTCAAGGACCACTGGACCTGGAAAGATGAAACTAGGATGAAATCATCCTCAGGTAGTGTAAATTAAAATTTGTTCGAATCATGACCCCAAGGGTAGGGTATGTGGGGCCAAAATGGCTGATCAAAGTTTTACATAGGACTAGATAGGGAAACCTATTAGTGATATTTTTATGAAATCATGGGCAGGTAGTGTAGATTCTAGCTTGTTCAAATCATAACCCCCTGGGATAGGGTGGGGCCACAATGGGGGATCCAAATTTTACATTAAATTATATTTTTAAAAAATCTTTCACTCAAGAATAGCAAAGCCATGGTTTCATGGCTGATGGGAGTTGCCTATATGCACTTACAATGTACGAACTCTTGTGTGTTTCCTGAATTTTATTATAAGCAGCATCAACAATTGTTTCATTTGATGAAATTAAATCGTTGATATATGCAATTCTTTATGGAGTTATCTTTCTTTACTTATGCACTGGTAAGAAATTTCTGTAACCAACGGAACGCCTAAATGGAGTGACACAGTAATAGTTTATTTTTAAATTGCATTTGATTCAACCAGTCATTCATTCTGTTGTACGCAACATAGCTCGACGCTTTAATAAGCTCGCCAATTTAGCAAAAAGACAACAAGAGGACCATGGGCTACATGGCTCACCCGAGCATTGTGGCTAGGAAAAATTAGTAATTGGTTTAAATTGAAAATTTTAAAAGTTGAAAAGTTTAAATCCAATAGTTTGGCCCCCCTACCCCTGGGGGTCATGATTTGAACAACTTGAATCTACACTACCTGGGGGTGCTTCCATATAAATATGAGCAATTATGGCTTTGCTGTACTTGAGAAGATTTTTAAAGAATTTTCCTATATATTTCTGTATAAAACTTTGGTCGGCCATTGTGGCCCCGCCCTACCCCCGGGGGTCATAATGTGAACAACCTTGAATCTACACTACCTGGGGATGCTTCCATATAAATATGAGCAATTTTGGCTTTGCTTTTCTTAAAGAAGAAGAATTTTAAAGAATTTTCCTATATAATTCAATATAAAACTTTGGTCGGCCATTGTGGCCCCGCCCTACCCCTGGGGGTCATGATTTGAACAAACTTGAATCTACACTACCTTAGATGTTTCCCCATAAGTTTCCTCTTTCCTGACACAGTGGTTCTTGAGAAGAAGATTTTTAAAACGTATCACAAAATTTTTACTAATTCTCAATTATCTCCCCTTGAGCGAGGGCGTGGCCCTTTATTTGAATAAACTATAATTCCCTTCACCCAAGAATGCTTTGTGGCAAGTTTGGTCAAAATTGGGCCAGCGGTTCTTGAGAAGAAGTCGAAAATGTGAACAGTTTACAGACAGACAGACAGACGGACAGACGGACGCCGGACAAAATGTGATCAGAAAAGCTCACTTGAGCCTTCGGCCAAGGTGAGCTAAATAAGAGAAGGAAATTCTATCCTTTAAAGAGAAATAAGAACTAGAACTAGAGCCGAGCTCGTTGCAAAGCAACGAGTAGGTCTTCCGTCGGAGCTGCGGACAGAAAGAAATGACCTTGAGTCAAGGTCATGCCACGTTCTAATGTTAAAGCAATCTTTTAAGGGTAGATATCATTTATGTTTTACTATTAAAAAGATAACAAAGGAATGTTTGCGACCTTGACCTTGTTGAAATGACATTACGTCACACCATGACACACGCTCTTGATAAGCAAAGCCCATTTGTGTGCTACCGTATTGACAAATTCTTAAGCTATACTTTCTTTTTCGATAGGCCTTGTCACAGCTAATACGTGTATACATGTAAAACTAGGTATGAAAGTGTTATCCTTTCTTTATAAAAAGTCATGGTCAATATTAAGCAATGTTTAAATTTTTGAAAAGCCGGTAAAAACGCAAGATCAAAGTTCATTATATGCTAGTATTTGAAATGATTTTATCACAGATTACATACTTCTGATTTTTGTGTAATACAAAAACCCTATCTCTTCTCATTCAAAAGTTATGAGCAAGGTTAAAATTGTGAAAAGTAAGTCAAGCCTCAAGGTCACGTTATCAAAATCAGTGTATTGGCTTACACAATGTTGTTACAGGTTATACACAGTGGTAAAATAAATGCCCGATCTCTTTTCGTTCAAAAGGTATGACTTTAGGTAATGTTTTTGAAAAGCGGGTCAAACCTCAAGGTCAAAGGGTAAAAAACATAATGAATTTTCAAAGGCGTTGACACAGGTAATACATGTTCATGTTTATAAAATGAAAGCTTTCAATAGTTATGGTCAATTTAAAGTGATGTTTTTTTTAAGTAGGTCAAGCTCCAAGATCAGGGTCACAGGGTGAAAAATCACAGTATATTTGAAAATCACGTCACAAGTAATGCACATGTGAAATATGAAAGTCGTATTTCAACTCATTCAATAGTTATTATCAAGATTAAAGTTCTCGTGGCAAATGGATAGTGTCATAGACTGGCTAACTGCATAATAAAAATAAATATAATTATTTGAACATGATAAATTGAGAAATACGAATAATAAAAAATTAGAAAATATTAGAACATTAAATTAAGTTTCCTTCATGAGATTTCCTTAAAGACATATTTCATTCAACATGCATTATATGTACGTTCGGGATTCAAGAGGCGGAGACTGGTCCTTTCGATGAGAGTATATATAAATACACATGCAACTGTCTCGTTACGGGGTAGGTAGTGTCATAAAAATATTAAATTCGCCTGATTCCATCTCTGATTTTTGAAAGAAAGTCTGTCTTTGCGCTGCTAGTGATTTATATTGTTTAAACTGTCTTTTTGGGCTGAAATATTGTTCAATTTCTCTCCAAGGCCGTGCATCGTCCATGTATAAATGTCCAGCCATTCACTTTCCCAGAAATTTAGCTATATTTTCAGGCAAGAGAGCTACAGTACCACCCATTTAAACAAGTGTATATTAATTGTCCACAAAAAATTGCGCTGAAGCTACATTTAATATCCGTGTTTTTCAACTGCTTGAATCTAAAAAAATTAGCATTTACCGTGTGTCTCTAGCAAATTCCTAATTTTTCAGTACAGTTAAACATTCCTTACAACCGTTTTTAATAGCCTGAATTTGAGATAGTAGCTTTCTTAGACTGGTGATCCATCCCATTTTTTTCAGATCTGCAGCTAGACAATTGTCACAAAGTTAATTTTACAAATTCATTTGAAATGTAACAGTGAGAATTGAATATTATGAAAAGAATTATTTCTAATGCTTATTTATAAACATATGCTTAAAGCCGCTTAATCCGAAACAGGCACATAATATTATCTTACACTATAAAAGTACGCCATTACATAGATAATATATAAAAATAAATTATACGATTGATTTAATACTTTATTAGCACAATCCTAACATGGAAAACGTTGATCAAAAACCTTATTGACAAACAGAAGTTCCTGATAGGAAGTTAAGATCGTTGTGAAGTCATTGTCGAAAAGAAATAAATTTATTGCCTGACGTCACGGCGTCAGGCTGTATAAGGATTGATAATTGCTTGATCCGAAACTAATAGATCATACCCAGAGAGCTAGATTTTGTGCAAGCTGATTTACATTGGAAATCTTTTACCTGCATTTTAAAAGAAATATTTTTCAGGGAAACAATGATTTTATTGATGCAAAATAATGCAGTGTATACTTGTTTACTCTGTTTGCATGAAACAGATTATTCCATGTGATTTACCGTTTCAACGTGTCCGTGTATCTTTTTTTCTGCATTTCTATACTACTGGATCAGTCCATTTATATTCTACGAAAGGGGTGAATTGCTCTTTTCGCGCCAAATGTCACGAGTAAGCGATCTTCGCGCCTTTTCTTGGATTGTTCTATTGTATGAATGGGGGTGCTAACTTGCATGGAATTTTAAAATAGTTTGTTATTGTAACCTCAATCTTCTTATGATTCAGAAATTCTGTCTACAAATTTTATCTTATTCCTTAAAACAACATATGAATCGTATGTATCAGAATATGGACACACAAAACAAAAGGAATGATTTCTCTAATTTGTTTCCCCTCTGTTGGTTTATTCCAAATTTTAATGGACTAGTCGAATCACCACAAACGATCGACGCAGTTTAACCAGATTCCAGACAAAAGAAATCTTGGATTTCTTTTCCACAAAGGCCTGAATGTTGGTTTTACCTATTTCGTTCTCAAAGAATTATAGTACCCACCTTTCAGAAAAAAAGATCAATGAACACAAACTACTACTGTTTACTTCATTGGAGAAAATACTTTCCTACAACATATGTATTTAGTTATATCCATTCTCTAAAATGTTCGTGATGAATGATTTGACAACAGATTTCAGAATAGGTGTAGCTATAAATTTAGATCCATGCAGGGGTAGATCAATCTACTTGCAGACATCTCGGGTCTTTTCGTCAGAGGTCGAAAAACACTCGAATGTATCGACATCATCGGATGTTAAAAATTTCTACATTTCCTGTTTATAGTAAAAACGGAGTTAGAAGTCCCTATAGTATATTTTAGATAATATCATTACATTGAATAAACTTAACTCCATATTCCACAGATAATAGGTCTATATACATCACTCATGCTCTTATTTCAAAGTTTGTGAAAGGGGGGGGGTGTCATGGCGTATAAATTAACAATACATTTGTGGTCTTCTTCCCTAGATAAGGCCCGAGGAGTGGGACAGAGGAGTTGCGATTGGCAGAAAACCCACATACATTAACCATTCTGTTAACAACTCTTCAGAATGCAGCAAAGGCATCGTTCTTCTACAAGTTAAATAATTAAATATTTTTACAAGGTTCTCAAATAAAAAGACATATTTCAGACACAAAAAAAGTATTGCCCAAAAGGTTTCTCTTACAGATATTGATTGATTAAGTCAGGCAAGCTTTTTGAAAAGCTGTTACTTGTAGGTTATATCTTATAATGAAGACAATTCGAACCCGAGTATTTTTTCATTAGTAGAGGCCTTAGTCATAAAAAAAAATGCTCGGGTTTGTTCTTCGAGAAATTCCATGTAAGCGATAAATGTAAATTTTCGAAGGTGATTTCCACGAGATGTAAACAAAGGATTATTTTTTGTGTGACCTAACAAACATTAGTTTTTTAACTTTTGAATTTCGATATCTTTTAAAAGAAAAAGACCTTGGGGATATAATCTGCCAAAAGTTGAAACAATTTATGGACAATTATTTTTCAAGGAGAAAAAGGACAATAATTTTTAGCGGTAAGAATCGGACCAAGCGGCTTTAAATTATTTACCTATTAAGTTAAGTTAAGACTTTAAAAAGGAATTTGTCACTCATTATTATCTAAGGAATTCAGTGTCAATCCTCAACCTCAAAGAGCGTTCGACTTGTATGATAATTGCGTATGTGTG